>OU896707.1:66860271-67242539 GCA_918026855.4 Phaedon cochleariae | reverse complement strand
ACAATCCCAAATTCTTTGTCAACATTCATGGTTGATTTCCTGCTTACGTAAGATATCAAAATGTTTCCTGGAATCTTAACCGAGGAAATAAATGAGAACGAAATCAGTGATTTTCAAAATACTTATCTCAGGAACAGCTGAAGATTTTTGAAATTGTAAAACGTCATATTGAAGGTTGAAAGTAAAAAAAACTTATTCTGAATTTTGAACTACCCTGTATTCGTTCAAATTGAATATCAGTACATAGTAAATCAAAAGTCAAAATAGGGAAATGTATGCCGTTTTGACCAATAATGAATAGTTTCGACTCAAAAAAATCCTAAAGTTGAAAATATCTCGATTTTGCACACCCTATATCTCTGTAATCATTCTCGCTGGTCGCTAGACCCAAGTGTGATGCATTGATGAAATCAGCTCACAAAGGAGAATCCGAAAATGCAATAAAATACAGGGTGTCCCATAAGAAAAAGTATAACTTTGATACGTCACGCATTTTTGAGTCACCCTGTACCTATAAAGCGAAATATTTTGGAAATGTGCTACTCATGAGCCTAGATCATCACAACGATTTTTGTTCATCTATATCAAACATCAAAAGTGTTATCTCACTTTCCCATATATTTATTTAAAAAACTTGTATTGCTGTATTGTTACTAATATTACAGAGTGAACCACCCTGTATAGTTGAAGCGTTTCTCTTACGTCACATGTAGATTTCCGTTGAGGTGTCATCGACTCGGAAATGTCACCTGATGATGAATATCATCCGGTGATTTATTTCCTTCTCGACGCTACTGCCTTATTCATCATTTTTAATTTGAACCGTTCGATCTCCGCCATCCCGCAACAAGTCCAAGTCGCGTTCCTCATTGTTTTGCGGCAAATTGGACAAGTGACAGGTCGCCGCGATGCGAGCAGTCACAGCCGCCTGCGTCTGGCCTTTATCTCGACAATTAATCTGGAAGCGTGGAAAAGTCGGATGTTTTTCTTGAAATGGGGGTGGACGGCGATAATTATTCCAATCAACGGCGGCGTGGCATAATGATGTACGGGCTATATATTCCGAATCCAACTGTCTATGAAACGCTTTTTACTTTTCATTGGTAATATTATTTTTACTAACTTTGACTGAGATTTACCAAGATTCTCAGTGCAGCTCAATCTCAGTTGTATAACATGTTTCATTTATCTTAGTCTGATGTGAGTTTTCTTAAGAACTCATTGAGATTATTCCTTCCCCCTCACCCCAACTGAGCTTGCTATTCATATGGTGTTGACGTGAGAAAAAGGTGAGACTGGATTAGTTCTAGTAATTCTGTGGTTCTGTGCTGAGAATTGCGAGGTTATATTTTTATTTTGACATGCTTTCAGCTTTGAAGTTTCAGTCCACGGGTTAAATCCTATGAATACTCACTACAATAATATTTCTATGCTCCTCATCAATTTCCTCAGCCATTTTACATTTTGGTTGAATTATGTTGGGTAATGTTTTCTTCCCTTGCCCTTCCTGACAGATAAAAACGTGTTCTTTTCATTCAATCGCCAACTCAGATCCGTCTCACCTCCTTCTAATTCAATTGATCTCAATAGTGAGAATGTAAGAAGGTGAAAAGAATATTGCTATTTTACCTATCATTTTAACAAATATCAATACGGCACAATTTATGCTCTAGATTATGTTTCATGTGTTATGATTATTCGGAAACAATCTATACAGTATGTCCCAAATTCGATCCTCGCCATTCGGATCTCTCTAACTATGAGAGATAGAGAAACGGTTAAATTAGCAAAGGTGTAGCAAATCAAATGCAATTTTGATTCCTGTCAATTAACCTGAAATTTCGGGGGAATGTAGTTCAAACCTAACCTTACCTGACCAAAAGTCTCCATGGGGTCAAATGATGTCTATGAGTAGTTTTCGTGCTACGCTCTCTTGAATCGTCTGACTGACACGCACTTGTGAGATATCGAAATCGAAATCAGGAATTCAGTAAGTCTGCTGATTAGTTGAGTTATTTTTCATTAATATATCTTAGATGCATTAAAATCTATCAACTCTGTCATATCATCAATCATATCACCTGTTCTTTGTGCTACTCAAGGCCAACGAACGTGGACGTGACAGGTACTTTGGCCTCTTTGTATGACCCTGTATACACACATCCACAATGCACCCACACAACCACACACACACACACCCACACCCACCTAACCTAACCTAACCTAACCTAACCTAACCTAACCTAATTCGATTTCGATATCTCACAAGTTCGTTTTGTTTATACATCCATGGTGTACCCCCTTTGTAGATCATTAAGTCAAGATTTTTCAATACGTAGCATCAGAGGAATCACGAGAGCGTAGCACGAAAACTACTCATAGAAATCGTTTGACCCCATGGAGACTTCAGTTCAGCACACTTTGAAGTATTTTCTCCCGAAATTTCAGGTGAATTGACAGAAATCAAAATTGCATTTGATTTGTGTGGGGTCCTTCAATGTTGAATCAGAATCTATCGAGGAATCCGGAATTTGGGAAAAACTGAAATTTTTGTTTTTCTCGAATATCTCGGAAACTATTAATTTCATGAAAAGATTACTTCATTATTCTCATGGCACTTTTTGGTGCTGTTTTCGATGGTTTTGTCAGATTTCCATGAAAATGTCAAATTTCTGAGATATCACCTACAACTTCAATTTTTCTTACGGACGCGTTATTGGATTTTTACAGATTTGAAATCAGCATTAAATGCCGTTTCTAGTTTTATTTTATTTGGGGTACTGATTTCCGATTTTTGTTTTTATGTCCAGTAGGCTATGCGCTATCTCCCTAGTCCGTTGGACTAGTAATTTTTACTGTCAGTTTTTTTAATTAAATTTCCTGAAGGCAACAAAACTCGAATTAAAAATTCCAAGTTATCTTCGATCAAGATAAAAATGTTCGAGTGTAATTCGGTAACACAATTTAATTAATAAGTAAATCATACAATATTGTTGATGATGGTTCTTTCAATTTCTCCACTCGAAGGCTCACCAAATCACGACGTTTCCACAGATAAGATACATTTCTGACAGCGCAACAATGACAAAAATTAAGATAAAGGCCATCTAGATTCGTTCGCATTTCTATTCGTCATGGTTTCAAATGTTAAGTACGGTTTTGTCATCAGTAAAAACAAGAGCATTTTTTCATCGGTTAAATTTCTCTTGCAAACGAAGAACATTTGCCGATCAGTATTTTCACGGGAAGAACTGACATGGAAAAATTGCGAGATCGTAGGTCGAGCAATTTTGTCTACAATGTCAGTTTCTGGAAAAAATTACTGTTGAAAACTTCTTTAGTTAGTGAGGAAATATTTCCAATTGAAAAAGAATGGAGTGTTTTTTGGCAAGAGAAATCAACGACAATATACAAATGAACAACAATAATAAATAACTTCATAGATGATTTCGTGGTACTGCTAGTTTGCGTAATTTATTTTCCTATATTTCTTGTGGTTTCTATCGACGAAATTTTCCTAATCTCATCCTGCTAATTTACGCGTGAACATTACCCAACAATCCTTTTTCATCGATGTCAAAATAATTCGTCATCGTCAAATAGCGTTTCCTTTGGAGGAGCTGATTTATCGCTGGAAAACTTGCGACAACACTTTCTTGCTGTCATAATGACAAAATCCTAGCGGCCTGTATGAATCAAAATGTCTCTGAAAAACTTAGTGCAAAGTTTTTACGCTGTCATACTGAAAAATCACAGCGGCTTATGGGATTTTTCATTAATGAATCAAATCGTCAAATCATGTCACCGCTTCGCGGTCCGATTATTTCAACTGTAAAACTGACACTTTTTGTAATTATGCATCAAGTTTTCAATGTATAGCCCAAATATTCTGAAGTACTTATAGTATTTCTACTGATAACAAAATATGATAACTCTTGAATTTGTTGAATATAGTGGTCGCGATCAAACTATAATTATTTTGTATTAGGTAGGTTGGGGAGCAACAAAGTGTTCGCTTTCGCCATTTCATAAATATGAAACTCCACCAATTTTCAAACTTATATGCGCATTCGCCAATTTAACGAGTTACTTGACAATACATGATTTGATCGAACGCAAATGAAAACATTGTATTCTGAACAACGGAGTTGATAGAGTTTTCCTCTTGGATTCCCGTATAGTGAACAATTTTATTCCACATCCATGATAGAACGTGCACAGAAGATCTCCAGTGGAATTTTCACCGGCACATTAAATTTCGCGTACAATTTCTAACTAAAGCGGAAAAAGAATGCACTCGAAATGATAACAAAGTATTAAAAAATAATGAGAATTGTTATCACCTTTCAACTTATCAAAAAAATGTTCGAATTGTTTTCATCTGGAGAAATTCTAAATGAAATAAGAGAAAAATGAGAAGTGGACACAAATAAAATATCTTCAACCAGTGAAACTACAGGGATTATGTTGTAATATTAGTTTCGCTGAATTTCTGAGCATTGCACATACCTGAGAGAAAATTAACCTTTTCACGCCGGCGGTAGGAGAAGTTAGCTTCTCCAGTAACAAAAGGGGGGCAGAAGTGGCGTATTATTTCCTAGGGAGATAATGTCACATATATCCTCCCTAGGGAGATATTATCATTTCTAGATTTTACTGGTAGCAAAATTAGAATCACTGCTGAAACAGTATCAATAATTTATTGAGGTTATACCTCGATTCCATGTTTAATTACCGTTAAAATTCTCGAAGCTGTTCTCATAAATTTCAGATTGTTATTTGCTGTCACCTTCGGTTGTCAACAAGATGCATGTTGTCAAGATATCAATTCCACAAACTACTGATGACTACCTACTAATTATGATAAATACTTTGACCAAATTTTTATTTTTTCCAAATTTTTGTGTTTACGCCTGCATATGAAAAATATTCCTCGACTACTATTGTAAGTGGCAGTAAGCTTATTCATTATTCCGAATGTTTCGGGATTTTCTCTCCTCGTTTCTATAAAATAAAAATATAAATATTATTTCAATATACGTGTAGTAAGGACAAATCAGATGATTTGCTCCAAAATGTCACTGCGTTTGAAGAATTTTCCTATCAGAGAGCCTAAAAGAAAAATTCACTAGCTTGTTAGTGACAATTTGTACTGAAAAAAGTTTGGAGAAGAGAAATAAAAATATATAGAGAAAATATCAAATTTTCACTTATCTTTGGACGTTTCGGGAACGATTCTGCTCTCGTTTTCAACATGAGAAGAGATTATTTCAATAGCGAAGTCGTATATACCTATGCCTTGAAGCTTTCAGTTTTCAATGACAATAGGTGACGTCGGCAATCAAAATATAACTTGTTGGTTTTGGAATAGTGCTCGAATTTTTTTTCCGAAAAATGAATTTTTCGACCGTGCCTCGTATACACCCTGATAACCTATAGTTCATGTGTTCATAACTAGACATCTATTTGAGTTCCGATCAACACATTTTCTCACATATCTCAGAAACCAAACATACAAAACTTTTCAAACTCACATATTTTTCTAATGAGCCATCCCACAATAACATAGTAGAATTTCAGCCAATTCGACCGAGAGCCAATTCACCGTGTTTTCGTGCGGGGTCCTTTGTATATTGTGTATCTGCATTTGAAAGTTTTGATTGAGTTGATTTAGAATATAAGGAAATCATTGGAATTCAAACAGGACATTTTTATTTATTTCACAATAGAGATGAAGACACTAATTACTTATTGGATTGCACAGATCTTATAGAAATATCGACGCCAAGAAAGAATACTGAAGCCAATATATCTCACCTCTCACGGGAAGTGAAATTTTTTGTCTTCCGTGGGAGTAAATTGGCTGGCAGCTTTTTCCCATTAGATTAATTCAATTTCCACCTTGTTACTGTTACCTCGTTAATGTTACTATCTATGACTCTACGACGAAATATTCTATTGAAAAAGTATATATAGATATTCATTTTATATTTTCCATTTTCTCCACAATCGAGTACCTAGCAAAAATTCAAACCATAAAGTGCAATTTCTCACTGTTCCTAAACATTGTTGATTATAAACCGCTTCTGTGATTATGAAATTGGATGGAGTATCAATATTTTCATGAATGAAATGTATCGATTCACGGCAATAAGAGTGTTATTATTGCCCTTCACGGTTTGAACGTTTGATATACCATGGTACAATTAGATCTAAGGACAATTTAATTACACATCTCATGTATTGTATCGAACGAAATCTCGAACTGTATGTCAGAGAGGGATAATTAGTTGGCAACTTTGTCTTTTGTCGTGCTGAACACATAATATTCAGTTCGAAAGAGAATACGAACTCAAAAGTTTTATCATCACCAGTTGAAGTCACATTTTGTAATATATCTAATGATCCACTAAAGAAAGTTTTCTAGGCTCTCTGTTTATTTCTTCACACATCATCAGTTTCTCAATTGATGAACAGTAAAAGTGGTGTAGCTTCAAGATATGATGAATCAGTGTCACTAGTGCAGTGATTCCCATACTTCACTTGCTATATGATACCTTTCTACAACGAATAATGTTTCGCGGAACCGAACGACGAAAAAAATAATGATAATCACAATTATCCTTTATTATGCTTTATTACACATTTTTGTGCCCATTATACATACGTTTTTCCATTTTATTTTTCTTAGAAAGTTGGGTTGGATATGAGACAACTGAATTATCATATATCTGGTGCATCATCCTATTCTTCTACTTATTTTCGTACTCGCACAAAATATGATGTCGCGAAGAAAATTATTTTTTTCGGCAACCGGGCGGGAAGTGCTCACTTCCCTTGTCACTATAACTATTAAAATTTTGGTAGATATGGTTTTGATAAATGCAGAAGATAATTACCATAGCAGCAAAATATCGGCTGACAGCTATTTGACATGAAATTAGTTTTGACATTTTGATTTTCGAAAGTTTGGTTGCAATTATCTCAATAAACTATCGAAAGCAGCTGCGATAGTGAGTTTGAAAATGTCCATACGAAATCTCCAATGTTACAGTAAGTATAGCTATTTTATTGGTATTCTGTTGAAATTTCAGTATTTGATACAAGTGAGAATTAATGAAGAAGAAATTGTATTCTACAAAGAAATATAATATGGAAATGTGTCTCATTGATTTGATTCTGAAATTGAATCAGCAAGTTTTCCAGGAAAAATGGTATCACGAGTTGTATTCCTATGAGTATTCCATGATTGAGACAATATAAAAGAGCGGCTCGCGAGAGTTGCGCACACTGCATCCCTCATTCTGGCTTTCAACATAAATGAGTTAAAAACCTCCAAAATTTTATCGCTGAAAAACTAGGAAGGTTGGTCACGTGTGGGTCAATTCGGCTTCTGTAGAGCAAGTTCGATAAAATTCAGTAAACAAAAAAATATCGCTGTAATACAGAATAAACCATGAAAATGGCCGATTCTGACTGATTCTGACTGATTCTGAAGATCAACAGTGGAAAAGTCATCTGAAATAATATGTTCAGATGTTTACCTTGTAAACATGATGCGTTTAGCTTTTCGGTGATGTTGACGCATAACCAACTCTGGGAATCGCTGTACTAGTGCAATAGATCAGTTCGGCTAGCGTTGAGAGAGAAAAAATATGTCTCCCCATCTGTCCTTGTCTTCATAAGAAGGAATTGAGGTTAATATGATCTTCTCCTCCATTTTTTTCTCCATTTCCAATGTTACTTACATAAAATTTTAATCATTTCACGTTGGAACACTGAAGACAAGGACAGATGGATGAACATTTTTTCTCCCCCAAAGCCAGAACTGCTCGATGTTGAGGCTGATTTTAGGCTAATTCATGCAATGAGGGGTTCAAGGTCTTGTTCAGGAAAACATAAGGAGATTCTGTGGATTGGAAGCATCCAAATTCTACCTTGGCTTGTGAAGCCTTGATGCCTGTATTTTATTGAAATATACAGTATCTACTCAACACATCAAGTTGTTTTCGACTCCGAAGACAGTTACAATAATAAAATGGAAACGAATCTCACACAGGGTGTGGAGTTTCCTATAACGTCAGATTTTTATCTTTCGGAATGTTAGTCATGGAGATTTTCAGAAATTTTCCCCAAATCGCTAAGGGATGGACATTATTTTCCTACGTTGTTATCGGAGATACAGAAAAACTGAAAACACTTTTTGTTAGTAACTTTTGATGAACCTCAACGTGGTTATATCGATTTCTCTATGCGACGTTTTGTATTCGTATAGAACTATCATCATCATCTTGTTTTACAGATTTGATCATGTGTTCACAGATGGTGAAAGTTTCCCTCATTCCGAATACAACCATGTATTATACAAATGGGTTCGAATGTGTTTCAGCCTTGTCCTAGCCATCATCAATGTTTTCCGGAATCCCATAGAAAACATATCTTCTTACAGAAGTACATTTTCAATAATGCATAGGAAGTCTGCGTGGCAAATAGCCAGGAAAGTAGTAGTTTTTCCCTCGTTAAACAACCATTTTCGTTTATTTTATGAACTATTTTGGAAATAACTTTGAGTTTCTTTATCTTTGTGCTCAAAACAAGTTCTACATATTTTGCAATACTCAATAACCGTCTACCTATGGGTTTAGGAAATATTCTATGCTCAAAACTAGTTTTACTCATTTTTTTTTCGGTGACCAAAATAGATTATTGAACGTAACTCATACATACTACATACAACTTCAATTTGTTTGAATGGTGAATGATTTATGCAAACACGATGAGAGGGAAGGTCCGATATAATATTCAATTTTTGAAAGAATATATCCCCCGAAGAATTTTATAGCATTAGCATGACTTAAGGAGATTAATCACATTGTATATCGACGGATTTTCTGTTTGTGAAATTTCATTAGAGCTCATGTAATGTTCATGAGGCAGACATCAGTCTTTGTGATTTCTCAATCGCTAACATATTCATGTTCAGCTTATCATGGAAAGCCCGAATCAAGAGGGTGGATCAGACTGATAAGGGCTTATAATATTACTATATACCGGGGGCGGAAGCAAGAGAGAATGTTTTATTTTGAATCATTCGAGATTGAGTAATTAATTTTTTCTGTGACGGGAAAAAAGTTTGGCATTTCATCTTTGTTGGCTGGTTATAAAATGTCACTTTTCATAAATTACTTTTTACCCGCGGGAAAAAAGTGAGTACTTTTTTCCCAGATATATATCACATATATACACTGTTGATGGCTTTTGTTGTGCTATAGTTCCGAAAAAGGAGTCAATAATACCGTCTCCGAGAAAGAACTGCAAGTCCTTTTCTTCCATTCCACTTAGCGGTTACGTATATATTAGTAAACAACCAATAAATTCGCAATTTTTGAAATCAAATCACAGAACTAGACTGACAGAAGTGAAAATCTACAACTTTTTTCCCTTGTAATAAATAACTATTTTTGTTCTTATAATTCAATTTGAACATCTTTTGATGATTTGCACATTGAAGATTGATGCAAATCTGATCTACATCAGGAACCTTTTCATTTATATCTCCTTCTGAAAAACATGAATGATTTTAATGCCCATCCTTATTGTATAATCACCTATTGTTGTCGAAGGGGGTTTCCATTTTCGTATATTTACTGATTTGATGGTTGACGCAGTGAGAAAATAAGGTCCCCAAATAATCAACTTCAAATATACAATACCTATATACAGGGTGATCCACGGAGAACGGCCTATTAGAAGTATCTGGAGAACGAATAGACATTCTGAAAATTAGATGCTTTGATAATTGAACATTTTCTATCCGTCTAAAATATTTCCATTGATACAGTGTTGAGTGTTGCCACTTCTATCAGAAACAACTAGCATCTTCGTTATTTCGAATAAAACACCCTGAATTTTATTGCATTTTCAGATTCTTCCTGAAGAGCTGATTTAATCAATGATGGATCACACTTGGGATCTAGCAGGAGTGATTACAAAGATATAGGGTGTTCAAAATCGAGATTTTAAAATTTTTTGATTTTTTTTGTGTCGAAACTATTCATTATCGATCAAAACGGCTCACATGTCCCTATCTTTACTTTCGATTCGATATCCACTGACATTTAATTGAAACAGATACAGAGTGATCTTGAAGCACCCTGTATTTTTTGCAATTATATTCCAGTAAATAGTGGATCAAAAGACAGGGACATGTGAGCCGTTTTGATCGATAATGAATAGTTTCGACACAAAAAATACCTAAAATTGAAAAATCTCGATTTGGAAGAAGAAATAAGCGGCCTACGCCTACGAGTAATACATATAATCTTGGTCGTTTTATCGATTTATCTATATCTTGTTTATATATTGTTTAATGTCTAGGTTACTAATGAACTTGATTAGATTGAAAGAGACAATAAGATACTTATTGAAGTTGATAAATAAAAAAAAATATCAGAATAACTCATAATAGGCAACGGCTTGATATTTAATGCACATATTATATTATTATTATTATTATTATTATTATTATTATTATTCGGCATAATATGATTGATTTCCTCTTCAAAAACCTCTTTTTTTTGCCTAATTTACACCCTTCATTTCATTCAGTACATATATTTGTCGCTCCAGAATGGGTTGTGGTATATATTCTTCAATTAACACATCATATTTCGAATTCCATATCAATTTTGTTGAAAAAACGCTCGACGTTCAACTGAGCTGAAAAAATGGACCGGATGCTTTGACTAATTGATTTTTATAATCGTGATAAATCGGTAAATATCTTATTTGATAGCTTTTAAAATGTTCTTGGATAATTTTTATTCCTTGATATTGCTCCATGTGAATTTGAATACTCGTAGTGAGAGAACCACATAAGTTTCACACTGGTCCATCGGATATTATCTTTCGAGGGGGCCGAAATATTCTCGGAAATATCGACGCTCTGCCACTAAGTCAGAATTGTAGCAATCGCAGCACGTTCGAATATTCGCAAATGGGACATTCCCATTCAATTTACTTCTCAGATTTGGCTCAGATTAAGGGGTGACACAGGTAGGTTTTTGCGATCTACCATTCAGTTGGTATCGGATGGTATGATTCCTATCCCGTTATCAAATATTAAAATTGAGTGCAAATTACCGCACCGGAAAGTGCAATTTTTTAATACTTTTGCTCTGGATAGTGATTCGCACAGGTACTGTTCTACGCAATACTATGCAACATTACGTTATCCGATGACGGTTGAAATTTAGAGTCAGCTTTCCTACTTTACCCTTTCAAGACGAGTTTTTGTTCAAAGGGTTTTGGGTTAGATTTTCATTGGATTATTATGTCAGTGGCGATCAAATAAAACCTCTACATCGAAATTTCAATTACTTCTTATTTATTAGAAGTGGTGGGGGGGATGGTACATATATGTACAAATGATATGTACGAATTTTTTGCAGATTTCGGCTCATATAAATCGCTATACTGCCCAACGAAAAGTCGGATAAACTTGAAACTTCTGAATAGTCAGCGTGGTACAATTGATCCATACATTTTTTTATAGACATCGGTTGAGACAAAAAAACATACATGTACCAACATCGAGTGCAGTTACGGACTGCTAGTACATATGTGTACCACTATAGAAAACAGCTGTTTTTTTGTTATTCCCACCAGTGTTTCGCAATTCACCTTCAACTAAGTCCACACACACAATATGCGCAATTTATGTCACTTTTTTTCGTCAAAATTAACTGAAAACGGAGCGTAAAACGTGGCCTGGCACAGATAAATATCTACCACATAACCCCAAATGAAACTCCGCGCATCAAAGCTACATATAGGGAGGTAGGAGACGTACTGGTACATAGAGGAACCATATAAAATATAAATATTTGCTTGAAGTTTTTGCGTGATTCCTACTGGTACATATGTGTACCGACAGGCTCGAAAGGGTTGGGGGTCTATATAAGTACATTTGAATAATTATTTCATTTTCAAAACTAATTAGTTCGAACAAATGAAGCAAAGTGATGCATATGAAAATCTCAAATACGAATGAGAGAAGCCAATTTATAAATATCGCTATCTAATTAAGTATATAGGTAGGTGTACGTTAATTTTGTTGTTGTTCATCTTTCATACAACCTTTGATAATTTTCCAGATATTGACAACGAATACTCATTTGTACCTTCTGTTCAATAATTGATGATATTTATTTTGTAGAAGATACAATTATTCAGTACATTGCACTGGATAGAAAATAGAAGTAAATATTGATTCATTCATCATTAGTATGCAAAACGAGTAGGTAGTTGATTATGTACGAGTATCTTATTTTTGGTGCATCATTCAACACGAAAAACTGTTTTCCCTTTATTGAAAATTCATTCAATTCACTTTATTTGTGATTCAATTAGGCTAAATTGTATAAACCAAGTGACCCGGATTTGATTTTCCCCCTGTATATCTTGGTTGCTATTCTGAAAGTATACCCAAAATTTGGTAGATCAATTTGATTCCATGTATGATTTCCCTAGTATCAGATCATATATGACACTTCCGGTTTGACCGGAAGTGCAGCAAATTCTTTCATTTCATATACGAAGTACCTATATTTTTTGCGGGATTTCACGATTCATTTCAGAATTACCTTTCAATGATATATCACAATCA
This sequence comes from Phaedon cochleariae, assembly GCA_918026855.4. Taxonomy (NCBI): domain Eukaryota; kingdom Metazoa; phylum Arthropoda; class Insecta; order Coleoptera; family Chrysomelidae; genus Phaedon; species Phaedon cochleariae. The sequence goes on along the minus strand of OU896707.1, from coordinate 67,229,872 downwards.
TACTTTAAATCCAGAATCTACTCATAAAATTGCCATTTTATAAAAAAATACTTTCTGTATACCCCTTATAACTGATATTTTTATAAGAGTGTGCTTTATGTATAATAAGAAATATTTAAATAATAAAATAAAGTATGTGAGCGTGTGAGTTATAATCAACCTGAATTCACTGTTCTGATGTGAGATTCGCAGGAATGGCACCCGAATCTAGTGAGTAATTATGTATTTATCAGTATTCACTTGTCATGGTCATGATTACTCGGTTTTAATTAGGATTGAAAAGAAGCCCTTTCATAGTAACATAGGTATATGATTGAAGTATATTGCTAGTGGTGAAAAAAATTGATATACACCTTGGTAGCAAAGAATATTATCAACACGAGACCTTATGTTCCGTATAATCTTGGTGGAGTAGAATCATTATATTAATACTGCAAAATCGTACGCAACAAATTTGAATTGATAATTTTCCTACACTTTACGAGGGGAAAACAAAAAATATTTTTTTTTATAAAATCTCAATTATATGAGTTGATTGTAAATTTCGAGCATGATTTCGGATATTTAATGAAGTCATTATAACACCCAAATGCGTATCGAAACGCTGAACTTCCTCTTTCAAAGTTGGTAATGGTAACGTCAAACTATAGCAGACACGATTGACACGAAGTTTTGTGTGATTAGAAAATGAACCTTCGATTTTTTTTTCATTGCTACCAACTACTTAATTTATATACCAGGTGTCCCAACCCTTTTTATACACGCAAAACAGGTGACACTATGTTCTGAAAAAAAAAACTTGCTGAAACACCGCGTGCGACAAAATAGTATCTCATAAAATTTGTATCATAACATACTATTTTAACATTCCAAAGTCTGAGTGTTCTCCACAACATGAGATGTTTCTTCTCTATGAACTCTAGAATATATACTCCACTTTGGACAACCTGGCAATGATCAAGTTTTCGAATGTTCATAAATAATTCAGAACAAATCAGACGATTTGCCCCAAAATGTCACTGCGTTTAAAAATGTTTTTTATCAGGAAGCCTAAAAGAAAAATCCAACAGCTTGTCAGTGACAATTTGTTTGGAAAAATGTCTGAAGAGAAGAAATTCAAATATATTAAGAAAATATCAAATTTTCACTTATCCTTGGCCGTTTCGGGAACGAATTTGCTCTCGTTCTCAACATTAAAATGCAAAATATTTTTCTTCGAAATCTCTGTGTTAGTTTGACACTTCTCCGTGTCATACTGATGTAAGCATATGGATGAGTGATGATGTTAGTATAAAAATGGGTTACAGGATGTTCTCATTAATTGACCTTTAATTTACAAAGTTCATGTTCAGTTTTCAGTAGTGAATACCATGTTCTATCTATATCAACTAAACAGGAAGCAATGCTATTGTTCCGTTCAGAACAATGCAAGCGGATTCCTTAATTTTTCTCTTTTGGTCGTTATCTTCCTTTCCTATGATTTTAACATTATTCCACTCTGCCATATGTTGTCCATTTTTAGTGAGGATAGGTTCAGTTAGCTTTGATTTATCGATATGTTTTTTCTTGACATTGTACACTTGTACCGAAACGCCAAAGACTAAGTAAAAATTCGATATTTTTTCAATATATCTATATTTCTTCTCTTCAAACTCTTCTCCAAACAAAGTATCACTGACAAGCTATTGGATTTTTTGTTTAGGCTTCCTGATTGAAAAATTTGTAAAGCGCAGTGACAGTTAGCGGGCAAATCATCTTATTTGTCCTATTACACATATACAGTGTGTCCCAAATTCGATTCTCACCATTGAGATCTCACTAACTATGAGAGATGGAGAAACGGTTGAATTAGCAAAGTTGTAGCAAATTTAATGTTGAGTCAGAATCTATCAGGAAATCCAGGCTAGCTTCAGTCACTCTTGAGTTATTTGAGAAAAAATGGAATCTTGTATTTTTGTTTTCCTCGAATATCTCGGAAACTATTGATTTTATGAAAAAATTACTTCAACATTCTCATAGCACTATTTGGTGTTCTTTTCAATGGTTTTGTCAGTTTTCGATCAAAATGTAAAATTTTTGAGATATCACCTATAACTTCGGTTTTTCTCATGGACGCCATATTGGATTTTCACAGATTTGAAATCAGCATGAAGCAGCAGCACAGTGTCATGTTATGAGGAGTACTGATCTTCAATTTTTGTTACTGTCCAGTAGGCTATGCGCTAAACTCTCTATAAACAATAACGATTATGTGTTCTGGTACAACTTTCATAGAGTAGGCTTGGAGCCAAGTGACATTTCTGTAAACGTCAAGAGAAAATACAAGTTAATTATGTCGGGGCAAACAATGCCGTTCAAAAAAACCAGTGACAGTACAAGGGTTAAGACCTGGTGATAATGAACGTCGTCTCGGGTTTTGTCACAGGTATGTACGTCAACCAGTGTGATATCTCGAAAATCAATTTGGTGCTAAATTAATGACTACTCATGAACCTGTTAGATGACCTCCAAGGCCGCCTGATTGTACACCTCTCGATTTTTACCTGTGGGGCTACGCCAAAAATAAAATGTATGAAGAGCCAATTCAAGATATTGATGATCCGCGAGAGAGTGATGGACACATTCCAGAAAATCAACAGAGTTCATAGCCTACTGGACATAAAAAACAAAAATCAGAAATCAGTGCCCCAAATGAAATAGAACTGTGATTGTGATTCATCACTAGAAAGGAAATTTTTCGCTGATTTCAAATCTGTTGAAATCCAATATGGCGTCCATAAGAAAAATTGAAGTTGTAGGTGATATCTCACAAATTTTACATTTTCATGGAAAACTGACAAAACCATTGAAAAGAACGCCAAAAAGTGCTATGAGAAGGTTGAAATCATTTTTCATAAAATTAATAGTTTCCGAGATGTTCGAACAAAACAAATATACAAGATTTTAGTTTTTCTCAAATAACTCAAGAATGACTAAAGCTTGCCCGGATTTCTCAATAGATTCTGATTCAATATTATGTTGCTACAACTTTGCCAATTTAACCGTTGCTCTATCTTTCATAGCTACTGAGATCCCAATGGAGAGGAACGAATTTGGGACACACTGTATTGTAATAATACTCATATTTTTATTTTGTAGAAACGAGAAGAGAAAATCCCAAATATCCAAGTAACATACACCTCCTCGATTAGCCTACAGACAGTGTTCATGAATATAACTTCACAATAGTTCCTACTTCCTATTATTGTTACTGGTTATGGCTATTTCCGACTTAATTACAACACTTAATTGTTGCCGTGTAGCAGTCGTTCTCATTCCTTAATAATTCGATCATACTATTCACTATCAGCACCATTTACTTCCCTCAGGAGGGCGAATTCGATGCCATTAGTGTCCCGTTTATAAGTTAAAAGCCGTTGACAGCGGCGGCGTAGTCTTGTCGTGCTGTGAATAGCCACAATTGCATTAGTCTCCCACAGGACACAATACTGAAATGCTCAAAGATTGGTTGGAAAAGATGTAGTAGAGAGTTTTTTTTCTGGATTGTATATGGACAACAAACCTCGCTACTTCGCAAGATAATGAGTGTCCACGTAGTGTGGAAAACTATACAGGGTGCCCGTTCTTCAAGCTCCACCTTGGGGATCTCAGTTATTATAAGAGATACGAGGTCGGTTATATTAGGGATTTCATCTTTTCTTACAAATAGAAAACAATTTATCTATCTGCAGTTTGAAGAAGGAAATCTGATTAAAACTATACGTTCGGTTGGTAGGGACATCGAAATGGGAGTTCCTCAAGGTTCCATGTTAGATCGTATTCTCTTTATTTTATATGTGAACCATTTGGATTCTATTATTAAGACGGAAAATTACACTGCATATGCGGACAACTTTTCGTTAGTACTTTCCGCTAGAGACAATAAAACAATGAAATCAATATATACTGAAACAATTCGAAAAGTAGGTATCATCCTTCTTCAACTCTAGAGACTTATTTTTCAATATTCAGGAAACACGAATGTTACGAATACTTTGTCGTCAAAAAATATTGATAACCTAGAAGTTCGGCTAGATGAATACTCTCTTTGCAACACTCATAGCGATGTTAAGTTTTTAAGAATAACTTTAGATGAGTACCTCTCCTGGAAATCACATTACCAGTAATTGTCTTCAAAATTGAATTTTTTAAAATTTCCCTTCATTAATCTACGAACTGTCCTGGAAGTTGATCAGATGATGAATGTGTACTCTACGCTCAAGTTGAATCGAGGCTAAGGTATGGTGTTTGCTTCTGGGGTGACTCACCTGGTTGGAAAGATGTTTTCATTAGTTAAAAGCGAATATTGAGATGTATCGCTAGAATTCCAAATAGAGAATCTTGTAGAACCACTTTCAAAATGTTCAAAATTTTCACGCTTCCCTGTCTCCTCATTTTCGAAATGTGTGTTTTTGTTTTCAAGAATAGAACTAGTTTCAAACGGAATTGTGATGTTCATGGGTATGAAACAAGGAGGATGGACAATTTTCATGTCCCCTTTGCCAAAAAGAAAGTTGAATCTGATACTCCTGATCATCTAGGTCTCAAAATGTTTAACTATCTTCCAGACAGAATGAAAAATATCGAGAGACTATCTTCATTCAAATCAGAACTGAAATGTTTTTTATTGGAAGAATGTTCCTATTGTATGAAAGATTTTATAAATATTTAAATTCTGTGTGGAATGTATTACTCAGTGTAGTGTTTCATATTTTGTGCATTAGTTCTTTTTTATGTAATCATCATTTTATGTATTATTATTATTACTATTTTAAATCTTGTACTTATATCTTATTTTATTTCATTTTAACTTTTTTATGTTTTACTGACTGACAATCCCAATACATGTATAATACCATGTCGAAAAATGAAAATAAAAGATTGATTGATTGATTGATTGAGGGCAAAGTTGCGCATTTTCATTCTGAACATTTATCTGCAAGAAAATTTGATGTGTCATTTTTAGTTTTTGAATTATTGGAAAAAAACGAGAATTTATAATTTCCGTTTTTATTTTTTCAAACGGAAACCAAAAAACGTAGACGTTTCTGACTGAAACATTCTTAGGTCACTTTTTCACAAGGAATCTGAATCTGTCATTGTATTTTCCATGACGTTCTTGATGCCAAAGTTACAACACACAACTTTGTTTTTCTCATGGGCGCCATATCGGATTTTTGCATCTTTGAAAATTCTTTTTTTTTTCTTCGGATTACAATGATGTATCACGCGATGTGATCGAATCCGAAGTTGACCGCACTTATTCAACACCCTGTATAGTATAATATCGTAAGGTTTGAAAGAATTATAAGTTTTTCTTCGATTTGTCGTTATCTTATCTACACAAACATGTCTCATTTTTTTGCGGCGTTTCCAAGTCAATTAAATTATTTTAAAAATTTCACTTCACAGATGTCGATTTTAATATTCTTGCTGATCTTTGTTTCCAAAATGTCCATCTCAAACTTTTTTCATCTTTTGGGGCGCACGAAAAGAAATTCCTATGATGTTCGATGAACATTGAGGTAGAGGAGGTAGGTGTTGAATTTTTTTGAACTCGTGTACATACTATGTAACGCACGTATGAAGTCAGAATTTTTCGAAATATTCACATTATTTTATCAATTGATAGCGATTATATACCATGAGTCCTCAGTGGCAGTCATTCAGTCAGTGAAATCTTCGTATAGTTTTTACCACACTTTTCAAAATTACTCAGATATTGCAACTTTGTATAATTATGTCGTCAAACAGTGATATCCGTCATTTATTCAGGCATTGCCGGCAAACAAACTCAAAATTTCTTACACCGTTTGCCAAATTGTCAGGTTAGGTTGTTTAGAAACAGAGTAGTCTATTTTGTGTCCAGTACTTTTCCCAAAAATATACTTTCCATGGAGAAGGTTCATTTAACCCAAGTTTGGTGAGATTTTGCTTTGGAAGAGTAGTCTCCCCCTTTATACTTATGCAGGAAGGCTATTTTCCTGCCTCAACCTTCCGGCTAACAGACTAACGGCTAAAAATGTAAGTTACACCGTTTGCCTGCAACACGTGAAATAACTAGGCATTGCAAGAAATGACGGATTTCACTAATTGACGCCGACATATAAATTATTTTACAAATTTCACTTGAATATTTATTTCGTAATTACTACTGAGGTTTCTACGACGTTGTCGCTATATTCATCAACTAGTTATTCGGTAAATTTTTTGTCATAATTGGCGTGAGATATTGGTAATTTTCACTTCAATAATCCCCTCTCACTTTAGCAGGTCAATGGATGATCGTTCAGGCACAGTTCTACTTGTAAACTGTAGATCCCCATCATCTCAGCTCACACAAGTTCCTGGAAAGCTTGTGATTGTTGTTCTGGCAACCAAGGAGATGAGTTACCTACTAAATTGAAAAATAACTTTGTAAAAATACTTTCAACAACAACTTTTTTCTCGACTACTTTTGTATCCAATTTTGTGATATTGTTTGTCTGGGATACATCATGAATCTGCTGGTCCAAATGCTCTAGTAGATGCATTCCAGGAAACTAACTCAATATTTTTATTTGTAGTTGATAGTGCCGAAGAAGAGGACTGCGCTTTTGGTGAACAGACTGATGGTTGCACTCAAAGAAGCTATGAAAGACGACATCAGAGATGAATCGTTGAGGGGGATCAATAGTCTGGATAGGTTATCATCTAGGTCGATACAAAATTCCGTATCACCTGAAGATTTGAGATCAGTAGGTATTTATAGTGCGTCCATTGAGTGTATCTTCACAGAAAAAGGTATTTGAAGAATATGAAACTGACATTAGTGACATTTGACATTTGACATTTGTCGAAATAATCAACAAGGAAAATGAATTCCTTCCGTTAGAAAACAGGGATTGCAATCGGTTCAGAAACGTTAGAACGTAAAATCTTTTATAAAGTCCATATTTTCGATTTCGGGTTCTAGTTCCAACAGCGGAAAAGATGTTGTTTCTTCTTACAGATTTTTTTTCGATACATTTGTAGATGATGAAGGATTAATCCTTCGAAACAAAATATCCTTACTTATGTCCATGACCGTTACTCATTATTGAATTGTTTATGTGGTGGAGTTGTGACTGTGAAGTTCTTTCACCTCTCCTGAAACAAATCTTTTTTCTTTATAATATTAGTATTCATTATTGAGTTTAAATAATTATAGCATTAGTAGGTAGAATATTGTACTATATTCGTATCGTAAATTCAAATTACGATAATCGATATGTTATCGAACTCATATTTCCTATCTCATATCGTAATATCACGAGTATTGAAGATACTTAAATCGTAAACATTTAAGAGCTTGTTGGGTATCAGACCTCGCCTTCGTTTATGCCTGAAATTTGTTTATACATCCCGATGTAAATATGCTGTTTTTGTAGGTTATTTTCCTAATAAACTACTATCGACATTTTCTGACGTCTTCTCATTTTTATTGCAGATGGATTTGCAGAGGAGAGGACACAGCCATATTGCACCACAGAAAGGAAGGAATTATTGGAGATGCTACTTCAATGCTGTAACATGCTTCTGATTGTTCTCAAACATGATATTATGTAACGAACTAATCAATTCACAATATATTCTATGTCTTTGGATAATTAATATTCTCAGTTTCGAGTATTATTCAAAAATTAAATAGGTATATAATACTGATATTGTGATATAATTTTGATATTTGTGAAAAGAGAAAATATGTTTAACATGATAATATAATGCATGAAGGTACTTTCCATCTTATATAAATGTGATTTTTATCAACTCAAATAAAAACAAAATAATTGAGATTCTGAATGAATGAATAACTTTTTTCATAAAACCTTGTGTGTTCGAAAATAGAATTACCATGCTGTGTTTTTTTTTAATACTAATGAATCAGATGATATGCCCCAAAATGTCACTGCGTCTAACAAATTTTTTTATCAGGGAGCCTAAGAGAAAAATCCAATAGCTTGTCAGTAACATTTTGTCTGAAGAAATTTTTGAAGGAAAGAAATATAGATATAACGAAAATATATCGAAATTTCACTCCTTTCAGAGGAAAATATTTTCACATTCTCATATTGAGAACGGGAGCAGATTCGTTTCCAAAACATCCAAATATGAGTGAAAATTCGATATTTTTTTAATATATCTATATTTTCTTCCTTCAAACATTTTAAAAAATAAAGTGTCATTGACAAGCTATTGGATTTTTCTTTTAGGCTCCCTGAGGGAAACGCAGTGACATTTTGGGGCAAAACATCTGATTCGTTCTACTACAAATATACACTCAATTACAAAAAAAATTACGCACTTGATATTTGACCTGTCTTCTTAAAACAAAAAACAGAAAATAGTAGGCCGATTTTTATATTTTTTTATTTGTTGGTAGGTAATGCATTTGTCTTTATAATACACCCTGTGTATTAATTGAACAATGGCATAGAGAGTGCTTACACCCTATACGTAAGAGGCTTCTTTTGCGAGCATTTTGTTTTTTTATTCATTGAGTTATCTCTAAAATTTTCTGAATTACAGCTTTTTTTGCTGAATCCTTGCAGATTACCAACTTTCTGAATTTATCGAGAAACAATTTTGTAATGAAATAAACTGATACCAATAATTTTGAACAACATTTTTATCAAACACAAAATTATAAATTGGGATGACTGCTTGATACCGTGTATCGCCTCCTCTAGCAACTTTAAGAACTAATCTACGAGGCATACTGGAAATTAAGTTGCATATCGTTTCCATTGGTTTTCGATGCCATTCTTCCACTAATGCATCTGCCATTTCTGCGAGACTTTCCGGAGACCTCTCGCGAGAACGTACCCTTCTCCCTAATTCATCCCACAAATGTTCTATAGGATTCATATCGTTGCTTCTCGTAGGCCATTGTAATGTGGTAATACCAGTAGCTTCCAAGGAGTTTTGCACTATTGCTGCGGTGTGTATTCGGGCATTATCCTGCATCAATATAAAATTATTGCCAACTAACTCTGCATAAGGTGAGACATACTGCTCTGAAATGTCAATGTGAATTTGGGCATTCATCGACTGCCTCACCGGAAAAACATGAAGGGGTGTCTTTCCATTCATTGAAATCCCTCCCCACACCATAACGGACCCACCATTGAAACTTTCACATTCTGTTATTGAATTTTGAATAAACCGTTCACCAGTTCTTCTCCACACTCTTTTTCCTCCATCCACCATGTTAAGGCAAAACCTTGACTCATCCGTAAACAAGACATTCGACCATTCAGGAATATTCCACTGTCCATAATTTTCAACAGAATTTCTTCTAGCAGCACGATGTTCGGGCAATAATTTGGGACCTTTTGCAGGTCTCCTAGCTTTTAAATTAACTTCTTTTAGACGTCTACATACCGTCTGCTTACTTACTGCAACATCACGAATTTGGCGAAGATCTTGCTGAACATTTACCGCAGTATTTGATCGATTCCGTAAAATCCGCAATCTCAAGAAGCGATCATCTCTTGGAGAAGTTTTTCGTGGGCAACCAGAACCGACCCTCCGAGCGGTGCTTCCTATTTGTTCGTACTTGCGGATTGCTCTACGAGCAGTTGCTTCATGAACTCCCACTGCACGAGCGGCGTAACGAATACGCTCATTGTTTACTATCGCAACTAATCTTGCTACTTGTTCAGGACTTATTTGAGTCATTTTATGTAATTTTAGTTGATGAAACAAGACGCTTAATTAATGACACAACGACAAATGGTCAAATATGGAGGCATACAACAAATTAGTTGCTATGGCAACGGCATTTGTTTTTTAAAGACAATGTGATCCTTCCAGAGTACAACCCAATCAATTCTGAGTACTATGATCCTTCAATAAATTTAATTTGTGGGATAAGCGTAAGGTATCAGCAAAAAAGCTGTAATTCGGAAAATTTTAAAGGGAAATCAATGAATAAAAAAACAGAATGCTCGCAAAAGAAGCCTCTTCCGTATAGGGTGCAAGCACTTTGTATACCATCACTCAATTAACACACAGGGTGAGTCAAAAATTAAGAATAAATCATGGTTCGACTTATTCCACCACCATCAAGGAGGCTTTGACAAAATTTTCACCCCTTTTTTTTGTTTCAAAGACAAATGCATTACCAACCAACAAATAAAAAAGAAATGAAAATCGGCCTACTATTTTTTTTTAAGAAGATAGGTCAAATATCAAGTGCGTCACTTCTTTTGGAACTGAGTGTATATTGAAGTATTACTCATATTTTTATTGTATAGAAACGAGGAAAGAAAATCTCAAATAATCAATTAAAATGACCTTTCACTTCTTTGAACTCCATAAGGCAAAATGAATATGCCTAGAAATATTTCAAGAAGGTATCGAGTTAAGAAACCAGGATATATAATCTCAAATATTATACAAAAATTAATATACTACCTCCTCGATGAACCTCATTTCTTTTTTCCCTTGGATCTCGCGATGTTCTCTGAACATTACAGGATATTCCTCTTCGTGGGAACCAGAACATAAGAAAAATACAGACAGTATTTAAACATTTTACGGATTTGTCCATCAACCATTATTTTAGCAATGATTATCTTTATCTGCAAATTCAGATTGATATTTTGAACCAACTTGAAGAAGATTAGGTCATAAAAATGATGAAACGTAATAATTGCATTCAGAATTCCATGTTGGGATCATAAAAATATATGTAAAATTTTAGAGCACAGCTGGATAGGTGAATCTCTACATGAAGATTGTTATAGAATATACAGGGTGTCATTTAAGTCTCTGGCCAAACTTCAAGGGGGGATTAGTTGGGTGTTTCTAGGATGAGATGAACATGGGTCCGAAAATGCTTTCATTTCAAGATACAGGGCGTCAAAGTTCCAATAAAAAAATCGTTTTTTTATTAATTATTCACAATTCTGTTATCCGATTTCAATGAAACGTATGCGTGGTGATTTTGTTAACTGTATCAAGAAGCTTCTTTTGGTAAAATTAGATTCGAAATAATGATTCCATCAGTGGCGTCAAAGTAGGTAATACCTCGGGTTATACTTTTTCGATATTTATGGTAAATATAAAGAACCTATAAGTACGTCATATAGTTTTTTCAAGTTCAATATTTTTATCGAATCAAACGATTGAAAATACAACTCTCTTGTCCCCTATTTCACTTAGTGTCTGGGGAAATAATGAAAAATCGATTGGTCTCCAAATTTTTTTGCATAAAGGTGCCCAAAAATCACCCATTGGGATTACGCATTAACCTCAATGAGTATTATTCTGGAATTTTGAGACTTTTTCAGTCACCAACCAGACTAAATGTTGTCATCATGAAAGCTCATGCAGGGTAATCATGAAACAACAGTCAATACTTCCAACTTCAACACCCTGTCTCTTGAAAACGAAGCATTCAGGACCTTTGTTAATATGAACTTATCATCTCAGAATCACCAAAATCATCTCTGCTTGAAGTTTGGCCAGATACATGAATAACACCTCGTATATTTCCATGACTCCGAAATGTTATTTTCGATGGAATAACGTCAAGAATTACCATTTCTATCTCACCGAGTTCTGCTGATGAAGGCAACCTACCAGTACTAATAATAATCCATTCTACCAACCATGAGTTTTCACCCCAGTTACGCCATCTATCGTAATCAATTTATATACTTAATGCTGAATGAAGAAGCGCTGAGAAAATAGCAAAAGTGAGAAGTGAGATCGATACGAAAGAAATTAGTCTTTGTTTGTACCACTAGGGCGAGTTATTATAGAAGCCATTCATTGTCTTTCTCAATTAGGTACAAAAAAAAGGAAAAGAGTGGAAACAGCTAGAAAGGAAGATTCATCTCAAACTTCTTGGATTTTCGTGATTTTATCTTCTTGTCTCGATAAATAAGAAGCTTATTAATTCAATATATGAGAGCTAGAAACATGATAAGAAAACGAATGTGAATGAGACAACATGGTCCATAAGCATAAATTATTGATGCATATACAGGGCGCACCAAAAAAATCTAGGGACTCGAAATCATTATATTTAAATGGATCGCCATGTTCACTCACCGGCAAAAAAACCGGCCACCAAAAAAATTGCCAGAGTTGTTCACCCTGTCACTTTTTCAATCCTTGCCCGATTCTTGTGAAATTTCGATCACACGTAGATTTATGTTCCGGAATGTTAGCCTGAATATTAATTTGAGTGAAAAGCTGTTTACTTGATATATATTTATACAGGGAAAAATCAAAGTTACTATTTCACCCTTCATTTCTTAACGCCCTGTGGCAAAATTGAGTGGTTGAACTTTGTTTCATTATACTTCGGATTGAAGTGTGATCCTTTCTCAACACAATAGTTTCTGAATCACGTCAATATCTTATTTTTAAGAGAAGCTACAAATGTTTTAGGAAAGTATGGCATTTTTCAAATTTCATTAACACTCATATTAACAATAATCAGAACCTACATAAACTTATTGATTAACAACTTGAAGAATTAATATCACATATTTCTACCTCATTTTCTTAGTACAGAAAAAATCTCAATTACAGAAAGCAAACAAAAAGCAGAACTGTTTATAGTCAATAACGAGCCTCTAACGAGGCTTTCAACCGCCGTGGCATCGAGTTGATCAAATTTTCAAAGTAGTCTTGAAGAATTGCCTATAAATCTCCTTGCAGGGCGAATCGTAACTATTGAAGAGTCTCTGACATGGCCGAACTAAGGCGAATGAACCTCTGGAGTTCATCCCCAAGATGCTCTAAAAGTTCTAAATTATTGTTGATAAAAATTTTAAAAATCTATACTTTCTTAAAAGACTTGTATCTTCTTTTAAAAAGAAGATATTGACTTGAATCTCGAACCATAAGGATCACACTCCAATTCAAAACATGATAATGCAGAAGGTTGGTGAATGGTTCTGAATTATTGGTGATAAAAATAAAAAACCATAATTTCTTAAGGGGTCACACTTAAATCCAAAACATAATGGAGCTCAGTTTAACTAATACCATCCAGTAACTCTAAGTTTAACCACTCACCTTTGCCACAGGGCGTTAAGAAGCTAAGGGTTAAAGAGTCACTTTTGTTTTTCCCTGTATAATGATCAAGCCATCAGCTCTTCTTAGTACCATATCCAGGCTAACATTCCAAAACATGTATATAGGATTTGGTCGAAATTTCACCGAAATCGGGCGAGAATTAAAAAAGTTACAGGGCGAACAATTTGGCAAAATTTTTTGGTAGCTGTTTTTTTGCCAGTGAGTGTATATTATCACATTTTTTGAAGCATCTCATGGATAACTTGGAGCGAATAATACATAAACATTCATTGATAAAACAATGTTTGTATTGGTATAGATAAGTAGATGATGTTATATAGTATGCTTTGAAGTAATCAATAGACAATGAGACACTTTTCACCAATATATTTATACTATTCATCCAAACATGAAATTCACAATGGAAATAGAATCAGAAAAGTCAATCGATTTCTTCGATTTGACAATAAGTAAAATTAACTATAAACATGATTTTTCAATTCTCCCTAAGTCTTCCCACACTGATATCAATATTCATAATAAATCAACACACCCTTATCAACATAAAATTGCAGCATAGGGTAGTGAATGTCCCTCTTTCGGAAGTAAATTACAATAAAGAACTCAATATTATGAAACAGATTGCAGTCAACAATGGATCCAACATCAATTTGATAAGACAGTATTCTTTCTAAAAAACTTCATAATGAATAAGCTATTCAAGAAGTTTATCCTACCATCAAGAATATATTTCGGATCATCAACTGAAAAATTGGGAAGGTTTATCAAAAATAATAAAGACAAAACTTCTAAATTCGGAAAATCAGAGGTATAGAAATCCAACTGTGGATCTTGTTCCAAGGTATATATCGGTCAGACAGGTCGTACGTTCAATCAACGCATTCATGAACATAAAGTGAATTTCTTGGAAAAGAAAACAAATACGCCAATCATATATTAAAATAAAATCATAGTTTTCATGATGATTTCGAAATTCTACACGTAGAAGATAAAGGAATGAAACTCAATCATTTTGAATCATTAGAAATCAACAAACTAAAAAATTCTGACGTTTTACTTAACGATCAATTATACCTCAATAGTTCACCACTGTTGAATTTGTTTTCTTAGTAGGTAATAATATTTATTTGCTATCAACTCTTTCAAGTAATTCGGTACACCGTATTTTAATGTAGATATAGTGCCTAATTTCCGAAAATGAAGGTTTATCGTATCTGTCCACAGGTAACTAATCCTTTTGGGATATATAAAAGTTAAGCAAGCCAACGTTAGTTTACTTCATTGTATATATCACCTGACGCTATTGTGTTAGCGAAACATGTCGTGTGTTTGAGAATTTTGTATGAATCTTATCGTTTGTGAAGTTTTTACATTCGAAATAAAAACACATTTCGTTCATTGAATTCGATTTCATGTCAACTGGTCGGAGCAAAGTTTGCCCTCAATATTGACCCAAATCGGGAATTATCCATATCCCAAGTCTCACGAACAAAATGTACACAAATACGTTAGGGAATATCAAAAACCTGCAAGGAATTTGAACTTCTCGTTCACTTGTGGCCGGCTATTTACAGTAGCTAATAAGACCATCGCCTGTGGGATACTTGATAAACAGTAGAAACAGAATTGATTGTTGGGTTTGGGTTTCATGAATGCATTATGGTGGATATTCATCGGTGGTTGAAACACATTATTATTTTCTCTAATTTCAGAATGATATAATGACTCAATGGTAAGAAAGAGGTAGGTACCCATACATAATATGAATGCATATAGTATTTGAATGCGAAAACATAACTCAATAGTTATTTATGGTACTAGTGCGTTATGTGGAAATAACTCACGCGAGAAATATTTATAATAAAATAAATAAATTCTCAAGTGACTTAGGAAACAACAAGTGGCAGAAACCGATTTTTTATTAGATAATAATTAATAAATTTTGTGATCAAATCACAGCTGTCAGAATTACTTGACAGTGACTTTTTTACATTTTGGTTAAAGTAGGTTGTTTGTTAGGTTGTCACGACTTGATACATCGTTAGCATATGTTCAAATAAATTTTGACACTTGTCAGTTTTTTTAGCAGAAAATGGAAACTTTTTTGAAAAAACAAAAACGTACAGAAAATGGAGGAAGCCGATGAAAATTACGTTCCTGAGGATATCCTTACGATATTCCAGCGATGCAGATTTTGCCAGAAAAGTCCCGAGATGCATACGACAAGGAGTTCAAAATGTTTGAGTCTTGGATGAATTCACGGAAGATAAAAGGTGTCGATGAAAACGTCCTATTGGCTTATTTTTTACATTTGCAAAAAAAATTAGTGTCATATCGTCGTTATGGACCAAATACTCAATGCTTCGCTCGACTATTCACCTTTATAAAAAAAATCGACATTTCAAAATATGGTAAACTAATGAGCTTTTCGAAATGAAAACTACCATATGGGGACGTTTAAAAAATGAAATTGACAATCGCCAACTTCACAGTTGCAGATGGCGTTGAAGGAAGTAATTATTTTTTCAAATTTCCTCAGATCCATTTTGAACTCAAGGGCGATAACAAACCACTCGGTAACTTCATGACCTGTGGTCCATGAAAAGATTTTAAACTCTGAGTAAACTGTCTTTAGGAACCATTTTTGCTTTCCAGCACTCAATGATTATTTATTGAAGGGATGGAGAAGGACGTTGAGATTATATTGGCTGGTAGTATAAGATGTGCATGAGAATGAACAAACCATTCGACGTTGCATCATATCCGAGATACTTATTATATCATACAATATCTAGATATTCCTATTTCCATTTTACGGCTCTTAATATAGCGAAGAAAATCATATAAGGAAACAAAGCCATCGTTCTTGTGATATGAATAACTGTTTTCTGCTCAAAATGCAATCTGAAAATATATCTACCAAAATCTCATATATTTTTCTTGACATAAATTCTCCCTTCCATAAATGTAAAGAGACTAATATCATATAGAAGACAAGATGAATCTTTCAAACCTTCACCGGTTCATGCCTTTAGAGTGTGTTCAGTATAAAAAAAATGTTTTTCGAATAAATACAGCAAAATAAATTAACAATATCAAATTATTGAATTGAGAATCTCATTAGATGTTTTTCTACACACTGTGATACATTTTTGGATGATTTCTAATACAGGGTGAGTCAAAAATGTGTACCAAGCTTTCTGGAGATGATTATACATTGAGAAATAAGTTTATTTTGATGGATCAACTCCGAGATCAACTCGGATAAACTGAAATGTTCATTAAGGGAGATAAGTCCTTCCAAAGTTGATAACATTGACATAATTCTCCCGCATAACTTCTACATTTATGATTGATATAAAGGATGTTTTCAGAAGGTCCGTCATGATTTTTTGAACAACTTTTTTCTTCGTATTCCTTTTGGTGGAAAAATATAAGAAGAACAGCGAAATAAAATTGGTGGAAACGGTACTCTTATAGAAATACAAAAATTGTAACCGTTTTCGAGATATTTGACTTTTTGTTGTCGAAGATTAATTCATCGGTAACAATATTTAAGGAGGCCATGATCAATTTTGTTCTCAATTTCGACGTTCATGACAAAAGCATTGTTATTGTTGATTTCCTTGTTCAGTTTTCTTGCTTAGTATGGTAGTAAAGGGAGATGTTGTCTGGCCAAGAAGTTCGAAGCCTCCTGAAATATATCACGTCACTACAAAAATTAAAATATCCCGAAAACGGTTACAATTTTTGTATTTATGATAGGAGTGCCGTTTTAATGTAATTTTTTTCGATCTTTCAATTCTATTCTTTCTCCAAAAAGAATTCGAAGACATAAATGGTCTTCAAAGGATCATGACCCACCCTCTAAAAACACCCTTTATAACAATATCAGGAATGTAGAAGTGTATCAGAAAATTGTATCTTATACATGCAAGAAATCCAATTAGGTGGCTTCTACCGTTTAGAAGTTATAGATACAGAAAAATGAATTAAATTTCATCAACTTTGAAGAGATATATATCTTCCTTACATTCAATTAATATTAGTAGCTGTATAAATCAATAGATTAGGTATAGGTTTTGTGGGGATGCAGCTGATGAATATTATAATTGTGCATTCCATTTTAGAGAGACTGACGAAGGAATTAAATAAATTCCGAAAGCTTTCTCAAAAGTAAAAAGAGTTTTCTTTTGAGTCCCACATCAGCTGCATCCCCACAAAACCTATACCTAATTTATCTTCCTTACTATACATTTTGGGTCATCAGTTCATCCATCGAACTTTATTCATTCCTACCATGATTATGATACTCGGAACAAAAGATCCTTGAGTTATACCCTACCACCGGCTTCAGAAAACGCAACAGCCAATTAATTATACATCTCTCAAGCTTTTTAACAAATTGCCGATTGTACTGATGAATGCACCGATCAGAAAAGTCAAAGCAGCAATTCTGAAAATTTTCCTGAACAATGCCTTCTATTAATGCACATCATGATGAATTTCTCGACTTCTATTTTTACGAGACCCCACTCTGATTTTTCTTTGTCAAGTCTTGTCTTGTCTTATTTTTATTTTTCAATGACCTTCCACCTCCAGAAAGCTATAGGTAAACATTTTTGACTCATCCTATATATGGAGTTCAAAGACGTGCCAAGGTATGGTGTTGTAATCGTCTCTCAAATACAAAGCTAAACACTGAAATTAGTCAAGAAACTTATTTTTGGTGTGTTGATTCAACTAATTCATGGAAACTATAAAAAACGACGACTTGCTCACTGGATACGCCCCTGTTGTTCATTTCGTCAAAATACGCTAGATAAAATAGCAACTTTCGAACATTTACATGATTTTCTAGCGAAATCTTATCTCGAATACAATGAAAAACAGGGAAAAACCTTTTGATAAAATTTTGTAGAGAGTTTCACACCAAAAACTTTTTCGATCAATGTAAAGCTAGTATTTCGTATCGTTACCATAGCAACTAAACAAATTTCTTGGAAATTTTTTCTTCCTCCTTAGGAGACGGAGCATGAAATTACACTGGAAATTCGTTGACGTTTATATAGGTTAAATAACATTTACATTCAACTTCAGATTATTTCGAGTTCATTCTATAAGTCAATAAATAAAAATCATTTATCGACAGTTAGCCATATAATATTATGTAGGTATCCTTGCGAATTCGAAATTTACAAAAACCAGAGATTCATGTTTCGCTATGTCGTGTGTTTGAGAATTTTGTGAAAATCTTATCGTTTGTGAAGATTTTACGGGCGAGTCAATTCAAAAGAAAAAAAAACGTGAATTTCCGGAAATAATTGAAGCTCTCGAGATATTATAATAGAAAATTTTATACCAGTAATTTTCTATCAACCAGATGCTTTATTTCGACATTGCTACTATGGTAACCAACAAATATTTTGGGAATTTTTCATCTAAATGAGCATGTAGACATAAAATTAATAGGAGTATATTTTCTGGCACATGACAGCTAACATTTTATTAGACAATATTGAATTAACATTGACAATATTCCCGGAAACCTAGTAAGAAAATTATATGAAATCAATTTGTAATAATGTATCTGACACTATAAACTTCATTTGACTAGGGTATAGGGAAAGTAAATATTTAGTTCAAGCAGAGATTGTATAATCTCTGGTTGAAGTTTTCTTTTCAAATATGATTCCGTTATGAAATTCTCTTACCGAATCCCCTACGTGCTTGAATTAATCGCGGGAAAAATTTCCGGCAATGAGTGACAATTTGATCAGCTACATTTTTGAATAGATTGACTTTTTTCCTATGACGTACCGTTTTTGAGATATGAACGATAAATCCAAAAAAGGGACCTTCTACGTCGCCCAATGCACTTGGTGTTGAACTGGCACGATTTGTAATTATGCAGGAAGTTTGAGATGTATAACCTTGAAAATTTCGAAAAGTTCGAATAGCATTCGATGCGATTATTTTTTTGAGTATAGTTCTGAACGATAGAAACAATTTATTATTGCAAGTACATATTTGTGCAGTAAAAATTACAATTATTATGAACAGCATTGTTTTATTCGTGTTATTTTCAGCGCTGGAAACGTCCACGTGGCTATTGATGATTGCTGAAGTGCTGGACATTTCGACGTTACTACTGGATCCAGAAGTATATCTCTGTTTGGTTCTCATCTGATTTATTACATTTTCGTGATGCTCTTGATCCAATTGCAGATACGGTTTTATATTTAATTACTACTACCATGACCTCTGTAATTTCAATCAGTTCTTGTTCCGAACTTACAAGCTGTAATTTTTACTTCATATCTACTCCAAACATATCACTAGTGTAAAAAATTCTGTCCTTTCTCATGTCCTCGCAACTCGCTGATTGGGCGTTCATTGACTGAAGTAATGTATAAAAAATATTCGTCGATTTCTATCAAACTATTTGATTTCATTCTACTGATTCTCTCTGCTTTTTGATTCGAATCATCCTACGCCCACAAACACTCTCTGTCCGTTGTATTTCGAATTCCAAATAATAGTGTCGTCAGTTGTACATTCGTGTATTCATCCAATTAATTCTGAAAACAAACACCGAACGCAAAGTAGTTATCAAAGATGGGCCTATTAATTTGTCACATGAGAGCTCATTACCTGTGAGCCTTTGAATTTCCTTCAACGGCTGGGTTGTTGCCTAATGATAATTTTCAGTCGCCGGAGGATAAAAGTAAAACAGTCAACTGTTTAGCCAAGTAACAATAACATACTAATTGGGTTAAGAACTGTATACAGGGCGTCCAGCCGTCACCACCAATAAAACAAGACCATAGGCTCTGACGAAATCATATAAATAGTCTGACGTCAGCGAGGGTAGGTGATTGTCTATAGGACTTATCAGAGCTGAGTTCGGAAATGGAAAAATGTCCACACTTTTGACACAGTGTTCACCGTACCCCAATAAACTCAGCAGAACCACTTAAATATTTCGGATTTGCAATAGTACTATAATTTGTTACTAATTTAGTACTAATTTATTATCGTATTCGCAAATTTATTACTCTTCATTAAACAGAAAAAACCAACGGCTGTGCTAGCTTTATGTCAACCTAGCAGAACCATAGCTGAAAATGTAACATTTCGAAAATTTTAAATATACCATAATTTATAACTATTTTATTACTAACTTATAACTATAACCACGAATTTTTTACTCATCATTTCAAGGAAAAAAACGACGATTTGACTATCTCGATCTCAACCAAGCAGAACCAAAACTCAAATCACATGTTTTTTGAAATTCTGTAGTATCATCGATAAGTTACTAATTGATTACCAATTTATTACCACATCCGCAAATTCCTAACACTTCATTCAACAAGGAAAACCAACCTTCTTGAAATGAGGATTGACAGATCTGTGAAGGTGATAATACATTAGTAATAAAATACAAAGACGAAAAAATCTGTTGAATTTACAAATTATTTTGTCATACATCCACGACAACATATTTTGTTAATATAGCAAAAGTTTTGTCGATTTTACAAAATTCTGATCATTGAAAATACAAACAAACAAATAATTTGTTCAAGTAAAAGTAACGAAATGTTTGCTGATACAACTAAAATGTTGTTATAGTAACAAAATATTTTGTCGTGGATATAGGACAAAATATGTTGCTGATTCAATCAAGCTCTTTCTCCGTCAGTGATGAATCATGAACTGAATGGAATTTCCGGAAAGTTTCAAAAATATGTCATTCGAGTATTGGTTCTGCCGCGGGTGGAGATAGAAATAGACGAATCGGCGAGCAGAGCTGTTGTTTTTTTCTGTTTAATGAAGAATTTTCGAATGTGGTAATAAACTAGTATTGATAATTCAACATGGAATTTCAAAAAACATGTCATTTGACTCTTGGTTCTGCTAGGTTTGAGATCGAGACAGACAAATAGGCGTTTTTTCTTTGAAATGATGAGTAGGAAAATCGTGATTATGGTAATAAGTTGGTAACAAACTAGAAATAGAGTATGGTATATTTGAAGTTTTCAAAATAATAAATTTTCAGCTATGGTTCTGCTAGGTTGACATAAAGCTAGCAGAGCCGTTGTTTTTTTCTGTTTAATGAAGAGTAATAAATTTGCGAATATGATAATGAATTAGTACTAAATTAGAGATAAATTATAGTACAATTGCAAATCCGAAATATTGAAGTGGTTCTGCTAAGTTTATTGGGGTATCTGAATTGAATATATCTGCAGGACGATCGTTCTATTTTGCCCTGATTTACTCAATATTGAGATATGGAGTCTGTTTTGGAGGAATAGTAATACATTTTTCTATGGAACTCTGTGTTCATTTTACAAAAGAGGGCGGTAAGTGAAGCTAAATCCAAAGAACCATGTCAACCCTTATTTGTGGCACAGAAAATACTGGCATTGACTTGCATTTTCATCTCGATCTTCATTCTAGAGAGTGTATGTATGATCCATAAAAATACACCACGAACATTCATTCAGAAGCGAAAACACAATTTCGGGCAAAGACAAACATAAGTTTGGCGATATGTATATTGTTTGTGAAAAATATCATCTCATAGATGAGATGACGTAATATAATTTTGTTGCATTTCGATACATGCAGGTAATATTCAATATACATACGTATTCATTGATGTTTCTCTACAATATTGTGCAGATGCGAACCATCGTTTTCAGACACGTATACTTATCCGAAACAAATATAGTTTAACATGAATAATTTGTTGCACACCGTTTGATATATTTCACACCTATATAATTGATCTCAATGATTTGATATGAAGAAACATATACATTGTTGTGAAACTTGTTGTTAACAGGAGTTTATAAAAATAATAGATTGATGACTAGATAATATAATATAAGTACCAGACTTAAGGGAATATCTTATTTTCACCTTTACAAACAAAGATTACCATGAAATTAATTCAAATACTCAGAAAAAGCTGTTACCCAAGCAATTCATATCAAGATTCCTAATAAGTATCATCCAGTATATTATAATTCACTCTATAGCACAACATGATAAAATGGAAAGGAACTTGAAGGAATAAAACAATTTGAAAGATATTTTGCAAAAAAACAAGACAGATAATGAAAAATTGAGAATTTTTTCAGATATTATCGAGGATATTACTGAAGTAAGTTGATTTTCAGTTTGTACATCAGTTAGTTTCAAGAAGAATGTTGAAACTCGTGTTGAAATAAAGACAGTGAATGGACGTCGGAATGTAATGTAATTCATTCTAGGAAGAAGGGTAGACTGTTATCATGGAAAAAAAGTTTGTGGAAAAAGAGGAGAAAAAGAAGCTATGAGGAAAAAAAGATAATTGGAATACCTACCGATAGCTTATAAAAACCAGAAATGTAAAGAAAAAACAAGTAAAACTCATCGAAACTCACATAAAAAACAACAAAACATTGGGGCAAATGATTGAAAGAAAAAACTCACCTGAAGCTGTATTTCAACATTGAGAAAAACCATAAGGAAACTTCAACTGACACAACAGCAGTAATAGAACAGAATCCAAGGTATTCATTCCAAGATCCATCCAGTAATGAGTATATTGCAACAAACAAACTTCCTGATATAATTTTCAACAAATTTGAACATCAATCTCACACCCAAACAAGAATTTCGTCCACTACAAACTTTTATGCGCACTAAGAGACAAGAAAACAATTTTGATTGTTGAGAATTTGAAAATTTGTAAACATTAAGTTTGGTTAGGATACCACCGATCTGACAGAAACAGCTGTGACGTGACTATAGAACCAGTAGCGTAACAATAATTCATTAGGGAGATTCGTGTAGTATTATCACTATTTTGAAAAGCTGATTATAGTGGATAATGAAATGCCAATCTGATTTGGAATCATCTCTGTATTCATCTTTAATACAATACAAAACTAACCTTTCCAAGAATTCTACACTGAGCAAGGGTGTATTTTGCAAAATTTTGTGATTGGTTCTACTGGAGACTACTGTTTGAAAATAAAATATTCCGCATTAAATTTATTCATTTTTGTGTACAACAAATTTACTACATCATTCAAATTTTTATAGCAATATCGAAACAATCAATATAAATCATAACAACATATATACAATATATATATATATTTATCCAACTATCTTTACCAGACCCGATACGTTGTACAGGCGACCTCAGACCCACTGGATATATTGATGTGGGGGGAGTGTATTTGTTATGGAGGGGCTTATTTTCATTCATTAAATAAGGGAAAAGTGAGAGGGGTAAGAATTTTTTTTGAAAAATTAAAAGACATGTTGAATAGTCCCTATCAGCCCCGCTATATGAAACAGTCAAAACAGACCATCTGTATGAAACTTAGATGTTCAACCCACGTTCACGAACCCTCCAATGTTGCCACGTTTCCAGAGGTCTGTTAGCGTCGCAATTTTTTATTGACTACTGTTACTCTTGAAAATAATATGTGTATAATTTGCGGACTGGAACTAAGACGATATGGACCGGAAATTTTCAACAAGATGTAGTACTATATTCAATTTTTGCATCCCTCATAAAATTCTAGACATAACTTTTTGTATGTACTAAGTGTTTTGAAATTTATTGCAAATATTATTATAAAGAAATATTCGATTTCAGAAATGCGATACAACATACTCAATACCTATTTTTAGGTTAGGTCTCGATGATGAGGTAATAAGCAAAAACCATTTCGGCGTTTCTTTTCATGTGAATAATTAAAAACCTATGGAGAATTATGAATTTCTGAAAACGTTGAAGATGGGTACATATGTAATTTGTCTGAATTTTTCTGAATAATTCAAAATGTGGATGATATACAGGGTGTTGCATTCAAGATAAGAAGGTTGGCATTGGCATTAAGTTCATATTGGAAAGAAAAGCTTTTTTGAAGACCATTCGACGTGACTGAGCATTTTCACACACACACTTTCAGTATTTTATTGTATTCTTCTTATTAGTTTGGCTATCTATAGAATCGCGATTCTGTAGTTTTTCAAACAACTATTTATTTTCTGTTTCTTTTCAGGTTGGCTATCTATGAAAGCATGTTTCTTTGTTTCTTTTAACTTCTATTTATCACAAAGCTCAATCGCCATATTGTATATTCTATTCTTGGATTTCCCAATTTTGACGAATTGATCATAATCTCTGACCACTTGAACCCCCAGATATACCTCAGAAACCATTTATTGATCGAATTGTATCGTAATTATAAAACTTGTCGGGGATATTAGATCGGCCATCATGAATTTCCTAATTTGAAGAAAGAATCATAATCTCTGACGACGGAAACCCCAGATATCAATTTTGAATAGAATCGGAACATTTTTTCAAAACTAGTTCGCCTAATTCAATCCGCTATCTTAAATTTCTTATTTTTGACGAAAGAGTCATAGTCTTCGACCCCATAAACCCATAGATATCAATTTTGAACAGAATAACATCATAATTACAAAACCAGTCCGCCATAATATTAGATCCGCAACCTCGAATTTTCTAATTTTGAGAGAATCAAAATCTTCAAATTCTCCAACTTCCAGATACCAATTTTGAATGAAACTCAAATCGTTCGCCATATTGGATTCAACAACTTGAATTTCCTAATTTTGACGTAAGAATAGTGGTGCCCGCGAAAGTCTCGTTTTCGAGAGTCTGGCATGGTCTCGTCTCGTTTTCGAGACTAGACTCGAGACGAGACTCGGACAAGACGAGACGAGACTTTTATTAGTCTCGTCTCGAGTCTCGTGCAAGACTTCTCGAGTCTCGTGCGAGTGTCTCGCAGGTAAATATTTCTGCGTGCCGACTGCGACTTGAGAATTTCATTCATAAAACAACATATTTAGAAATAATTCAGACTATTTAGCACAGATAGACAAAACATTTCATTCATTAATACTCCAAAAACACAATCCATGATCTCTTATGGCGGCGGAAAATAAAGGCAATTCTGCAATACCGACAGATCGCGAATAGAATGACTACCTGAAAATCTATAAATAAGTCATTCTGTGCTAAATAGTCTAAGATAAAGAATACCTTTGTTTTGACGGGAGTATGGATGCAGGAGCTTCGAAAATATTATTCTGTGCCTCGGTATAATAAAAACACAGATATATTGCAATGGTGGAAAATTCATGCTTCTGAATTTCCCATTCTAATTAAGTTTGAGTAAGCATACCGGCTACTTCAGTCCTGGAGGAAAGATTCTTCTCACGTGCTGCGTTAACTATAAGAAAACATCAATCTGCACGATGTTGAAAAACCAAATGTTTTTTCTTCTTGTTTAGATGTATGATGTAAGTATGTACCTATTAGGTACTTACTTTTCAATAAATAATGTTATTTTTGTTGTAATTTTGTCTTCCTACTTCTACATCATACCTACGAAGAAGGTAAAGGTGAATATCTCGTACTAGACTGGAACAAAATTATGCATGACGAAATTGCGATACATTTGCGAGACTCTCGTAAGAGACGCGAGACAAGAAGGGACTGGAGGCTGCGAGACGAGACTCGAGACAAGACTTCATATTTCATCGGCAAGACGAGACGAGACTATGAAAGTCTCGTCTCGTTGGTCTCGTGTGAATCACTACGTAAGAATCATAAATATTCGACCCCGTTAACCTCCAGATTCCAATTTTGAATAAAATCGAATCATAATTTCAATCCTTGTCCACCATATTGGATATGCCGTCTTGAATTTTCCAATTTTGACGAAAAAATCGAAATTTTCGATCCCGCGAATCCCTTGATACCAATTTTTAACAAAACCGGATTATGATTCATAAACTCGTCCGTCATTTTATTCGATCCGTCATCTTGAATTTCCTGAATTTGACAAAAGAATCATAATCTCTGACACTGTTAACCCCCAGATACCAAATTTGAACATAATCGGATCATAATGTCCAAACTTGTCTGCCATATATTGGATACGCCATCTTGAATTCTTTAATTTTTACGAAAGAATCATAATCTTCGACTACGAAAACTCCCAAAAATACCAATTTTGAATAGAATCTGATCATAATTTACGCACCTCGTTCGCCATATTAGATCTGCGATCTTGAATTTCCTGATTCTACCTAAAAAATCATGATCTCCGACCGCAAAAACCAGTAGATACCAATTTTCAATAGAATCAGATCATGATTTCGAAGCTTATTCGTCATATTGGATTCGCCATCTTGAATTTCCCAATTTTGATGAAGTAATCATAATCTCAGACCACGAAAACTCCCAGATACTATTGTTGAATAGAATCGGATCAGCATAATTACAAAACTAGTCTGCCATATTGAATCCGTCATCCTTAATTTCTCAATTTTGATACTATAATTATAATCTCCGGTCACGATAACCCTCAGATATCAATTTTGAATGAAATCGGATCATAATCACAAAACAAGTCCGCCATATTTAATCTTCAGTCAAACTAGTCATTTCCGAGGAATCTTCTGAAACGAGTTATTGGATTGAATATACGTTTGAGTTCAAATGGAACACCCTATATATAATTCAATATTTGGAATCTCCATGGAACGACCTCCTATAACTATTTTATTTTTGTAAATAAAAAGATGTAGAAAGCCTTACAGGAGATTTATTTTTCTTCTCGAATCAACACAAACATATTCAACATCTGAAGAAATATACAGGGAGCAGCAAATAGTGTGTAAATTTCAAATAGAGCACCCTATATATTTCCTCGCCATTGCAAAGGTCTATAGAAGAGCTTTCCTAAAATACTGCACCCAATATATTTATCTTCTGTATTTCTCAAACTATGGACTTGAAATACTAACAAAGTTTGATCGATTCTGAATAATTTGCGAAGTATAGTCAATGATTACAATACTTATTGATATTCAGTGATCACTGCCAATGATATTTGATTGTCATAGGTAGCAATATACCGAATATAGAATTGCCATTATTGTCATGACGTTTTTTTTCTGAAAATCGTTCAGAAATCGACCAAGCTATGTTGGTTTTGAATTACTATGATCTGAGAAATGAAGCAGATGATTATATTGAGTGCGGTATTATTGGAAAGCTCTTAGAGGGGTTTTTCCAATGACGAGAAAATTCATAGGGTGGTATATTTTACATTCATGCACTTTTTGATGCTCCCTGTATATCTTCCATGATAGTGAAAACGTGTCAGCTGCTTCAAAAAGGGAGAAAAATGCCATGTGCGTCTGTTTTTTTTATTTCTCTCCTACTGTCAGAAATGAAAGATTTATTGAGGGGGCGATACATTTTAACGTGTCAATCGGTGCAATAATAATGATTTTCGAAGCAAATCTCGAGAAAGTGGTAGTAGTATATCATTATGTAGGCGCCCTAGAAGTGGTTCGGATTCCACTATAAGCTGTAGGTCCCGCTCTTCCTTACTCCGCACAAGTTTCGACTCCTGGGGAGTCCCAACTTCGATGTAGCGATATACACATTTAGTTCGTTGGTAGTATAATATTATGTACTTCGTTGGCATGTTTGTACATACATACCAACTGGCCATCGACCTCACGAGAGGTCCTTCAGCCAATGTGTATTCTGTGTGAGTTTTGTTACGAATTCCATACGCCACCTCAGGAGCAGCACTGTAAATTGAAACGCAACAGCGAATTGTGTGGAGTCATCTCCGGCCGAGGCTATATGAAAATTAGAAATAGAATTTTTATGGATGAGAATTTTCTGCTCTGCCGTGGATTCGAACCCAGCAACATTTCGATGTTCTGATTAATAGTCGAGCGCCACAACCACAGCGCTATTTCGCCGTCTGTCTCGAGACATTTCCCCAGGTGAATATTTCCGTAGTTTGTATTTTGACATCATGAGGTGAGTTATTTCGTGTCTAGTCTGGTCATGATATTAGCAATTGCATATATCCTTCCTAGGTACGCACGATATGTTCCTCGAACATTATGAGGATACCCTTTCGTGCGCGCCAAGAGATATAAAAAGGCCATAACGTGATTTCCTCGGTGTTTTCGATGCTGTAAGGTTGGTTATAGAATGCATCAATTCTGCCCATCAAACGTATTTTTTTTTAATCACTCGACAGAATCAAATGCAATTATTTCACTTGTTAAATGGTTCAAAGAGTGAATAGGTAGAAAATTATATCAGTCCTAATATAAAGTCCATATGGTATTTTGCTCCAATATCTGTTCATTGTCAATACAAAACAACCATTCACCTATGATCCATATTTATTGCCTTGTTCCGCGTTACTTCTTTTACTATGAGCGCCACGAATTAACTCACTACTCACTAGCCATAAATCGAAGAAAAATGCCAGAATTCATCATAACAATCTCCTCACGCAGTGTTGCCAAAATCCGGGATTGAGAACGTCCGTACAATGAAGCGGGTCTGCATGAAGTATATAAGATATACAGCAGCGGTGAAAGCGACCCCTGGTTATTGGTCGTGTGAACTAAATTCGTATATAATGCCATATTTTACCGTTTTTCCAGACCCACCTGAAATTTTGTGTAGAGACCCCTTAAGGCCTATCCAATGTCTTAGCATTGAAAAACGTTGTCAGACCCTCGACCGGGTCTGACAACGTCTTTTTTGGTCTGGGAAAGTCGGTAGAATATAGCGATTCGGGTCTGTATAAGCGGTTTAACAAATCTATATATATATATATATATATATATATATATATATATATATATATATATATATATAGGTAAAAAAAAAATATTTTTCAAGCAGAAATAAAGAACCAGAAAATGAATTTTTATTGTCAATAAAATAAGGATATTTGGGATGTATGGTATGTATGTGATTATTCAGAAGCACTGGCCGTTTATTTATTCAGTATGCAGATGTTCTCACAATGTAATATGTCCTTGCAACTTATTAAACCTATTGATTCTTTTTTTTTGAACTCACATAGTGGTGAAACTGAATATCAGTTTAATATTTTTAGTTTCGAAGTCTGAAAAATGTGTACCTTCTATACCAGAGATTATATGCCTACTCATATTTATTGCACATTGGTAAAGTTTCATAATAACACATGAATCGACCTGTATTATCGTGAAAATATTTCCTTTCGCCGTCGCCTGATTGCAGCCATAAATAACAATATCTACCTATAATTTTGACAGCAATATTAACTGAGGAAGGTTCATTATATTGATATTAATGTTTCACACTCGATGACTATCACAGATAAAAATGGAATTCTCCGAAATGCGTTTTGATGTTTCACCGAATGTGAAAATACCATTACGAGTTGCGTATTATATTTTCCGAAGAAAACATCCAATAAATAAGAATAGAATCACTTGAAATTGAAAAAATGAGGTATTTTGAATCTTCAGGAACTTAACACGTTGACTGTCACAATAAGGTATGTGCCTTACCAGTTTAGCCATTGAGGCTTATTCAAGACACACTCATGAATATTTCCTGGCACATGGTAAAAGTGTCTTCCATTTTCATGGAGTGAGGGATCCAAATTCACAAAACGCACAGGGAAAAGGGCATTGTTACCTAATTTTTTTCCCAACATTTAATGTGAATCAAGCGCTACCGTATACATGGGTTCTCACATATGGGGTTCAGCACCAAAACATACGCTGATGCTCTTAGATTCCATCCAGAGAAGAGCCATCCGCCTGGTGGGTGACGCCACATACTCACTCACTCTTTGGCATCATTGGAACACCGTAGAAAGGTCGGCGACCTTTCACTTTTCTATCGATACTTCCACGGGAAATGTTCTTCGGAAATCTCTGCTATCATCCCTTCACTAGACGAACTAGACAAGCCCAGTCAGCACATCATTTCGTTGTCAACCTCGAAAGATGTCGAACAGCACTTTATCAAAACTCCTTCATTCATAGAACGGCTAGGCTCTGGAATTCATTGCCTGAGAAAGTATTCCCAACAACATATAATCTCCAGAAGTTCAAAAAAAATTCCAATACCTACCTCCTATCCCTATCCTCCCTAGGAACGCACGATGTTCTTTGAACATTATAGGGATTCCCTTTCGTGCGCTCCAAGCGATGAAAAAATAAAAAAAGTATTTCATTACCATAAGAATTCTTGGAGATGCTTCGTTTCTTATGACCATAAGTGTTACCAATACAAAATAAATAAATGCAATTTTTTCCACAAGCACTACATTGTTACTTGGTAGGTACATAAAATTCGGGGTTTAATGCTGTGCTACATTTGTCACTTCTTTTTATACCAGTTTTTCGTAACAAACTATAGTCAACTTGAAGGTCCGGCCTCCTTCTACATACTGATCCTTGATCCCGCATCTCATCGTATCATGCAGGATTCCTGGACTTGTTAGGACATAAACAAACGGCATTTGTACAAGTCATCACAATAATGGGCCGGCGTACCTCAGTGCTTCGATGCTTCAATATCGATTCACGTCGAGGTATCGATCGTGGGTTCGAGACCCACGAACGCAGACTTTTTCTGATGGCCTAAGAAAGTGTTTGGGATCACACGTTAAAAGGTAAGGCCCCCGTCATTCCTTGCTCGCACAAGTCTTTCGAGGACTTCTGAGGGTTGCTCGTAAGGGGGCAACCGAATGACGGATAGAACAATTTTTTTTTAGCTATAAAACCTACCATAATTTACTTCCTCTCGAGGTGTAAAGAGTGTTTTTATTACCAAGGTAGTTTTCGTCGGTTTATGAACCACTAGCCGATAAAGAGATAGCCACCTCTGTTGTAATAGGAGAATGGACTAATTTTTTTATTTCCTAAATAGAATCATCACTGAAATACCTATCAATTTCATATTTTTTAAGAATATTGCGATCGATTTTTAGGTGCTAAAATGATCAATAATGCCATGGTAATTTTCAATCTGCTAGAAAGGACCCCGCACCGCAAAAGGGGGCAAATTGGCTTTCGGTGAATTTCCTAGAATTTTGGATATATCACAGAACTCGTGCTGCTGATCAGATGTCCCAATTATCAACGCTCTAAATTCAATAGTTTGGATTATACAGGGTGCATGCTGAAGTTGATTTTTCAAAAATTTCGAATTGCCATTATGAAGTTTCCTTTTTGAATACAAAAATCAAATCGACTACGTTTTGTTTGTTCATGTTGCCGG
The DNA here is from genome assembly GCA_918026855.4 of Phaedon cochleariae. Taxonomy (NCBI): domain Eukaryota; kingdom Metazoa; phylum Arthropoda; class Insecta; order Coleoptera; family Chrysomelidae; genus Phaedon; species Phaedon cochleariae. The sequence continues at coordinate 67,198,599 of OU896707.1, read as the reverse complement.
TGAAAATCCACTATAGAGTTCAATATATCGATTCATCATAATTGCATTTCTTGAATCAGACTACATATTATACACAAGATGTTCAAGTTTCCATAAAACCGCACCCGTCCTGATATTCATATCCATCGAGTGATTGGAATCCCGTAAAACTTGGTGAGGAAGTTGATAATTCGTGATGACAATAATTTATGCAAATACCTGAACTATACAGGGTGGTTGTGAAAGTAGTAGTAGTAGTAATAGTAGTAGTAGTGGTAGGAAATCGAATAATAATTATCGAATGTGTCCTTTGACGAATTAATATCACTTCCAAAATATATATTGATAATTATATCGAAAATATAAACAATAACTGAACCAGTTAAAAAATATTTGAGGTGCTTAATCTTAATCTTCAGATTGAAAATTAACCATGATCAACTCTGTCATGATCAATGAAACCACGATTTGATGATATTATACTGATATTTCTAATCGACTGCTCGAAAGGAATAATTTCCTGGATGAACAGAAAAATTTTCAAAGGAGCGTTTTGGTTTGTCAAATAATGGCGTTTGAAATCTTCCTCATATATAGAAGGTCCTCACAGAATTGGGGGTGTCGCATAAATAATGATATGTCTTCTTTTCAATTGGCTTAATTCCATCACAAGCTGTAGGGCTCGTTGTGCATCACGAATATCGTTTCTCAGGGAGTTGATTTCCAGAGCAATTGAGAAACAAGACATAAATCCTGAGTACGTCAACTTCAAGAAAACTCCACTACTACTTTCACAACCACCGTGTATAATTCAGGTATTTGCATAAAATATTGTCATCACGAATTATCGACTTCCTTACCAAGTTTTACGGGATTCCAATCATTCGATGGATATGAATATCAGGACGGGTGCGGTTTCATGGAAACTTGAACATCTTGAAATAATCGGAACATTTGCTATTTTTGGACCAATTCTGTACTTCGTGAGTACGTGCAGATATTATTGAACTCTTTAGTGGATTTCCACCGGCAACATGGACAAACAAAACGTAGTTGATTCGATTTTGGTATTCAAAAAGGAAACTTCACAATGGCCATTCGGAATTTTGAAACAGTCAACTTCAGCACCCTGTATAATCCAAACTATTGAATTTAGAGCGTTGATAATTGGTACACGCCACGATTTCGAATGTAGGGGAACGTCAGAAATATTAGTTATTCACTAATTCATAAATTCTCAATTGAGTATTCGTATCATTCCTAATAATCAATAAAAGTTTAATTGTCTCAAAATGTTCCCTTATGATTTGTATATCTTATTGCTTATAATAAATTTGTGTGAATAATATTTATATTGATTCACACTGGAGGACATTTGAATCGGTGACAACCCGGCTAACGACTTGTGGGTGTGGTCTTGTCAACTCTCAGCATTCAGCACAATGTAGCCAACTCTCGAACATTCACATGGTAATTTCTTATGGAGAATAAGAAATATTTGGACATGCTGGTTTCTCGAAAAAGTCCAGAATGAACTATAATATCATGGGTTCCTCCTATTATGATTTATTCAAGGACAGGACTCTAACATCTTTCTGATAACGCAATTATAATTGGTGACTTGACAACCTTGCTGACCAATAACGAGACAGCATAAGGTAACATCATAAAAACTGACGTCACCATTTATTTGACGTATCGCCAAATGGCGGCCATGTTGGTTCGTTTGAAAAGAGCTATGACATTCAACAATTTCGAACAACGTATAGGACTCATTATATAAATAAAAAAAGCGTTAGAAGTGTTGCAAACATTGATTTAGGTTCCTAACAACACAGTGGAGTAATTGAATGCCAATAATTCTTCATCAGTCCACTCGCCCATTAACTCGAATGCACTGTTCTGATCAGAGATTCGCAGGAATGGCACTGGAATCTAGTATAGGTAATTATCAATAACGAATAGTCATATGCTGTGATCTTCATCGATAATTATTGAAAACAAGTGCTTCTACAGTGACAACAGACGCTTCGACAGAACAAAAATTATTGAAATATATTGCTAGTGGTGAAAAAAAAAAATAATATAAACCTTGGTAGTACTAATATTCTTATATTAGTACCACGAGACCTTATACCTCTCTGCTGAAGCCTCGGGTACCTGATGGGTAATAATGATATTCTTTACTACCTTGGTGTATAAATGTTAGCTATATTTGTATTTAGAGCGCAAAGTGATAGATTGCCGCTCGACAAAGAAAGTTGGAGAGCGGCAATGACACTTTGTGCTCGAAATACACACAAGATTTTTTCTGCAAACGCAGCTTTTGGATATAGCTGCCCTGAAAGTATGAGCGATTGAAATAGTTCTTATCCACTATCCCATATTATGTCCAACGAAATCAAAAAAAAAACTAAAATAACAGACAAGTTAGAAAAAAAATATCGGGCCAACCGAAAATTGAATGCGGACCACCAGCGTGGCAACCTGCGCTTCAGACCTATGAGCCATATAGTTCTATAAACTCTGCAATCAAATTGAACATTGATGCAATAAAATAAACATACTCTTTTTCTGATGATAACAAAGAGTTCAAATATAAAGTATAATTTACCTTTTTCAATAGATATCCTTAATCGGGAGCTTCTTGTAGAAATTCGTTGGTATATATATAAACATCTTCAGCGGTTAATGTTATGGATTTGTTCGCTTTATATCCAATAGATTGTTTTTGAGAAATGCGATGAGTTTCCGATACTTATTGATTTCGATATTATTTTTAACATTCAATCATGTATACGTAACATCGAATATATAGACCAAAGAAAGAGTTGATGACTTCAAAGTCTACGATTTTTCACCAGAATAAGCCATTCGAACGTTTTCTGGAGTGGCACCAATTTATGAATGTATCATATTGTAATTCATATTTCTTCCTTAATTTCTCCGGTAAGAGATTCAAACTTTTGCACTTTCTGCTATATCAGGAAGTGCATTCGATAGTTCACTGTCACTATTTTTCGTCATGAAAGAATTGGGGGTTTTCAAGACTGGATAAGTATAGGTTACAGCCACTACAGCGATGTGCGGGCGTTTTTTCAATATTTCCGCTCATGAGCGCAAATGCTGTCAAAGAATGACATTTCTGGGAAAACCTCAACTTTGTGTTGGAATTTGAAAACGTCAAAGACTACTTTGTTAAGCGTTTGCAGTAAAACTAGTTTTCCACATATGACCTCTATTTCCTGTTGAAGTATGATAATGAGGAAACTGAACATTTTTCATGAACTTATTGCGGCAGTTGAAGTTTTAACCTTATTGTAATTCAGAATATTTATTTGGGATTGAGAAAGCATCAGTTGTGATATCATATTTGTCAACTGTGATTCAAGAAGCTTGAAAACATAATGTGCACTGCAGTTTTTCGGGTGCAGGAAAATTTGTGTTTCATTCGTAGACCACACCATAATATGAATAAAAACGGATTCTCCAAGTTATTTAAAATTCAACGGAATCGACTATGGATTATTCTCTGTTCCGCTGTATACATGTTGAATGAACTGAATAAATATTGGTAGAAATCTGAAAAACTCAATTTAAATCGAAATACAGCGGATTAATCAGGCAGATCTGATGGGTCATTTTGTACAAATCACCATCAAATGGAGTGAATCAGAACAAAGGGGTTGATAGAACGAATTTACTCTCATCTATGAGATTCGAATATCGTATTACGATCGTGATACGGGGTCTCTATAAACTATCATAGCACTGTAGTGCTACTATGGACATCGAATCAAGAATGCTATCTGGGAGAACCCTGCAATGATGAGGGCCAAGAGCTCGAAACCTGTCTGCACGCGTTTCTGAACCACTTAGGCGCAGCTCGGCGTTTGGGATCCTAATGGCATTTTGTCTGATCTTACTGAATCAGATAATTTTTTTTAGGGAAGTGATCACAAATTGAACCCTTCCGATGGAATAATGAAACATGAATAATTCTCAAGTTTGGATCTGGAATTTGTCTTCATAATATGTCATCTTCAATGGTTTCGATGAAGAAACGTTGCCGTCAAATTTCAGGAAATTACGATAAATCATTTCTGGTAAATATCGGCCATCGAATTTATACGGAAATTTCACATAATATTATTCGTTATAACTTGTCAAAAAATGTTTTCATATACATATTCATCACTCGTCTTGAATTTCTCTATCCACCATTTTGCTATGTGATTCTCCTCATGAATCACCCTGTGTTTGTCGTTGAAAATGTGAATCACCCTGTATATACAATGTTTCTCCATAAATTTGAGAATTTGAGTTAGATTCCTCAGGAATTGACAGTTTGGCTAAAATGAATTTATCCAGTACTTTACGAAAACAAAAACCGGTCCCAATTTACCCCGTTTGATTGACGGTAACCCATTAATTTCCTTACCATACAATAGACCATTCAGTAATTAGAACAAAACTAATCGTCTCTTATCCGAGAATCCAAAACGATGTTAACTTAGTATAATTAGTAGTACGTTCGTCAATGTTCTTGTTACATAGTGAATACAAATCTCGAACTTCGGAATTGTGTCCAAGCAACTCGGTGTCGGAAACAACAAGTTAGTGTATAATGATCTTCATCTTCGATCAATTATGCGTCCCTTGATTTTTTCTGATCCATACTGAATATCCCGAGGATCCAAAGTTAGTTTTGGCTTGCAGGAATGGGGTTCTAAGTTACAATACCGTCGCCATCGACTAGAAGTTTAAGCTCATATTCATTATTAGGAAAGAGCGAAAAATAAATTGTGAAAATATAACAGAGTATTCATGGCAGAAGAATTAGATTTTTCATGATGGTCACGTCATCATCTTCATCTTATAAGAGTTCAAAGTGTGATGAATTTGTAAGATTTGAAAAAAAATCAAAAGTTACTGATAATTCCGGTGCTTTTGAACTCATCGAGAGCTATCGGGTCTTTGGAAATATAATATTCATTCGACACGAATAAACTACAATTCTGTTTTTGTTTCTTGTGCTCATTTTATCAATCGCTCTGATTTCGGAAACACTCTTTATAGATAATCACCTACCTAATTTCACCACGGTCAGTTCTGATCTTGTTCTGATATACTCGAAATCTATAGTCTAAGATCCGACTGCAAGATTACTACCTTCATCTGTCATTCGATGGAAATCATCAAATATCAACATATATTCACGAAATAGGAAATATATTCTCTTCGATTCGCCTATCGATGTGGCCGCAAGTATTTTTATTTAAAATAATATCAATATAATACAACGGATGCTATTTTCAATTTGTTGTATGACGTCTACACTGAGATCAATGATGGTGATGCTGTTGCAGCTGTCTTCTGCGACCTGTCAAAAGCTTTTGACTGTGTCGACCATGGAATATTACTCCGGAAACTGCATGTCTATAGTTTCAGGGGACTCACCTATGAGTGGATTTAGTCATATTTATATAATCGAGAACGAAATGTGAAAACTAGAGATGAAATTTCATCAACACAAAAAGTATGTTGTGGGGTTCCTCAGGACTCGGTCCTTGGTCCAGTTCTTTTTTTGCTATACGTGAATGATATGACCTATATCTATATCTCTGGTAAGTTCACATTATTTGCAGACGACACGACTATCATATTATGGCATAGCAAAAATAGTACTGAATTGAATAACATTATAAAGGAATTCATGATTCCAAATTTTTTGGGATTTTCTCTCCTCGTTTCTATAAAATGAAAATATGAATATTATTTCAATATACGTGTAGTGAGGACAAATCAGATGATTTGCCCCAAAATGTCACTGCGTTCAAAGAATTTTCCTATCAGAGAGCCTAAAAGAAAAATTCACCAGCTTGTCAGTGACAATTTGTATTGAACAAAGTTTGTAGAAGAGACATAAAGGTATATAGAAAAAATATCAAATTTTTACTTATCTTTGGACGTTTCGGGGTCGATTCTGCTCCCGTTTTCAACATGAGAAGAGATTATTTCAATAGCGAAGTCGTATATGTCTTGAAGCTTTTCAGTTTTCAATGACAATTGGTGACGTTGGCAATCGAATAAGTCACAGATGTTTTCATTAAATAATCTTGAATTCACCATTTTCATGTTCAGATTTCAGTAGTGAATACCATGTTCTGTCTATATCAACTGTACAAGAAGCAATGCTATTGTGTCCATTCAGAAGAATGCAAGCAGATTCCTTGATTTTTCTCTTCTGGTTGTTATCTTCTTTTCCAATGATTTTAATATTATTCCACTCTGCCATATGTTGTCCGTCTTCAGTGAGGATATGTTCAGCTAGTTTCGATTTATCGATGTTTCTTTTCTTTATATTGTACTTATGTTCCTTCGTCCTTACTCCTTACTGAAAGAGGTCACTTGGTTTCACCTGTATAAAACTTTCCACAAACACAAGGTATACTGTAAATACAATTTCTTGACGATTGTTGTTCATTTTTCGGCTTTGTTTGAGTTAGAATTGATCTCATTGTATTTTCAGTTTCGAACACAGTTTTCACTTGAGATTTATCACCAACACGTTTTATTTTTTCAGATATGCCAGGAATGAATGGTATTATATTTGTCGTTATTGATGGTTGATTTTGATGTGGTTGACCCTGTTTGTTTTCAATTTGATGAATCGTCCTATCGACAAAATTCTTTGGATAGGAATTGAGTTGGAGAACATTTTTAATGTGGTGGACTTCGTTATTGAGAATTTGTTGGTCAGATGATATTGATTTGGCTCTATCATGGAGTGATTTAATTGAAAGTTAATGAGTGAATATCGTAAAAAGACCCATACTAACAGATACTTGAACTGTAAGGTGAAATATATTCCATTTGAAAGACAAATTAATTAACTACGAAATAGCCACAATGCTCATGGTCGAGTGAATGGTTAAATAGATACAAAGAGCTCAAAGTCGTTGATAAAATCCATTTTCTGAATGAGAATTTGTATTCAGAATCTACTGCACCGTGTATTACAGAAACAGAGAGTCTGCAAAATTGGATGAAAAATAGAACATGTCCTATTTTTCATTCATTTAATGTTGAAGCGCTTGCACATAACGCCGTTTTTTAACCTTCGATTTGTTTGTTTCGGTTTGAAGTGAGAAACACATTTTTGGGGTCATGGTAATGTTACTTTGTTGGTATTTTGAGAAGGTAATATATATCTACTGATTAATTTTACTTTTATCTCAAATTTAGATGACATCAGTTCTATAATGCTTTGGTCTTCGGAGCATAAATTTTGCTGCTTTGATGGAAAATTACCAAAAATATCCCTGTTTGTTTGCAATCTCGCTTGCAATCATAGACCCAGAAACGCTCGAGTAGACGCTTTAACATGCTTTGACATGTGGATTGAGTACCTCTACCTACCTCATTTCTGGTGGACTACATTCTCGCATAATTGTATCTTTTTCTACTCACATAGATTTCTTAAACACATTACCATGGCAACGCAGTTCATTAAACACAGCTTCAGTAATGTCTGGCCTTTCAATTGTATTACCTAACTGTCAACTGTTATTTTCGAATTTTGTATCAGAATTTTTCAAACAATATTCGTTTGTATCAGAATTCTTCATTAAAGATATATGCGAAAAGTAGACGAAAGTGAAATCGAAGAGAATGTTCTGGTACTTGTATATCTCCAAGAAGTGTAAAAATGAAGCATCCATCTTTGGGAACAATTTATTTATTCTGCGCTAAACATGACAATAAACGTGAAACAAAGTAGTTAGCAATGGACTTTACACATCTACAACCAATATCACTCATACGTGTCTCGCTGGTTGCATGCAGTTGCATGTATTATGTTCTCAATTCCCATTCCTTTCGAATTATTTTGTAGGTTAGCAGGAATTGCAAGTATGTTAATGTAATTTTCGGAGTTCGTAGAACAAACATAGAATGTAACGCGTTTATAAATTCTTCTAGACACTCGTTTATTAAACACTCGCTCCGCTCTGCTCCGCTCGTGCTTAAACTACTCGTTACTAAAAGGACGTTTATAACACTTGTTACATAATATACTATTTTCAGTTCATTTTGTCCAGAACAAAAGTGAACTGATCATTATTCATTCTTCTGATATTTGTAGATACTTATATGATACATGCATTCCATGAAGGTGTTCGTTCTGTACCATATTCAGTGCTCCTAGCCCATCACGGGTGTTTCTTCTTTGGAGCGATTCACTAGGCAATTTTTATACATATTTTCATTCCGATTTTTTCAAACAAATACGCTGATAGCACTCAGTTTTGCAGAACTGCAGACAGCAATTTTTCAAGATGAACTATCATTCATTACATACTTCAATTTGAATATCTTCTTCCAAAAATGTATTTTGAGGTTACTATACACGAACAATCGGCATGTGCATCTGCAATAGTTATTTTTGTATCTAGAGCGCGAAATGCTACTTTGGTGATCGAGATCTGATTTTTTAACGAGGCGTAGCCGAGTTAAAAAAATAGTCGAGATGACCAAAGTATTTCGTGCTCGAGTTGCAAACAAAATTTTTTCTACAAACGTCAAAAAATATAGTTTTAAAGTAAAAATATGCTTAGCTTGATATAAAAAATGGTGTTGAACTGGCTTGAAAGGCCTCTCCTATCCTCCCTATAGGTGAGCACGATGTTTCACGAACATAATAGGAATTTCCTTTCGTGTGCTCCAAGAGATAAAACGAAGTTATTGTTGAACATTCAGAAATAAATGATTTCGTGGATGTTTTCTCGATTAAGGACCATTAAGTTGAAATATAAATATCTTATATATTTTACATAACAATGCGCGGAGTAGGTACTTTGCGCACTGTTTTACTTCGCACATTGTTTGGTGCAAGGTATCATTGTAACGTAGGAAACTGAAAAAAAGTGTCACTTCGCAATTTGCTATCAATGCGCGAACCTTGTCATTTTTTGACGTTTGTAGAAAAATTATATTATTTCACAACATGCGCATGCCCCTTGTCACAATGTCTTATCTGTGATCTTATGTCGTGTCACACAGCACAGAATTTTTCCACAGAAAATGATTCAGATTATTCTGAATGTTTCATTGTGTTCAAAAATGATCAATTTCATGAGTGAAAAACTGGCCCGTGTAATAAGGATTTCACTCTGTTTTTTCACTCGGCACATGGCTTCTGATTGTTGCTACGCGCCCTGTATAGAAGCAGATCCGTGCGAGGAAGCTCGTGCAAACTGCAGAGCATTAGTGAGGACCCCAACACGAGATTTCAAGGCCATTCGTAACCTCTGAGTTCTGATGTGAAAACGCCTCTTTGCGTGTATCTATGTTTCCCTAATTGCCAATTACCCCATTTATGAGATACTTCTTCCGAGTTTGTCCTTGATTGTGGATGGAATCTGCAGAGCGTATCTACTAGTATATCTACCCATTCGTCAAAGTGAAGATGTAAGAATCGATTAATATGTAGGCATGAGCTGCTAGATCTTGAATTAATTTCAAGTATAGAGGGTGTTTTTCATTGATATGCTAATATTTGAAAGGGCGATTCTTCGACCCATTGCATGAAATGAACTTCTTGTTCACGTATGTCGTAAGCATCTTAATAACTTTTCAGATACAGGGAGTTTAAGGTGAAAATATCTTCTCGTTACCACCCAGTGCAGTTTCCCTTGTTGGCAAAATCTATTATGTTATACGTTACAGAAATAATGAAGAAATTTCAAAATGTAGCATATATGAAATTATCCTGTAATCTGAACATGAACTTATGAAGTCCGGTATAATTTTAAAATTCTTCAGGAAAACGCTGCTTCTTATCAAGTTTCAAGTGGAGGTTCTTATTGTAAAAAAATTGAATGAAATCATAGTTTTTATTCTCCTCTGTTGCTCACAAACAATAATCGAGACAATAATATCCCCCCTACGGCGCCACTGCAAATCAGATTGATCGAATGTTATTGCTATATTTTATTTGCCAGCAGGGTCTCACCACTTTTGAAATATCTTCTATTTCTGTAGAGCGATTGCCTAGTAGTTGAATAAAACTGATTATTTTTGTCAGGACATTTACGATATACGTCCATAAGAAGTTGTTTGCTTGAAATTCTAGTCTCGCCATGGATCACTTACTGTTTGGGAGTGAATACATTGAATGAAAATTAATGGATGATTGTTCTATCTATGAATGAAACATGTAAAAATCTGTTCAATGCCAACAATATTTAAATTAGTTGGCAGAAATTTTACATTACAGAGACAGTAGATATACACTGTGTCCATAAAGTCACCCCCCCCCTGGTTAACTATTGAACGGATGGGATTTTTTTTTAAATTTTTTTTTGCTTCAATGGTAGTTTCAGTGCTATATATTGTTCAAAAAAAAAAATATGAATCCTCCAAAATGGCGCCTGGGCGCCATTTTGGAAGATTTTTTTAAATGGAGTGGGGGGTCGAAAGATACCTCGATTGAAAGGTCTTTCGATTTTCTATACAACCTCAGAATCTCAGACAAAAATATTCATCCAAAACAAAATGGCGGATGATAACGTTTTGAAATCTCACACCAGAATTCTTTCGACTGGATGGCTATTAAAGTGCTCGCATGTGGTCTTCAAATCTTTATTGGCGTATAGAAGAGTTCTCTATCTATGAAGATATCAATAGAAAGCCATTTTGAAGAGAATAACATGGTAGTATCGTGGAATAAACATTGTTCTTTATTTTGAATAAATATTTCTAAAATTTTGCAGAATTTGGAAAGACAATCGAGCAAAGGTATAATTGACTACCATGTTATTCTCTTCAAAATGGCTTCCTATTGATTTCTTCATGGATAGAGAACTCTTCTTTACGCCAATAGAGATTTGAAGATCACATGCGAGCACTTCAATAGCCATCTAGTCGAAAGAATTCTGGTGTGAGATTTCAAACGTTGAGGTTGTATAGAGATTCGAAAGACCTTTCAATCGAGGTAACTTTCGACCCCCACTCCATTTAAAAAAATCTTCCAAAATGGCGCCCAGGCGCCATTTTGGAGGATACATATTTTTTTATGGAACAATATATAGCACTGAAACTACCATTGAAGCAAAAAAAAATTGAAAAAAAAAAATCCCATCCGTTCAATAGTTAACCAGGGGGGGGGGGGTGACTTTATGGACACAGTGTATATCTTAATGCGATTTCTCGTGATACTCCTCAATACTCGGTTCAGTGCTACTCAAAGCCTAACCAACGTCGGCACCATTGCATCTAACCGATTTAGGTGCTTATTTTTGATGATTAGAACCCCTGCTCGCATTGATATGTCAATGAAAACAGAGTTTGGTATCGAATAGAAATTTCTCCAATCTTTGCAAAAGAAATTGCAATCTTCAAGATCCTACTTCGAATGGATCTTTCAATTTACTATCGTGTTGCATTTCAATCACTTCTTCAATTTCATCAGGCATCTCAGGAACATTGACAATGAATGGATTGCGAATCAGTTTCCAAAAAACTTTGTCCTCGCAGTCAGAAAAATAGAGATCGAATTCATTGAGTTTACCAAATGGTGTGTAATGTTCTTTCGTATTTCTTCTTTTATCTCAGCACGTACATTGTCCTTCAATAATTTTATTCAGCTTGTCAAACGCAGAAAAGTTTTTTTTTTTACTTTCATCATTGTTCGATTCTAGCCATAAATGCAGCAATTTTATCTTCGTGCCTCGCAACTTAAAATTTCCTGACACTTGTAGTTGAAGATTCGAAGCAAAAAAAAACAACCAAATAATCAAATCGTATTTCAAATTGGGTATTGCAGAACTGATCCAGCTCCACCAACTCTGTGTTATTGGCAGCCAAAACTGTGTGTACTTCCTATTTTTTCTCTTGGCTCTTACCCCGGTGACGGCTCCGTCTGCTTGTCACTAATATAACTTTTTTTTATCACTTGGAGCGCACGAAAGGAAATCCCTATAATGATCAAAGAACATCGTGCGTTCCTAGGGAGGAAAGGGACTGGAGGTAGGTATTGGAATTTTTTTTGAACTTCTGGAGATTATATGTTGTTGGGAATACTTCCTCAGGCAATGAATTCCAGAGCCTAGCCGTTCTATGCATGAAGGAGTTTTGATAAAGTGCTGGTCGACATCTTTCGAGGTTGACAACGAAAGGATGTGCTGACTGGGCTTGTCTAGTTCGCCTGACTGGTATTACTAGTAGAGGGATGATAGCAGAGATTTCCGAAGAACATTTCCCGTGGAAGTATCGATTGAAAAGTGAAAGGTCGTCGACCTTTTTACGGTGTTCCAATAATGTCAAAGAGTGAGTGAGTGAGTGTGGCATCACCCACCAGGCGAATGGCTCTTCTCTGGATGAAATCTACGAGCCTCAGCGTATGTTTTGGTGCTGAGCCCCATATGTGGGAACAGTATTCCAGATCAGGCCGTACAGCGCTTTGTAGATCATGAGGAGCTGTTGAGGTGTAAGGTAGCTTTTCGCACGGAACAAGAATCCCAGTTTTTGTGAAGCAGCTTTTGCCGGATCTGACATGATTATCCCCTGAAAGAGTGTTGCTGGATGGAAATACCGAGCATAGACATGGTGGGCTTGGTGGGGATGGTGGTGACAGACATTTCAATATCATGGGCACACTGAGTTCCGCCTTTCTGGAGAAAACACAGGCTTGAGTTTTGGTGGCGTTGGCGTTGAATTCAACTAGGTCGTTGGTTCCCCAGGCTGTGATATCAGCAAGGTCTTCATTGACAGCATTGATCTGCCCGCGCCGCGAGTTCTTAGTTTCCTGGGAAGAAATGGGAATGCTGGAAGAGAACGCAGTATGGAGGGTACTATCATCTGCAAAGCTGTGGATGGGGCAAGTTGTTACTCCCAACAGATCATTGATATGAAGAAGGAATAATGTTGGTGCCAAAATTGATCCTTGTGGAACGCCGGAATTGATGCCAATGGTATCAGACGATACACCGTCCACCACCACGTGGCGAATGCTTCACATACCCCTTTGGGTGCTTTCAGGAACCACTGTTGTCCGCGGATCACCGGTTAAGAACCACTGCCTTAATTATTAGCATGTCATTAAGGAACAGCCTGTATACAAGGTATAAAGAGGTGGAAGTTTCTAGGATATTATTGAACAAGTACATGAAAATTACCGATAATTTTGCGTGTTATCTAAAAATTGCAAGAGTTTATATTTTCATATTTTGGCGAAAGAGCCCGAGTCCGAAGGAAGGATGAAAATAACCGATTGTAATTTGTATAAGATAACATGACGCTTGAATGCATAATTATCAGGTCATTTTCATGCACGAATGTAATTCATTGGAATATCCGACAAATAAAGGAATTCTCCTAGAAATGTTGTTTTTTTTTTGTATGGAGCACTCATCAGAATGCGACATTTTTTATTTTCTGAAGTCTATTGCATTGTTTACTATGGCGTCTAGCGACACGGTTTCAAATATGTTGTTATGGCGACAGGATGTTTTCGCAGTGCAATCTTCGCTCTACAGTGCAATTACCGCTGTAATTTTTCGATAATTGCATTGCTCTTATGAGACATTTCAAATATGAGGGAAATATTTCTCGTTATCTTATGCTAAACTGAAAAATGCTCAATGATGTTGGTACAGGGCGAGTCAGGTTGAACGTCATTAATTTTGATAGATAATAGAACATCAACAAATGAGAAAACTCGACTCAATTGTATATTAATTTCACAACGTTTTGCTTCGAATAATTTGAAGCTTGATCAGGATTGGAGCCACAAATTCGTACTCTCCACGAAGGATTGAACGAACAGCCAATAGATTCAGGTATAGGTACTAAGAAAGAAAATGCGAAACTACTTGACGTGATTATTGATCAAAGACTGAATTGAGCAGAAAACTCTAGAGATATTGAATTTTACGAGCAATATTTATAACAACTTCTCTTCCTAAACTTGGGTCTTCAATAATTGTCGACATGCTGCCATTATAAAGTTGACCACCCTGGGATAACGGGAATAAAACTCTTGTGTCAATGTGTCTCTCAACAAATTTACAAAATGTCAACTACATTTGAAGATACCCGAGAAAAAGTAAAAAATCGTTGATTTTTGAATTGCTAATTCCACAATGGCGCAATCAATTCTATAAAAAGGTGAGCTATTTGAAAGTAATAATATTATATCATGATAATCTTGCATGATTTTTATATAGTTATGGGTTTCTGTGATTGATTGTTCTTCAGAATAATTGATCCTATATAGTGATCCAATTGCTGATAGCATCAACCTTATCACTACTTGTTGATGTTATTGTTAATTCTTTGGTATGTAATCAATCAAACGACTCTCATATTCATATCTCATAATATAATACTCGTTGAAATTATATGGATATGACTTGATGAATACGAAATCGATAAGCTCAATAAAAAATCACCCAAATCTCACGGATTTATCAGATAACTGATCACTGTATGGTAATATTGTTTTCCAGATATCATTAAAAATAGATATTGTTTTCACCACTAGCAATACACTCGATCATTATAATTTTGTGAAACTGAAATATGGACTTATTATTACTATGGAAGCACTTCTTCTCAACTCCAATTGAAATCTGGTACCCATGACCATTTTTTTTTTCTTTCGCCGAGGTGGTTGAAATCTTTTATAGACATCATATGGGTCCAATCCCCCATATGATAGTGTGGGAGTCCCCTCCATGGTATACCCACTAAACACTCCACCCCGTTGCAGGCTCCGACGACACTTAGGCCTAGTGGCCCATTGTATCTCACCTACATGCCGTTATCAATTTTACCACATACGACTCATGGTGCCTATTAAGGGCCACTTCAATATGAAAGACCCTGTTCGTTCAGGTTCCTGAAGATTGCTCTTCCGATCCCTGTTCTCGTCTACGAAGAAGGCCAAAAGTTTTCCTTCTCCTACGAGTGACGGGGGAAGGGGTTGGTCCAGTCCTGTGGTGCCCCCTGCACAGGGCTAAGGCTGTTTACTCTGGGATGTCGCCCTGTTTCCCAGAGGCCCCGTTAGCGACACCATTCCTTGGTGCTATCCATCCATCGCCACGGGTTCCCACAGCTTGGATTAGGTTGCCAGAGCCTCGTTGACCAGTCCTCGACCACCTAGACAAACATCAGCAAATCGCCCCATCCCTGCCACAGATGTTCACAAATTGTCCCATCTGGCAGAAGATAGCAAAGATGGTCCCAAAATGCTTCATCTGTCAAGCGGCCGCGGCCAGCCTTCCCCACACCACTTGGTGGTGAGGTTGGGCTTGGAGGGGAAGAGGAAAAAAGAAGTTGGCCAAGAAAGGCCGATAGAAAGATTGAAAACGGAAGAGAGAAGAGGATATCACCCAAGACAAGTTGAAGTATGGTGAATATCCGGCTAGGGTACCTCGGGTTCACCATTCCCGTACTCACAAGTTGTGAGCCCCTGAGGGGATTGCCAGAGCCTCGTTATCAATCCGCCGTCACATAAGCAGAGGTTCACAAATTGTCCCATCCTCGCACTCAGATGTCCACAAAACTGTCCCATCTGAGTGATGACAGCAAAGATGTTCCCAAAATGCTCAATCTGCCGAGCAGCCGCGGCTTGTTTTCCCCGCACTATGGTGAGGTTGGGCTTTAGGGGAGAAGGAAAAGAGGAGAAGTGACCAAGGGAGGCCGATGAAGAAAAAGATTGGAAACTGACCATGGTATAATCGGCATATTATGACAATTCGTTATTGTAACATACCTACTATAGTTAATGCTGGTTAATTATAACAGAGTGTTCAATTACTAGTGGAAGAAAAATACACTTTACATCTTGAAATAGAGTAAACAATGGTAGGTTCTATAGATAGTCGTGGAGAAACATTCTTATAAAACATGTCTCGCAAATATACGAGTAGGGAAAACTTCACAATTAATTTCGTTTCTGCATGGAATGAGGTACACAATTATGTAGACATTTTAATACATCAACACAACGCACTGTGGAACTGTTTCGAGACAATGTAATTTGATCTCGAGCAGAAATTAAACACCGAAACAGTGGTGAAAAAATAATTTTAATTCAACACCCTCTCTTTACTTGATACTTGATGGAGTTCTTAGACATCTATTTAATGAAAAGACGATAAGAACACAGAAATCTCGACAGATTCACACACCTCACATAACACATTTCTCAATATAATGGCATTTATTGAGTAAGGGAACTTCCGGCTTCCTTTTACTAACAGTAGGTGGGTATGTGGGTGAAAATTATAGAATTTGGAAGTGCGATGATTCATTCAACCATTCATTTTCTATCTAGCAATTTATAGTTAGTTCAATGTGTTCAATAATTATATAGAAGTTAAAAAATGTCGCACAGAGGAACTTGTTGAAAAATATGGAATACCATCGTTTGATCTAAAACTGAGTTCTCACGTATCAACTTCGAAAATATAATGTTTTCTACAGCTCCTCTTGGAGTGTGTACACTGCTGGCCTGATAAATCGTAACGACTCGTGTGATGGTTTCATCGAAGTATCTGCCTATGCCCACGGACTACTATATCTATCTTTATTAGCCAGCACGATCGCGACAAAACGTAGTTCCCTTTACCTGAATCCTTTCATCATATCTCTTCGTGATATGGTGTGAAAAAGCAGGTGGGATGAGTGGTGAAAATTCATTTTATAATTTGGTTCAATATCATTTATTATTCATTCTCAAATAGAAGGATTCTGGATATTCATTCCTCTGGACATGTCGGCAGTTCAAACTTTAAATATCGTAATTGAAACTGTTTCTCTCTCAATAATTTGTCATTTATTTCCGATAATATTCTTTTCTTACCTTGCTCTTCATTACGGGTCGGCGGACTGACGCCAAGTTGGTTTATCAATCTTGAATATGTTCCCGATCTGACGTAGTGTTGCTATTTTTTTCGTGGTTGTTACATTATATATTCACAATTCCATGATTTTAGACTTTTTTTCCGTGATCTGGTTGACATGACACATCTCAACTAATACTGCTCAAGTTCTTGCTAATTGAATGAATCCAAAACACTTGGATCAGCTCATGAAATGCTGATGAGATGGACCCTAGGAAAGATTGACAGTGTGTGAGTGTGCCTAAACGATGAATATAGTACATGGGGTCAAACACAATATAGGTACCAACATAACTCAAGAGTCGTTACAATTTATTTTGGTAGCAGGGTGAGGAGGTAGGTGCTATACCGTTAAGCGGCGTTCACAACCAAACTTTTTACGTTTTGCTTTTCACGTTTCGTATTCTGATTGGTGAAGCAGAATCTGAAATTAAACGTGAACTAAACCAACGTGACTTTTTATGGCTCAGTTGCCTTGGTTTTGTTATTTGTTTTCCATCCTGAATTGAAGTAAATAATCATAACAATAATGTTGATCAGATAATTAATAATATTCATAGAACTGGCGGTGACGAAAATTGATCCTTATTCAATACTTGAAGAGAAAAATCAATACAGAATGATCCATATTATTCGTCTATTCTTACTATTTTCAGTATTTTCACAGACAATGGCTTCTTGCAACGCAAAAAGCTGAATAGTTTCAGCTTTTTGCGTCATTTCAATTACAGATTTTGTTTCACCAATCAAAATACGAAACGTGAAAAGCAAAACGTAAAAAGTTTGGTTGTGAACGCAGCTTTACGCGGCTCCTGGCGGCTCATAATATTATATTTCCGCCATAGTTAGGAAATAAAATGAAGGAATCAAGCGGCATTTTAGAATAATGCGGGACTTTGAAATGAATATTGAAATGCTTTTGTGTTTAATTTAGTAAACATTTTCCCGTCAGGATGTTTTCAGTGCTTCGCCCTATAACATTTCATTCGGTTCAACCATCAGGATATGGAATAATTATAGTAGATATTGTTGCGTTTTCCATCTGGATGAATCCTATTGTCAGATGAACCTAACCATAGGCGAACAATCTGAACAATAATTATTATTGGTTTTCGGATACCCAAGACTGCGGTTAGTGTGGCATGTAGCTATTAAAGGTGATCGTATTCAGACCCATAATTGAACAAACAATTCACCTCGAAATAGTACCCCCACCTATAATGTGTGCCGCAAATGTTGCAAACCTGAACTGGCCATTGCAATTTTTTAAACTGATTGTTGAAAGTGTTATTATACTGGTATGGGCTCCGTGGCCGAGTTTGTCTATGCGCTGAAATTCGCTAGATAGCCGTTCACGAGGTACTGTCGGTTCGAATCCGGCTGTCGGCTGAGCATTTTTCATTAAAATGTGTGATTCATGGTTGTAATCCTGGCAGCACCTCGATGCCCTAGAAGTGGTTCGGATTCCACTATAAGCTGTAGGTCCCGCTCTTCCTAACCCCGCACAAGTTTCGACTTCTGGGGAGTTGGTTCCCAACTTAGAAGTAGCGATATACAAATTTTACAAATTTTACAAATTTTACAAAATTTTACTGGTGATGGGAGAATGGACTGATAATGAATCATATATTGGCATTCATATACTTCAATGTGTCGTTAGGAACCTAAATTCATTTTAGTGATGGTTGCTGGGCTGTGTGCACGTGGATATATACCAAAGAAGGGAAGATTTACATTCATTTTAATTGGTTCTTTGGGATTTTCTCTCCTCGTTTCTATAAAATAAAAGTATTCGTATTATTTCAATATATTTGTAGAGGGACAAATCAGATGATTTGCCCCAAAATGTCACTGCGTTTAACAAATTTTTCTATCATCCTGTAACTCATTTGTAGACTAAAATCACTCATTGATATGCCAACATCAGTATGACACTGAAAAGTTTCAAATTATACGCAGCACAACTTTCAAAGAAAAATAATTTGCATTTACATGTTGATAACGGGAGCAGAATAGGTCCCGAAACGTCCAAAGATAAGTACAAATTCGATATTTTTTCAATATATCTATATTTCTTTCCTTCGAAAATTTTTTCAAACAAATTGTCTAAGCTACTGGATTTTTCTTTTAGACTCCCTGATAGAAAAATTTGTTAAACGCAGTGACATTTTGGGGCAAATCATCTGATTTGTCCCTCTACAAATATATTGAAATAATACGAATACTTTTATTTTATAGAAACGAGGAGAGAAAATCCCAAAGAACCAAGTAAAATAAGGGAAGATTTGTATTTCGTGCAAAATAATTTATTCAATATTCGTAGCAGAGCGCTTTCGACTGTTAAGTCATCATCAGTGGGTACCTGTAAGTAATCTGCTTTTAGCTAATCGAAAGAAATTGAAATTGAAAATTCCAAAAAAATTCCTTTCGAAAAAAATTGTGAAAAATTTTTTTTTGTTTGGAAATTTGTTTGATGTTGAAAAATTGAGAATTAAAAAATGATAAATTGGTGACTTGTTACTTTTTGATGAACTTTTGAATTGAAGAAGACATTTATACCGGGTGAGTCATTGAAATGGGCAGATAACGTCTTTGCTGTTTGAGATAGATGAACAAAAATTGTTGTGATGATCTAGGCTCATGAGCAGCACATTTCCAAAATATTTCGCTTAATACAGGGTGACTTACAAATGCGTGACGTATCAGAGTTATACTTTTTCTTATGGAACACCCTGTATTTCATTGCATTATCGGATTCTCCTTTGTGAGCTGATTTCATCAATGCATCACACTTGGGTCTAACAAGAATGATTACAGAGATACAGGGTGTGCAAAATCGAGATATTTCAACTTTAGGATTTTTTTGGGTCGAAACTATTCATTATTGGTCAAAACGGCATACATGTCCCTATCTTAACTTTTGATTTACTATCTACTGATATTTAATTTGAACGAATACAGGGTGGTTCATAATTCTGAATTTTGAACTACCCTGTATTCGTCCAAATCAAATATCAGTAGATACTAAATCGAAAGTTAAGATAGGAACATGTATGCCGTTTTGACCAATAATGAATAGTTTCGACCCAAAAAAATCCTAAAGTTGAAGTATCTCGATTTTGCACACCCTATATCTCTGTAATCATTCTTGCTACACCCAAGTGTGATGCATTGATGAAATCAGCTCACAAAGGAGAATTCGAAAATGTAATAAAATACAGGGTGTCCTATAATAATAAGTATAACTTTCATACGCCACGCATATTTGAGTCACCCTGTAAACGCAAAGTAATTTAGAAATATGCTTCTCATGAGCCTAGACCATCACAAACATTTTTATTCATCTGTGTCGTTATCTCACTTTCCCATTTCAATGACTCACCCTGTATAAAATCGAAATTTGAAATTGTTAAATGTGAATTTGGAAAATGATAAGAGTGAGGTTACTTACTCGTCAGGTTAACAGGAAAATTCGTCCATAAAAATATCTTTGGTCCAGTTTGAAACTAACGACATTGAGTTAAAATACATTACAAACAAATTAAAATGTGATTCCCAAAATGGGGTAAAATATGGATTACATTTTGTTGAGCAGCCATTGTCGCTGCGACATGTCGTGTTGAAGTGAACTTGATATGTGATCAAGGTCCGTCACTCATCAAGTTCACTTCAACTTATATGATATGCAACAACAATCAAATTTTATAATTTCATTTCTTCCGGTATATAAATTATATGAATTTTGTCACTGTCCTATCAATTTGATGCCTACATCATCTATATTTTTTATACTCATTATAATTCCAATTTATACCTTCTAACTCACATTGCAAATAAGTTTTTGTTGAATTGAATTGTAACAAAATGTTTCATATATCATATATTGTTTCAGCCTTGAAGGAGAAATAAAAATTCTCGATAGCTTGGCATAGCAATGAAGTAGATTGCTTGTAGCCCGATTGATTGAATGCCCCTATGTCTCCTATTATAACTATTACTATTCATGAATATTTCTAGGCTTCCGATATAGCATTAATGGGTTTCTTGTAGGATTCCAAGATTCATTCTACGATTAACTCTATATAACAAGTTATATGAACAATCGAAGAAAGTATCGTATTTGTAAGAACCATTAAGAACACATCTTTTCCATTTCGATCAATAAAGTTTTCACTCATTTTATCACTCTCCTTTATTACCCTCTGAATACTTCCATCATTGTCCTCTTAATTCTCAATTACCGTTTATAACTTCATCAAATGAAAGTTATTATGACTTTGATGATTTACTTACGGCCTCCCCATCACAATCGACGACTTGTCATAAATTGGATGTTCCACGGTTTGACAAAAACATTCGGTTCGGTTTCCTTTATATATAAAGATTTGTAAGAGGAAAATTGTGAGGAAGTCAATATGCAATTCCATTTTGTGAGCTGAAAGCAGCTAAATGGCTTCAATTTATAGAGTTGCCTTGCTTAAGCCATTTGTATAACGAATGAATAATGAAAATCCTGCATAAGAGCATAATTACCATGCAGTGATGAAATATAAACTATTATATATTATAGCTGCGTACCTATACTTGCCTAAAAAATAGTATATTATACACCGAGATGAGAAGAGATACATTCCTGTCGTGATATTAGTTTTAAACGAGACGCCAAGCGTCGAAGTTATCTATGATCTCCAGACAGGAATGAAACGTCCTATCGAGGTTTGTATACTATTTTATTTACAACTATCATATTTCGATCGTGCATGGGAGCCAAGGACAATGAGGTAGGAATTGGTATTCTTCCTAAATTTCTATAGGTTATATGCCTCGGAAAACACCTCCATTGGCAATGTGCTCCAGAGCCTCGCTGTTCGTTGGATGAACAAGTCTTTAGAAAAAGATGTTCTGCAGGTCTCCAAAGTGACCACGAAGGGGTGCGAAGCCTCAACTCGACGGGTTAATCTCGCGGGGACTGCCAAGGGAGAACCAATGGTTGATATTTCAGAAGAGCATCGTCCATGAAAATATCTATAAAATAGAGCCAGATCGCCAACTTTTCTACGGTGTTCCAGAGAAGTGAGTGAGTTTGTGAGCAAGGCATCACCCACGAGACGGATTGCCTTTTTTTGGACAGAATCCAACAGTTTCAGGGTATGTTTGGGTGCTGCACTCCAAATATGGGAACAGTATTCCAGGACAGGTCGGATCTGTGCCTTATAGATCATAAGCAGCTGACTGGAAGTGAAATAGCTCCTGGCCCGAAACAGAAAGCCAAGTTTTTGGGATGCACTTCCAGTAATTAATCTCACGTGATTCTCCCAAGAAAGGTTATTGCTGATAGTAATACCAAGCATCGAAATGGATGTCTTGAAAGGTATGGTTTCTCCCGACCTCAACTCAAGTTGACCGATTATAGTGATATCTAGCAGATTTTCCTTTAATGGATCACGAATAGCAGTGTTGGATAGTATATTGAAAAAAGGTTCAGGCAAGCAAGGATGCTTGTGTTTTCTTTGCATTAAAATCTACCAAGTTATTGGATCCCCATTCGAGAATTGTTGCCAAGTCCATATTTATGTTGTCAACATTTCATCGTCGTTCGTTTCTGATTTGCCTGGCTGGTATTGGAGCCCTTGAAGAGAAGGCGGTATGGAGGGTACTATCATCCGCGAAGCTGTGTACTGGACATGAAGCTATATTAAAACCTACCATTATTTTTCCCTTTTCGAGGCGTTTTTACTACCGAAGTAGTTTTCGTTATTTTATCATCAACCCGAATTCCTTGTTCCTATTCGACATATAGTAGGTAATTATCAACAACGACTTGTCATATGTCATGGTCATGGCTACTAGATCCCAATAAGAATTGAAAAGAAGTATTTCTATAGGTTCATATTTCAGATTCACAGAACTAAAATGAATGAAATGTATTGCACGTGAAGCCTCAGGATATAATCTTGGTCCCCGGGTAATAATTATATTCTTCACTGATGCCTTGGTGTAAAAATATCTATTCTTCATTTATGTATGTTATTTGAAAACACTTAACCCTCTTGATATGCATATTTATCTCAAATTAATAATATTAATAATTAATTAAACGTCGATACTAGTCTGGTGAGAGCCTTCGATATTTGACAGTTTGTTTTGGGATGTCTCAAGAGATTGAATTGGTGAGATATTCCCTATCTGAAAGGACTTCAGGACAAACTTGAGTCCTGTGAAAGCAAAAACCATTTATATTATGTTCTGTTCGATTCCAGTGATTGTGGAAGATACCGGATGATGAGCGATTAATAGAAATAATTTAAATAAAGGATGATAATGTAATAATCAATTTCACAAAGTCCAGAATTGGTCTCCAGCAATTTGAATAATTTTCAGTCAAGTATTGACTACTACGATGAATGTCTAAGAGATATCACAATCTCTGTATGAAAGAGGATCCTGGATCAATGAACTGATAATATGTAATAACATGGATTGAAATGTTATAGTGTTGAAATACCGTAAATGACTGATTGCTATATTCTTCAAAAATCGCCCTCAAGTAGACTTGAGGATTTGCTGTACCTAAGTTTGAAATATGAATTTGATATTCCAAAGCTGTAGGAAAATATCAGTCATATTCATCATATCCCTCATATGATATATACGGCCAGGATTGTAATTTTTGAATTATCCTAGATACGGTGTTGAAAATTGGGCAGCAAGTATACCAAATTGCTCATCAATCGATGAAAAAATTTTTTCTTTATATATCACCGGAAACGACCCCAACTTCTGATTTTTGAATGGGACACCATGTATTGTATTCAAAAATCGGTTAGGGATTATCATGAAGAATTTAACGATACCGGGTTTGATAGGGTTATTTCATATATCGAAGACTGGAACCTTTGGCACGATAATACACTACACAGTTTTAATCTTCTCCTGAAGATGCTAACATAGTTAGCGAAACACGTGTCGAGGCGTTAAAAAATCGGTTTGGTTAGTGGTAAAACAGTGTAGTGTGGAGGGTTATTTCAAACAATTACAAGGATATTTGCGTTCGAAGTTTCCATATGTTCAATGGGTGTGACTTCAAAATATCAAAACTCCTTTCTCTGTCCCACTTATTGAGCATATGAAGACTTGAAACGCGAATATCTGCGTAATCGTTTGAAATAACCCTATCAAACCCGGTATCGATGAATTCGTTATGACAATCCCTAACCGATTATGGAATACAACACAGAATGTCCCATTCAAAAAAAAGTTGGGGTCGTTTCCAGTAACATCGGAAGTGATAGAACAAAAATTATTTCGTCAATTAACGAGCAATTTGATATACTAGCTGCCCACCAATTTTCGAAACCCTATCTTGAATAATTCAAAAGGTACAGTCCTGGCCGTTTTTGTGCAGCTCTCTGTATCTACCTCAATATTTTCACCTTATTTCTAGATGTCACAATACTAAAGCACTATATGTATATACAAATACAAAAATTACTTTGTGGTCACTTTTCTTGAAGTGAAACGAATATTATCGCAAAACTATCTGTATATGTAATTAACTATGGTACTGAAAAAAATACCTCAATCCCTAAAAACACTATAACGTATTCCATTCAAATTGATGTGAATCATATATTAGCTTTCATCGACAATAATATTGGGATTCAATAATATCTAATTGCTGTGGAAAATGATAAATAGAAAATACGTTCAGAATCGCCTTTTAACGAGCTTCAGAAAATCTGATATTTAAACTGCTTCGGAACTGGTAAAGTTAATTGGATGAAAAAATATAAAAACCGTCGCATGATTTGATGAATTAGTGATTGAACTTCTGCTCAAACAGTAACTGAACACAGGTAATGAACTTGATTATAATAATTGTGAGTCTAAGAGTTAATTGCTATTTCGATATAAACGGAATATGAAACACAAACCATAAAGAATTCAGCTGTAGAGTCCTTGATGAATCAGTTTCAATTTTGGAGCATGTCTTATCAAAAACCTTTGTTTTCATCGCTTGGAGCGTACGAAAGAGAATCCCTATAATCATAAATGAAAGAAAAACTCCAAGTCGGTTGACCATACTTTATATCAAAAATTACATTATAAAGTGACCGGTTTCGGCACAACGGCTATCATCAGAATAAATAAGACCTGAAATAAATTATGAATATTAAGAAAAATATATATAAATATATGATGTCGGAATAAAACAATCCTGTTATGGGCCAGAAAAAACAAACAGTACCATTGACATAACAAAGAGTGACAGAATATGTTTCGTGATGTGCTGGATTCAGTAACATTCTTCAAAACAGCCAAAGAGCCAGAATTATTTGACTCCAATGAGATTGAAAATAAAAAAAAGAATATCAAATGTTTTTTATCGATCACATGTTGAAAATTAGCAGAATGTAAAAGATATTGTCAAATGAAGGTATATGGAAGAACAATCTGAAGAATTGACAGTATTGTCATAATGTATATACATGGGACAAGGTAAACAAATGACAGGAGTATGAATTGGTTGTTCCATTATGTTAATACTGTCAATCCTTCAGATTGATTTTTCATATATCTTTATTTGCCAATTTTTTTTTTCTGCTATTTTTCAACATGTGATCGATAAGAGACATTTTTAATATCCTTTCTTTTTGAATGATCAATCTCATTAGAGTCAGATTTTTCTGGCTCTTCCTACAAAAAATGTGAATGAATCCAGCACGTCACGAAACCTATTTTAGGTCACTCTTTGTAATGTCAATAGTACTGTCTGATTCTCCTGACCCATAAGAGGTTTGTTTTATTCTGATGATGACCGTTGTTCCGAGACTCGTCACTTTCTAATGTAATTTTTGATATAAAGTATGGTCGACCGACTTGGAGTTTTACTTTCATACTTCCTCGGGTAATGAATTCCAGAGCTCTAACTTTGGTATTTTTTTCCTATTTAAAAATGAAAGAACATTAATTGGTTCGCAATTTGCCGAAGCGTTTTGTGTAACTATACATATGATTTTTCCTCTGAATTCATACTTTTTTCTGTGATTTCAGGTTTTTTTCTTTGAATTCAGTCATTTCTTTGATATGTACGTAAACAGGATACGACGCCACGATATCGTAAGTAGGGGCAGACCATAGCACAGTTGCCATGTGTTGAAATACGGTTGGGAATTTCAGAAATATTAGTTATTGAATAATTCATAAATTCTCGAATAAGTATTGGTAATACTCCTAATTAGTAATAAAAATTCAATTGTCTCAGAATGTTTCCTTATGATTTGCTTATAATGAATTTGTGTTAATAATAATTTTATTAATTCACACTAGAGGACATTTGAATCGAAGAACGTGACAACCACGGCGAACGACTTGTGAGCGTGGTCTTGTCAGTTCAGCACAATGTTGCCAAGTCTCCAACATTCACATGATATGTTCTTATGGAGGGGTTCCTCCTATTATGTTTTATTCAACGACAAGACTCATTACATCTTTTTGATCACTTGATTATAATTGCTGACTTGACAACTTTGCTTCATGAGTGGGAATGGAAGATTATATGACCAATAACGAAACAGCATAAGAAATGACGTTATCATTTATTCGACGTATCGCCAAATGGTGGCCATGTAGGTACGTTTGAAATGTGCTCTGAATTTCTACAATCTCGAACCACGCATTGACTCATTATCAGTTCACTCCTCCATTATCAAATACGATGTATTCCAAAAGTTGCACCATTTACATCAAGGTTACGAACATGAAACAGCCTTTAGGTACCTTTAATTCTTCTGCAAAAAATACGTCCTCGAGATCTCTGAATCTCGAGGAGTCTCAAGACAAAGTAAAAATCATGAATTCAATAAATAGCCCGAATCCAGAGGAAAAAGTCTAAAATCAGAAAAAAAAGTCTAAATTCAGAGACAAAATTCTGAATACAGAGAGATAAGTCAGAATTCATCAGAAACTGAAATCAGGAGACTGAATTTGATATTCCCTTGCATATTCCGCTGATTTCACGATCCATCAACTGGGTAAAGGAGTTCGTTTGAGGACCAATCAAAGAACTCCAGCATTGCAGATCATCATGTAAATTAATGTATTCGAAATATCATATTCTTGTGGAAACAATTCAATCTATGCAGAAGCACACCATGAGAGATTAGTAGATGAGCTAATGGGATTCTGGATCAAAATCCTCAACATTTTCTCATTACATCAGTCTGAGTGGGTAAAGTCTAAGTATGGCCTTCCCAAATAAACATAGTTATCGAAACGATAAATATACTTACGAAAATGTATCAGACTTTGGACTAGAACGCTCTAACTTTACTACTGATATTTAATTATTCGATATGAATCATTCGAAACTTGAATGTTATGAAGCTACTGCAATTTTCATGGTCGAATATATCTGGAACTAAACATATATATAAAAAATCCAAACTCATGGAGTTCATTGAAAACTCACATAGTCATAGTTGATACACGCTCCGTTGTGCTGAAACTCACATCATGGATCGACTTTCACAATGAGTGATTGAATATTATTCCTCACCCCGACATCATTGAATTTGAATCGAAAAGTTGTGACAGAACCAGGAATAATACAAGAAAGTATAATGCAATAACGGTCTGAGATATTTAACCATTGTCAGACTCTTGTCTAAAGATGGAAATGAAATACGAGACATTTTATTGATAGCATGTCACAGTGTCAGCAGGCGAAAATTACATTATAATACGAACAAGGAAGTCCAATTGACAATAGCTATCACAATAAATTTTGCATAAAATATGAAGATAACAATAATGAGTCCTAACGAAAAATTACCAACGTTGTCATTTCATGCAAAGTTTCTTTTATATTCACACAAGCCTATAAGATGATATATGTAGGGTAAACACCGATATTATTTATATTTTTACAGAGATAAAATAAAATACAGACACCAGTGACCTCTCCACACTCTCTTTCATATTATTTTTTTGCGAGTGAATAATATAAATAAGAATATTGATATTTCCTCTCAATGTTCTAAACTTCCGTCATACGGTTGATCACTGAACTGCTATCAAATACCGTTATATATAATGGGATTCAAGATTCAGATTGCTGTGACAGTGTGTATGCAGATGAGGGTTGTCTACATTTAGCTCTATTTCACGTTAGATTGTTCCTTCTGCTATTTCTGAGCAGCGTATCTCTATATGTACCAATCTAGGTGAATGGGTCATGAGAATCACGGTCACACATTTATACAGAGGCGGACTGAACTGTCAGAACGGCCCTAACGATATTAGCCCCAGTGATCCAACCCCAAGTGTTTGACAACAAATATGAAAAAATACATATTAGTCAAACAAAGTTTATGAAGTGTTGAAAAGGAATATTCTCAGATAAATTATAAACATACAAAAATGGATATATATTTATATAAAGCAATACATTGAGAATTCGCATTCTCTATGTGATGAGAATATTTACTCTTTTTCAGTTAATTCAATAGAAAACAACTACTTTCCTGGCTATATGCCACGACGAACATTGAATTATATCTATTGAACACACACGATAAGAGTTTGAAAATAAAATATAAAAATTTCTGAAATTGAGAATTTGCATTCTCCTTCAGACAAAAATATGTATATACACACATCATTCTCAATATTCAACAGAAAACAACTACTTTCCTGGCTATTTGCCACGTCGAACATTGAATTATATCTGATGAACATTCAAAAGGGGAACATAAAAAATAAAGAATAAAATCCTCCGAAATTGAGAATTGACATTCTTCTTCAAATCGGATGAATAATATAATGAATAATGATCTAGAAATATGACTTACCAATATATTCAGCATTGAAATGAAAATTGGAATGTATAGGAGAAGTATGAATGTCAATTTATCATACACCCAAAAGCAAAGTTTATAAAGTTAGTAAATCAGATGAATACATATATGAGTGCCTCGAAACAGTTATATAGCTATGAATAAAGATAAAGTACCATTCCATGTAATAATGATAATAATGATAATAATATCGTTTTTATTATTTTCTCCCATTTCACATTTGGATGAAAATAAAATATATAACATATTTATCTTTGGAAGCAAATCAAAGGCAGAGTTCAATTTCAACAGTGACGAATCACCATGTGAATTGTTCTTTCACCCAACCTCGAACGTATTGCTCAATGCTACTCTCAAGAATATAAAGGTGATCATTTATTATCAATTGATAAGTGGAAAGAAAAAAAAAGTGAACAATTCAATCGCTAAATGATAGTTATAATTAGGGGTGACCTTAAACATGGGGATGAGATAGGTGGTTCGAATGTCAGAATCAGTTACCGCAAAAGAAATTCAGTGAAATTATTTCTGTGTTTGATTATACGTTATACGTCGCATATATCTGGTACGTGAAACATCTTCGAAAAATCTCCTTTTCATGCAGGTAAGAAGGGTTTTTTCCAAGATTTTTTTGTGAAATAGATTAGCAGCATGTAGTTTTCTCATGTCTAACAGACAGGACCAAGGCTTCACATAATGTTGTCTCCAGGTGCTCATCATCTACCTTAATATTAGTGTGCAATCGAACAGTATTCCTTGTATGCTTGGGACCAAAAACAATGACTTTAGATTTACTATTGTTTTTCATCAGAAAATGAGCAGTGGCTTTCTCCACAAATGAATCCGGATCACTATTCATTCTACTACAAGCATCATCCACCATGTCCGAGGGAAAACTTATACAACTGGGTATCGTCCGCATAGAGATGGATATTACAAAACTGAAGGGATTTCATAAGCGGCGAGGTATAAATGGCGAATAGCAAGGGTCCCGAAACAGAACCTTGGGGCGCTCCATAACGTAGATTCAAATATCGTGAGTGATTTCCATCAGTAGAGATACTTTGTTTACGGTCGTTGAGAAAAAATATGATTAAAGATACTGCATACTGCGGTATATGGTTATGTGATTCAGGATTATGAAATGGCAATGACATACATTGGCTGCATATAGTTAGTGTCGTTCAGCTGGACACAGAAAAAAAACTGTTGGTGTTTTTGAATGTTTAGATTTATTAAGTAACACACCTTGCATTGTGACTACAGCATTATAGTCTTTCCGCGCTTTTTCATTCAAAATTGTTTGAATTTGAGAAGGACAGAAGTTCAGCTGTGTTCGAACATTTTCCTAACTAATACCATCCAGTGACTCTAGGTGAATCAATTAAGTCTATAAGCAGTATTCTGGAATAGGTTATCAAGTTTTAATCTTCTCCTGAAGATGCTAACATAGTTAGCCAAACACATATCGAGGCGTTAAAAATTCAATTTGGTTAGTTGTGAAGTAGGTTAGTGTAACCACGGTATCATCCTATTGGTAATATACTGCCATGTACCGTGTGAGAAATATTAATATTATACAGGAAGAGTCATAACATGGAACATAGGCTAAGGGAGGGTCGTTTGGACCAAAATATAGGGATAGGATCAAATACCTATGCCTTGAATGAATACTGCTGAGGAAAAAGATACAGGGCGTTCAAGTTATTCCACTGTATATTCATCATTTGTTATCAAAATGGCACGGAGGCATGATTTTGAACTAGGAAAAGATGGTTCACATTCCGAGGGTCATACCAACAGCCTTCGAAAATTCTCAAACTTGTTCATAATTTTTCAGTTATACCGAAAATAGTGAAATTTTGCGCTCCTGAAGTGTACCAGATGTTCCAAATTTTGATTCATTATTTTGAAAACTGTACTTGTACTTGTAAAACACAAAAAAATCTTAAACTTATTCATGCCGTTGAAAAATAAAAGAAAATGTGGGATACCAATACGGGAATCCAATTCGTGAAGAAAGCTTGAACTATAATTATGATTCATCGCAGTAACAGACGAATGCGAAAATGCTTCGTTACGATAAAACAAAATGCAAATTATATAAAAATCATTGTCAGCTTTGTGATAACTGCATTATCAATTCCTGAAAAAAATTACATTGAAAATCCGGAAATTTATTTATTTGAATCTAAAACAAGAACGAGATATCATGATGTTGAAATCTTTCGATCATCTACCTTTCAAACAACTTTTTTCTCCTCGAACCAAATCTGCATCTCTTGTAAATTTTCGAAGAAACTCATACTTACTGGCCATCCTTATTTCGGACACAGTTTATATACTAATATAATCAACTGCATATCATAATTCCCTGGTTCACATAATAAACTTATCATTTCATACAGGAAACCTGCCGTATCAGTGGGAAGAATCAGTAGTGACTCCAGTGTATAAGTCAGGTAATAAAAATCAATTGAACAATTACAGGCCAATATCCTTATTTGTGGCTCAGAAAATACTGACATTGACTTGCATCTTCATTCTAGAGAGTGTATGTATGATCCACATAAAATATACCACGAACATTCATTCGATGTCGGTATACAACACAAGAAATGTTGACTGTACGGTTTCCCTACTAATTCCTAGAAGTACATTAATAAAAAAGTCTTTTATTTATAATGCCAAAAAAATGTTTAATCACCTGCCTTCACATATTCGTTCATTGCTAACACATATTAAGTTTAGAAAGGCAGTAAAAGAGCTACTACTGAATAAAGCCTATTTATACCTTGCAAGAATTTTATGAAGACGCATTTAATTAAGTTTGTCAGTTCGTATAATTCGTTTTTAATTGTTCAATACCTTTTTTTATAGTGTGACTTTTACTAGTATATGTTCGACTTAAATGTTTTGTTCCTTATATATGTGCATATTTTACATGATTTTATGTAGTTTTAATATTAGTTATAGCTTATGATACACATGCTTTGTCAACAAAAACTTTAGGTTTTTAGTACAATAAAGACTTTCTTCTTCTTCTGTAATTAATAATTTTGCAAAAATTCCCGAACAGAGTCTAAAAACGAGATTAATATCATTTTTTGAAAACCAGTCTATCATAACTGAACACCAATTTGGCTTTCGGAGCAAGTTAACTACTGAAAATGCTATAATGAATCTTGTTGAAAAAACTGTTGACTCCTTGGACAAATCGAAGAAGTGTTTATCCATATTTCTCGATTTGACCAGGGCATTTGACACTGTATCACATAGTTAGCTTGTTGAAAAATTATTCAAATATGGTGTGCGAGATAAAACACTGGAAGCTTTGCAAAGTTATCCATCTGGCAGATCACAGGAAGTTAAAATTGGTAACCAACTGATAGTTACTATTGGGGTACCACAGGGTTCGGTACTTGGACCTATCCTATTCTTTAATTACATGAACAGTATCTCGGAAGTATATGATTTTTGTCATCTTATGTGGTATGCTGACGATACAGCTATTGTTTATACGGGAGAAACTTGGCAAAACGTCAATGAACTTGCTGAAGATGATTTGCAAATAGTAGAGACCTGGCTTGACTATAATTCATTGACTCTCAATGTAAGTGAAACGAAATTAATGACCTTCCCACTGCAAATTACTGATCAACCTCAAGAGAATAAATTGAAGATAAAAAGATCTGACTATGACAGATACAATCCATGTACATGTGAAACGATAGATAAGACCACAACCATGAAATACTTAGGTCTTATACTAGACCAGCAACTGAAATGAGAAGAACATGCAAACGGTACAAAACACTTTATTGAAAATTATATTTAAAAAAAGTAGATTACACTCAACTGAATCGTTATACGAAGAAACGGGATTGCTTAACGTCAGATCTACATATACTTTCCAATGTCTAATTTGGATCTACTCAAACATGGGACAATTTCATGAATCCAAGTCCAAATTGAGTAGATTCACAAATACGCTCAAACTCCCACTGTTCCACAAGACTCGTACTAAAAAAATAAATAATCTACATGAATCCAACGCTGAGAATTTACCTCACTGAAAATACTTCCACAATCAATAATATATTTTGAACTGAAGTAGTCAAGACTAATTCACTTGGATTTTCCTTTCTCTCTCTCCCTCTCTCTCTTCCTTTCTCTTCCTCCCTCTCTCCTTATCTGCAAATGCATCTATATTCTCATTCTATTCGAAACATAGAGACATAAATAATGTAAAATATTGCAAAATATAATTGTCAATCACACAGATTCTGTGATTATTTCCACAGGTTCTTCCTCCGTGCTTAGGTGTAATCCTCGTATTTTGAAGTATAGAATGAATTGAAATCGAAAAAAATGTAATACTCAGTTTCGTATTTTCAAGAGAATTCATTTTCATTTTCATTTTTTCATTTCATTTCATTTATTGCCAGAAAAAAGAAAAATTGTACATTACATTACATATTGAGTGGGTCAATACAGTGGATATTACATTTTTATAGTAACTGCAATACATGGGATAAATACACTAATACCTACGCCGTTGTCCTTGATATCACTACTTGATAGTTTACAAGATATGAAAACAATGAAAAGAGCAAGTAACAAGTTTTTTTTTTAAATATTGTCTTTGGGTTTTGAGGGTCGCCTCTTCAAATGACTGAATCAATGATCAAATGTCTGGAATCAATTTCACCATGCTAGTAATGTTGGCGTATTCTGTGACGGAAAAAAATATTGGCATTTTATCTCTGTTGGCAGGTTATGAAATGTTACTTTTCATAAATTACTTTTTTCCCGTATAGGAAAAAAGTGATTACTTTTTTCCCGGATATATATCACATATATATACACTGTTGATGGCTTTTGTTGTGCTATAGTTCCGAAAAATGAGTCAATAATACCGTCTCCGAGAAAGAACTGCATGTACTTTTATCTTCCATTCGACTTCGCGGTTACGTATATTACTAAACAACCACTAAATTCGCAATTTTCAGAAATTAAATCACAGAATGAGACTGACAGAAGTGACATCAGATATTTGATTACTTCAAAAGAATGATGAAGATGCCCACAACGCAGGTGTCCCTACTATTATTATAAAATAGTGTATTATACACGGGAAAAATATTAGATTTTAGCTCACGGTTTTTTGTCTTTCTCCGCTACGCTTCGGGAGACAACACAACCTGGAGCTAAAATCTACTACTTCTTCACCTTGTATAATAAATAACTATTCATATTCGTAACAAACGCATTCCACGGATATTCAAGGTGTTACGTACGTAAAATGAAAAAACGTTACACCCTCATGGCAGGACTGAGTTTTTTCCTCACCTATCCATCTGGAGCTAGTAGAATGAGTTTGTATTTCTAGTAAAGATCAAATTGGTTAGCAAATATGAGAGCTGCACCTGTTGCACACATCTGCATTTCTTACCGCAACATACGAAAATTACTTTCACCAGGCTATCTGATGAGAGTGCCTCCATCAAAAAACCTGAAACCTTCGCCTTCTAGCAGAGACATTGAAAAGGCCAAACGGGAGCCCCACATGATTTTCTGTTAGATAACACCCTTCTCCCATTGGTATCCCCGTACCGACGCGTCTCATTTATCTTCCCGTTTATTGGCCGTCATTCGCACCATATAAAACTGAATATCGCGTGGAGGCTCTCTCACTGTAAGTCTAGTGTGCTTTGCCTGCAGGAAGAGACGAAAGGTAAGGAACGCTGTTCTCTTGTCATGCTGCTTTTCGTTTGTTATTATTGTCTGTTGTAGCTTCGTTGAAATATCGCGGAAAATTTTCTATTCTCTCAATGTCAATAGTAGCATTCTCTATACCTCGTATACTCATGAAATTTACATTTCTGGCAATGAACAACGTATTTATATGAACCAAGAGAAATACACTCACCGACAAGAAACATCGGCTACCAAAAAAAAAGCCCAAATTGTTCTTCCTGTAATTTATTCAATACTTCTCCGATTCTCGTGGATTTTTGATCAAATCGTTGATCAATGTACCGGAATGTAAGCAAAAATGTTAGTTTCCGTGAAAAGCTGATGTCTCGATCGGGAAAAACCAAAGTTACTCTTTCGCTCTTTTCTTAACGCCCTGTGGCAAAATAGAGTGGTTGAACTTCCCTTCATCATGCTCGAGATTCAAGTGTGATCCTTCTTGAATGCAATGGTCCTTGATTCACGTGAATTTTTTATATTCGAGAGAAGATACGAGTGTTTTGAGAAAGTATGACATTTCTCAATTCTTATTAACAATGATCAGAACCTACATAGACTCATTGATTATCATTGATTAACAACTTAAAAAATTTGTATCACTAACTTCTACCTTATTTTCCTTGCACTTACCCGAAAAAACTTTGATTGCAATTGACAAACAAAAAGCAGACCTGTGAATCGAAAACCATTGTGTTAAAAAGGGAACACACTGCAATCCAAAACATAATGAAGCTAAGTTTAACCACCCACCTTTGCGTGAATGTACGATTTAGTCGAATCAAGAATTCAAAAAGTAACAGATTGAACAACTTGGCTAAATTTTTTGATTGCTGGTCTTTTTTGTCGGTGAGTGTACACACAACTGGAAAATCTATAATTATTTATCCATTATGTCACAAGTTCGAATTGTCGTTGTCTCATTTATACAACCATGTCTTATTTCTGCAATTCTTTTGCGGCTTCGCCAAATGAATTAGAATTATTCATAAAAATCATAATACACAGATGTTGCTGTGCCACAATATGTCTTCTCAAAATTTTTATTCGACTCCATGTATGAACTTCTATGATACTTCAACTATGTAATTTATCGAGTAAATGGCGGATGCACTAAACACAAGTGAATGAAATTATTTCACATCTACTGTTTTTATATGATAACTGAGAATAGGTATCTATAATTTTCAATGATTTTTTTATTCTTTGGAGCGTTGATTGATATATTGCGCTGACGCTAGCGTAATACATCAATCAACGTTTGGAGCATGAAATGCATATATGAATATCGAATATTCTCTTACCTGGCGTCAAAATCTTTTGATTTAAAGACATTTGTCCTCGAAGAAACACAACTGCGGCGCATCTAGTTCACAACTATCCTACAGGTCTTTCACGGAACAAATTTCCAGATAAACCACATCCAAAAATATAAGTTTTGTCTGATTCCGCTGAAAATTTTTGAGGTAAGGACTATGGAAAATCACAGACGTTATTATACAGGATTCTCTCAATTGAAAAAGCTGAATATCTCTTGAATCGATTAGGATTATCGGAGAATCAGAAAACCTAGTGATATATTAATACACAGGTTAATGCTTGTTCTACCATACAGGAATACATACGTATTACTTTTTCCTGCTATACAAACATATAGAAAAAATACCTAATCCTACTTGTATCACTTTTAATAATTTGTGAAAACATTCTGATGTATCTAAAGTATAATATATCAAATTTGATTACACGAAACTTCTGATCAGAATAATGAATTCAGATTCGAATCCTTCAGGATCATTAACATGTAATGGTTTCAAATGACAACATAACAAAATTGAATAGCATTTTGACTTTTTTAAAGAGAAGCGAGAAGTTTTTAACAATGTCATGAGCGAAATTAAAGCAGCAAGCTGGAGTAAGTCAATCGACGAATATTTCCAGGAAAAATAGTATCAAGAGTCGCATTCGTATGAGTATTCCATGATTGAGACAAGGAACGAGCGGCTCGCGAGAGCTGCCCACACTGCGTCCATCATTCTGGCTTCCAACATAATTGACGTTTCAAGAGTCAAAAATTTTATCGCTGAAAAAAGAGCAGAGTTGATCACGTGTGAGTCAATTCGGTTTGGTAGAGCAAGGCCAAAAATTCAGTAACAAAAAAATTATCTCTGTAATACGGAAGAAACCATGGAAAAAGCCGATTCTGATTGATTCTAGGGACAGTGGCATAGTCACCGAACAGAATACGAGGAAAAAAATAATAATCCACCCTCTAAAAACACCTTTTATTCCAATATCAGAAATGAAGATGTGTTTCAGAAGAATGTCTTTTATCAACATACGTTTATGCAGGATCATTCAATCTGGTGGCTTTTACCGTTTAAAAGTTATGCGGGAAAATTATTTCAATTTCATTAACTCTGGAATTGGCCATCAGTTCAATCATCAAACTATAATTTACCTATTTTTCAATGTACTATCACCACCACGAAGATCGGTACACACTTTTTACTCACTCTGTATATTCTATGCTGTGTATTAATTTCGAAGGAATGAATTAACACACTCATTATTTTATTCTGTATTTCTTTTTATATTGGCAGACTATAAAACCGTTTTTTTTTCTGTTTTTTGAACTACTGATTATTTCTTCCTACTGGCGTATTACCGATTTCTCAATATTGCGTTATTTCAATGTATAGGGTGAGTCATGACGAACCTCATGACTCACTCTGTATAGGGTTTTTCATTATGATACAGATTTTGGACTATAAAAACACGTACTGTTTATTATAATACGTATTTTCGGCTACTGTTCGTACTTGTTTGGGTATAATTGGGTATAATCAAGTGGGTCTTATGTTTCCCCATCTCACTTGCTAGAAATGTTTGATGTTCGACATCTAATTCCAATTGAAATTCAATCACATCGGGTGAAAAAAAACAGGCAATTTTTTTGATCGATCATATAATGGCTCTTGATACATAATCGTTGCATGAAAGACTAATTCTTCCATCTACCATTGCTGTTCATCTCAGTTGGCTGTTTTGTAGTTTAAG
Source organism: Phaedon cochleariae (assembly GCA_918026855.4). NCBI lineage: Eukaryota > Metazoa > Arthropoda > Insecta > Coleoptera > Chrysomelidae > Phaedon > Phaedon cochleariae. Next base: position 67,161,038 of record OU896707.1, on the reverse strand, counting down.
ATTTCATCTGTATGTGGAAGATATGTCAAGTTTGGAGTTTAAAGTAAAGCTGACACTACTGAGAAGTTGGATTAACTCCTTTAATGAATTAAACTCGACTTTGATCCTACGTTATTATCGTTTGATGTGTTCATGTTCTCACAAAAATATTCATAATATTATGCGAAGTGCATTGATATTACTGAACTAGAGCAGAGATTAGTGAAAATTCTCTTTGCTTAAAAATCGATCACTATGAGGAGGTTTGTTTTTATTGTCATACCCGCATGAGGATGGCAGTGGACCTACCTTACCAAACTTATTACCTAGCGGAATGATTAGAAGGAGCAATCGAAACGTTCATATTCTGAAAAATCAGAAGCGAGCAATATCACCAAGAGATCAGTGTCAAGTCCTAGTCTATACAAGCTGATTCACGGTGGATGGCAAATTAGACGTTTCTAGAGAACGCAACCACCGAACATACGCAACGTAGGATTATACTGAAAATTTTGTTTCTTGGATAATTAGTTGTGGTCTATCCACCTGAAATATTCTCAACACTACGACGTTGCCACTTATATTGAAAAGTAGCAACATCTCTAATTTTTTGAATAAGACACCCTATATATTATCCCATTTCCAGATTCTTCCTAACGAGCTGATTTCATCGATCTATTACACTTGGGGTCTACCGGGAATGATAACAAAGATATAGGGTGTGAAAAATTGAGATTATTCAACTTCCAGAATTTCTTGTGTCGAAACTATTCATAATTAGCCAAAATAATTTTTATGTCCTCATCTCGACTTCTCATCATGTACTATCAATTGATATTTAATTGAAATAGATACAGGGTGTTTGACAATCTTGATTCTGAACCACCCTGTGCCTATTTTTAAAAAATCTCAAAATTGAAGGTCTCGATTTTTCAGACCATACATCTCTGTAGTCGTCACTGCTAGACCTAAAGCCCTGGTTTCTCTGACCAGATCAGCCAAAATATTTTGGTGTAATAGCACAGATAGTTCGATAGCGTTTTCGGTGAAACCGAGCTTATTTGTAGTACGTAGTGGCGGTTTGTATAAAAGATTGGATCGAAATTTCGGTAAAGTGAACGGATAGCAGTTCGTCGGAATCAACCAGTGTTTGATTTGAAAAATTTCAAAACGGCACAGTTCGCCGAAATAGTGTAGTGTGTTTGTTTTCAGACCTAGACAAACAAACAACGTATTTTTTATAATTATTATAAAATAAAACTAGACCTAGAGCTAATGATCGTTAAAAGATGTCGTCTGGAAAGAAGTACAACAAATTAGAGTTTTCCTCGCTAGAGGATGAAATATTGATCGAAAAATTAAAAGGAAATTCTCCTTTATATGCGAAGGAATTGAAGAGTCACTAGGATATGAAAATAAAAGACAACATTTGGATAACAATTGTAAGAGATATTGGAGAATGCGGATATAACATATTTTTAGTGCATACTCCTAATAACGCATCATCATCGTCATCATGTTCTTCCTCTAAAATCATAACAATGAAAATAACATTTTTTGACTTTGCCCCAAACACCCTACAACAAGACTGAAATATATGAGAACGCAAATTTACGAAAATTTTCTTCAGACAAACCACACATAGACGAATCTTCTGAACGAACTGAATCCGGCGAATATCCACGTTCTGTACGCTGATATTCGCCGAAATATTTCAGGCCGATCCGGTCAGAGAAACCAGGCCTTAAAGTGTAATAGGTCAATGAAATCGCATTATTTCTTTTTTACCGTCGTCATCAACGACTAAAATGGTCATTTCCGTCTCCTGAATCGATCAGAAATTTAATTTTGAGAATAGAAATATGAATGGGAAAAATCGTGTACATCACCACTTCAAGGCGATTGGAATGACTAAAATCCACGTGATTGTCCTCCGCAAGTAATGTTACGGTGTAAGAGAAAAGAAGGAATCTTGTTTCAAACTTTTTGCCTGAAATCTTCATATACAAGGTGATTCTAAAATAGGTGGTCAAACTTTGGGAGTATATAGAGTAAGTGAAATAATCACGAAAACCTCGGTAACATTTTCTTCTGAAGTGCCCCCCAAGAAAGATACAGCCCCTCAAAGGGGGGCCTCGGAGAATGATTTTGTACTATTGTCTCTAACACCTTGTATGACGGCAATCTAAAATTTTGTTTATCCACTAACTATTCAATGCCGGTTCGAATGGAGTAAAAAACACCTCGCAATTGAATACAGGGGTGTGTCAAAACAGGGAGGTAGGGGGTATAAATAACCCCAACTTTTTTGTTCATCGCAATTTCAGTTTTTTACATGGAATTATGAAATCTCAGGGCTATTAACATAGAAAAGGAGCTCTTGTTGAATCTCGATTAACTGAACCATCAGCGAATAAAATTTATTTTTCCAAAATATCATTTAAATTGCAAAGCTTAATTATCTAGTTCAAATCTTGCAACTGAATTTTTACCTACTTCTAATCGTCTGATCAACTTGGAATCTGTCAGATGACAGTTGACAACGCGTTGAGGACTTTTCGATAGAAAAAAATATGGCGGCTCCAATGTGGCTGACCAGATTTGTGATTATGGTTCGATTCGATTCAAAATTGGTTTGTAAGGGTTTTTGTGGTTGGAAATTTTGAATTCGTTGTCGGAATTAATTAATAAAAAATGGACGACCAGTTTCGTGATTATGGTCTGATCCTATTGAAAATACTAAAATAAAAAATATTGTTAAAAACAAGCTTTCTTTAAATTTTATTCACTAATAGTTCATATTATCGAGATGCAACAAGAGCACCTTTTCTATGTAAATAGCCCTGAGATTTCATAATTTCATGTCAAAAAACTGAAATTGCGATGAACAAAAAAGTTGGGGTAATTTTTACCCACTACCTCCCTATTTTGACACATCCCTGTATTTTATTTTGAGGTGATTTCAAGTCCATTCGAACCGGTACTGAACAGAAAGTGGATGGACAAAATTTCAGATTTTCATTATACAAGGTGTTGGAGATAATGATACAAAATCATTCTCCGAGGCCCCCCTTTGAGGGGCTGTATCTTTCTATGCTCCCAAAGTTTGACCACCTATTTTAGAATTACCTTGTATATATACAAGGTTGATCTACCCGAGATGGCGATCGAAGAATCAATCCAGTGAATTGGTTGTCCCAAATGAATTGAATGAAAGAAGATTAGCATGATTCTGTGAGCACCAGAGTACGTGGTCAGTTACAGTTACTCACGAGTTCCATATGCACTAACGCAAATGGAAGACAAATACCTAGGTAATTTTTTCCTAAGGTGAATTAATTATTTCTGGAAATCGGAGCTGTTTTCACTGTGTTCCAGTTTCAGTCGTGGAATGAAAAGTTCCTTAAAATATTCGCCAATGATATTTATCAACGCCCTGAAAGTCCAATCATTTTCCCCTAGCAGAATTCTTTTTATTAATACATAACCTACTCACCGAGCTGAATTCTTGACATAAAGATATAATTGATATCAAGTCTCTCCCTTTTAGTATAATTCATGTAAATTGAAGATTGTTATACAGGGTATAGGGTGATTTACATAGGCGAGACAATAGAAATTTTCCAACTTGCTTTTGAATTAAAAACTTGAGAATTGGCATCCTGCTATTATCAATCATTCACAATCTATCTGAGATATTTTCAACCCTCCAGCTATACAGGGTGTGCCAAAAAAGGGGAATCAGTCTTTTTATTTCGAATATGAACCTATATTTCATTTTTTATTTCGGCTTTCGAAAATCTGATTCAAGTCAACTTATCTATCACAGTTTTCGACATATGTTGATTCATATGATTATTTTCTTTGTATGATTCTAAACCAATCAGGACGTTGAATTGAGTTAAGCTACCTTGTATTATTTTGAATATACGTGGATATACGTGGATGTACATAGAGTTACACCAATCAAAAATTTTCGAACTTCAAACTATTCGAGGTGATACATCTCAAACTTCCTGCATAATTATAAATCGCGGTCGGATTATTTCATCTGTCAAACTGATATTCTTTGTGAGTATGCAACAAGTTATCTATGTCTGACCCGAATATTCTGTACTTACACTACAACCAATTATATTCTGATAATATTTTCCGGTGTCGTAGTTCACAAAAATATTTGTATCCGCAAACCGTTCAAAATTACAAAACAAAAAAAATATAACAAAAGAAATGATCTACACCTGATACTGTTTCCTCGAATTTTGAAAGTTCGGAAGTCTGACATTTGTCAAATAACAAGTGAGATACATCGTTGGAGTAAAAATTCATTGCACTTCATTAATCAACAAGAAAATGAAAAGGGTGTCATTTGGAAAAATTAAGTTTGGGGTGGTGTTTCAGGTATAGTTTGACATAATGGCTTCAAAGTCATTTGGGTTCGACAAGAGTGTAATTTTCTAAATCATTTTTTCAAGCAGCATAACTACGATATTGGTTGTATGGAAAGATCTGAGATACCCTGTATATGTGTTGTTTTCCCTCTTGTGCTGCGCAATTCAAGCTAAATGGAAAATGTATTCAAATTATTTGAGTGGAATAAATAATATAATTCAGTTTCGAGGAATATCATGAAGGCTTTTGGGGTCGGATTCTCATCCAGTTGGAAATAACTAGGCTGGATTAACGGTGCATTGATTATATTTTTCGCGGGAAATTTGGAACTGCAGGACAAAACAAAACACATTGTCGTGATGAACAAAAATAAACCATCAACAAGATACAATCGATTATTGAACAAAAGATTGATTACATACATAATGCACCATGTTTCCATTCAAGTCCTACAGAATGTTCCGAAATGTCACTGCCAAAATAATTTACAGCGTGTTTCCTGCACATTGCTGAAAAACTTGTGATTTCTGATGTATTCTCATAGAAAAAATAAACATGTCGAAAACTGCTTCTCAAGGGAGCGTCTTTGCCTCAGAATTTACGAAAATGTCCATCAAAACAATATGGAATTTGATATGTTCATATCGCATGAGCTTATGATGATGAATCAGAATTTGAGCTTAGCATTTCAAAATTTCAATCATAGGCCAACTCTACTGCTAGGGTTGAAGGTTGAAGCAATTCTATTTCTTCATGATATTTTTTCTTCACATTCTGATCTCAGAATGATACTCAAAGGCTTTTCACGTGAGAAATGTATTAGGCTTCATTAAACCTCATTGAACACAGCTTCAGTAATTTGAGACATGTCGGGCCTGTCAATCGTATTTACTGTCAACTGTTATTTTCAAATTTCGTATCAGAATTATTCAAACAATATTCGTTTGTATCAGAATTCTTCATTAAAAATATATCCGAAATGTAGACGAAAGTGGAATCGGAGAGAATGTTCTGGTACTTGCATATCTCCAAGAAGTGTGAAAATGAAGCATCCATCTTTGAGAACAATTTTTTCATTCATGCGCTAAGCATGACAATAAACGTGAAACAAAGGTTAGTAAGCAATGGACTGGACACATCTACAACCAATATCACTTATACGTGTCTCGCTGGTTGCATGCAGATGCATGAATTATGTTCTCAATTCCCATTCCTTTCGAATTATTTTGTAGGTTAGCAGGAATAGCAGGTATGTTAATGTAATTTTCGGAGTTCGTAGAAAGAGCATAGTATGTAACGCGTTTATAAACTCTTCTAGACACTCGTTTAATAAACACTCGTTACTAAAAAGACGTTTATAACACTTGTTACATAATATACTATAGTTGATGGTTCACTCCAGTTAGCTCCCATAGGTATAAAAAACTCACATAGATTCAATTGACTATATCTGACAGGCTATATTACTTTCTTTGTCCAGGACTAAGGAACATCTGGATTATTCGAATTTGTTCAGTTGACAAAAAGGTACTCCTATGATTGGAATTCAAATAAGAATGGAGATAAAAAATGCACGTTTCGTGACAGTCGATGCATTTTCTGTTTAATCTTATTGGGAATGATTGTTGGTGGCATTGAAACGGAAAATTCCCGGCAGTGTCCAGTAAAAGCTTGCTTTTAAAGACACTACACTTTTTCATCGGGTAATTCCAACCTGTCCATTCCATCGATAAAGAGGATGATGAGAAATGGAGAATGACAGTTTTTAAATGAGTTTCAGACTTTCAGATTCAATATTTGTTCGAGATCACGTATTACTAGCAAAACATGTAGATATACAATCTGTAATAAATTTGACCCCATTTACAAAATGAAAAATTAATATATCTGGGCTCAAATAATTGGCGACAAGAAATCTATGAAATTGTTTTTCCAGAAGTATATGATGTATTTTTCAGCTATTCATGGTTTGCACTTCTCATGCAGGAATACATAATACTTATACTATATCATGAGTATTTATTGAAATACCTTCAAAATAAAGATGGGTATAATCGCAAATTTTCATGAAATTCACCTTGTTGCTTCAACAGTACTTCGTCACACACTAGTTCCAATCTCACCAACAATCAAAATTCACCAATATTCAGTACTCTTTTCGACCATAAAAGCTGTGGACCTTAATAGTAGGTAGCTATGTATTAAAAGCAAGTGCAGAATGTTTCATATTTCTTGTCACCTAGCTATCGAACTTCACATCCAGTAATGGTCAGATGATATTTGAGAAGATTATTCCATGAACAGCATACAACATACTCGTTCATATAGGTAACAACATTTCATCTAAATTGATTTTTAACATTCACGGGTGTTGGGGTAGTCGCAAATACAGACTCTCAACTCTTCTTCGTATTTTCTGATATTGATTTGCTCATATAATCACTGATTTTTGTAATTTGACACTTTGCTGTTTTGCCACTAACCAAACCGATTTTTTGAACGTCTCAACACGTGTTTCGCTAACTATTTCAGCATTTTCAGGAGAAAATTGGAACTAAATATCCTATTCTAGTGTGCTGCTTACATACTAGGTATATGTTTACCCAACCGTGGAAAATACCAACAGTAAAGTTAATGTTTGTCATGGTTGAGTTTACATGTTAATCTCAGGTTCATATTACTAAACTATATACAGGGCAATACGGAATAGGTCCATTATCCTTATTCATTACTCTATTATTATTCTTAAATATCTCTGAGCTTTTATATGCATCTAATTTTCTAATATTATCAACTTGCTTAACTAATTTGAGGTTAGTTTACTTGAGATTGAAGGGACTTGATGAGGTTCTTGAAGAAATATGTTTTCAAAAGCATTATTCATCAGTCTGGGTCAAAATTAGGCAATTTATTAGGCAATCAGAAAGATAAAGTGGATACACTTGAAATGTCGGGAATATACGAAATAAGTTGTGATGATTATGATATAACATATATAGGCCAACCCAGGTGAAAAATATCATGAGAATGTACTCCAAACGTTCGAGGTATTGTTATCATGTTTTGTGAGTATCACGCCAACCCATAAAATTCAACAAGTTATTCTATAATTTCCACTTCATACCACATCGGAAAATACCTTGAAAGGAATCCAATAACATATAAGATTTCATTCTTAATTCCGTATTCTAGCGGGATATCTATTTCCAAGATTACGTGGATTTCAATCTTCCTAGTAAAATGGAAACTCACATAACCCATATAAAACAGAAGTTAATATGATACGTGGATTGAAGTATCTGAAAATAGAGTACTATGGAATATGGTGTATTATTCATCGATACAAACGATACAAAATGGAAATAGAGAAAGAATACGAGTACTTCATATCATATGTATGAGAATTTCTCCTATTGTTAAATATCAGTATGAAAATGTATCATACTTATTGGTCACGAAATCTGAAAACAAATTTGAATAATATGAGAATGAGTCTTTCCAATTTTATAGTTATGATATCTGTATCGTAGTCTCAAACGATAGACATAACTCGTTTCATCATTGATTCAACCTTTTGCAATTCCATTACATCCCAAAATGAGTTCTCCTCAACTTGCAACCTAGCTGAAGCGCTGAATATAAGTGGGTGTAATTTTGGTACACCAATTTATATGTTAAAAATATGGCGAATGAGCTACCTCAGTCACCAAATTATTTCACATATAACCTTTTCATTTCAAACATGATTAGTAGTTGGAATTTTGGAAATACAGTGCCTGTCATGAGGTAAGTAACAGTCGGATACTTTCAAAATCAATTTTGACAGATGTTACATGATTTCAATCCAACATTCAGAAACGGCTTCATATCCACTTATATATTCTTCAATATACCAATCAAGAGATGTGAATACGCTCTTACTTAGAATACTATCTTATAATTAACATTCAATATCTGCGTTCACATTGCCAAAGTCACTGAAACATCAGGTGCTTCAGACCAACGCAAAATTCAACTTTTTTTCCTTATAAAAATGTACTCTCATTTCGAATTTCTTCAACTATGAAATTCACATCCTGGATTGGAGTTCTGGAAAGTCAGCTTTGTGAAGTACCTACATCTGAATGAGTTTTTAATATTTTCTTGATAATTAATAATCAAATTGACAAATTGAATTTTGGAATAATGGAATAATAATATCTTTACTAAGAAATTTTCACCTACTTATTGTTGTGGCCATTTCATTTGATGAATTTTACAAAATCTGAAAACAGATTGGAGATTATCGACAACGTCTTACGCTAAGTATAACAATGCATTCACCAAGTTTTGAAGAAACTCAATTTAAAGTTGCTCATGTAAGACATATTATTAAATTCCCATCAAGAGATTAACTATAATAGAATTGGGCTGATTCAGTTTCTTATCTTCCTAACTTGATATAATATTTACTCCTAATAAGCAGAACTGGTGATATAAATTGTATATTATTGAACATATTTTATATGCATCAGAAGATCTCAGAGTTTTGAAATAAATCCTTGCAAAACTCAAAATATAATATAATATTCGTAGTACTCAAACATTGATTCTTATGAGTTTGAACCATCACGAGTTTTTTGTTTCAATGCCTTCTTTGATCTGGCTTCATAGTGAGAAATCTCAGAACTGTGTTGTCAGAATGTCATGAACACAATTCTGTCCAGACAAACTTTATTGCGTACTACTAATAACGATATATTCCCGATTCTTGGCCTTCAGTCAATAGTGAGTGAAATAACATATTTCCTATCGAATAAAACTTCGATTGCGTCACAGTCTGAATTTCATGAAGTTTGTGTGAGTATATAGATAAATTCTCTAGCAGACATAATATAAAATTACGCTGGAACAATAATTTCATTTCAGTCATCTTTTTGAATTACCACAGAAACAGAACTTCACTTTCTGCTAATTCCATGTGATAAGAGTCATTTAGGAATAATGAAACCATTCGAATACAGTCAATACGGAACGTATAGTAACGTAGTCAACAATAGTGATCCTCTTCCTTTTGGGACTTTCATGTTCATTTTTTCAACGTCTCAGATCATGCTAGAGTGCGTATACAGTGTTATATCGTCCAGCAAATCACATTCAAGAAAATATGATCCCTCAGTGCTTTCAGAGTGGAACTATGGATCATCAGTAAGGAAGCAGTTACAGCAGTAACAAACATTGAATGATATCTTTGAAATTCAAGAAATGGAAAATATTAGATAATGTCATTTGAAAAAAAATTAAGGTGACATCTCTTGGTTTGTGAGGAGCCAACGCGCTGTCTAGTTTCAGATCACATATGATATTCGAAATAGTGCAAGATATACACATCATATTTTCCCTTCAATCAACCAGGAATATGATCGCTCGTATAATTCCGAAAATTCTTATATAAATCAGAGTTGAGTATTTTCAAAATTGGAAAAAATGAAGTTGTGGTATGATACTTTAGTAACACAATGAATTGGAAGATTTTCTCAGAAAATGTATTATCTTTCAATCATGAATATTCGCCAACATTGCATAACTCATTGATACTTCTAGTGCTCCACACATAGCCGGAAGCTAACGCTTGGGCTATGCCATTGAACCTATCAATATGATTTTCACGAATTCCAGACAAACTTGAATGATAATGAACTCAACCGCTTTATGTTATTTATACAGTGTGGAGATATATCATAAACATTGTTATATAGGACTTATATACAGGGTGCATGACTATAGGTGCAATTGCAATTTCAATTTCCTGATTGAGACTATACAAATTTCTATACATCGTCTTGTTTAATATTTGAAGCATTCGAAGAGATGGTGGCATCGTACCTTCCACTCAAAATATCTGATGTAAATTTATTTTGTATTTGTGAAAAGAACATGGTATTTTTTAGTGTCTATAACCTGAAAGGACTATATAAAATTGTAATGTTGCCCCTTCTCAAATCTTTGGGAAATGGCAATCGATAATTTATTTCCAATTCAAAGTTCTCATTTCCCCTTTCCTCGTTTTCATTTCCATATTCATCCAAGAAGAGTCGAATCATAATCCAATTTGCATGAATGAACCGAATCCACTTTCATATAAATAAGCTGAAGACTTGTTTGAAAGCTGAATGGCAGCAATTCGATAATCATTAGGAGATATTGTTTATACAACGAACGCCTTTTTTTATTTTTTTTATCTATCGGAGCGCACGGAAGGAACTCTCTATAATGTCCGTGGAACATCGTGATCCACCCCCTCAAGCTCAGTTATTCTCGAACCGATTGCAAAATTTTAAATATCATCTAAAATGATTTTCGATATAGTTTTGTTTCGCTACATCAGAAAATACAAGGTGCTCGGTATTATTTGATTTTTTTAAATGGAATGCCCTCTTTTTCATTGTACTTTCAGATTCTTCTCGAAGAGCTGATTTCATCAATGCATCACTTTTGGTGTCTAGTAAAAATGATTACAAAGATATAGGGTGTTCAAAATTGAGATTTTTCATCTTTAGGATCTTTTTTGTGATGAAACTATTCATTATCGGTCAAAAAGGCTTTCATGCCCGCATCTTAACTTTAGATTTACTATCTACTGACATTTAATAATAAGAACAGATACAGGGGGATCAGAATTCTGAATCTTGAACCACACTGTATAACCGTTAATTCATGGGGTTGTCAAAAACAAAACCTTCTGGCAATTACCCTTCATATACAATTTTGGTATATTAAATTTTGATGAGATTAATGGTATGCGCTCTCAGGGCACGGTGCCCTTAATTTATTGAGAACTCGTTTTTTCATTCATAAACTCGATTTTTCGACTATATGCATTGACAACAATTCCACAACTAGTAGCATCACATTTTTCCAAATTCTTTCACATCAATCTTTTTGTATTGTAGAACTTTCGATCAGATGGCCTTTTATAAGATCGAAACATGTATCTCATGATTGTGTAACACCATTGAAATTTGTGGAGATGACTCCGAGCATTCCTCATTTATTTTGATATACTTATATAATTTACTGGAAGGAAGATATTGAGGGTGGTGAGTTTTCAAAATGACACCCTGTATAATGAAAATGAGTGTACATCAATTGTTTGAAGCAACATACTCAGGGGTCCATTTTCTATACAGGGTGTTTCGAAAAAACCTAACCTTCTTGTTAGGGTAGGTAGAACATTGCAAAATAAGTTGGGTTTGCTCAGTGAAAAAATGTCGTAACGGCATCCGTTTTCATGATAAAAGGTGTTGGAAAATTTATTTTTTTACACATTTTTCACGATTATTGCGAAACTACTGGCACCATTGTAATGAAATTTTGTATGGATGTTTCTTGAAATCTGACAATTCGCATGAATTCGTTTTTATATCTGACTCTTACAGAGGACGCTAGTTACACGGTTCGTACCGAGTAGTTTTGAACATAACTTTTTTGGGGTTAGATTTTCCAATCCAAATATGATATGATCTTGAATATCATTCAATTTTACACCAAAAAGGTACTCTTGGTGAAACTCGATGCTATGTTCCGTTTGCGGAATATTTCGATTTGAAAATAATGGAGTAGTAATGATGCTGGTATAAAATTAATTTTATTGAGTTCAATTACCTATTTATTCAGGTTCAAAAACAATGGAATTATTCTTGTGCTGAAGTTATTGATGGCACAAAGAATCATAAGTAGGGAATTAAGAGATATTTGACTAGAAACATGAAATATTGAATCAGTTAGAGTGAGTGTTCAAAATCTCCTACGTTTCGAGGAGTACACGATTCTATATATTTTTTTAAGAATGAATTATTCTTCTGAACAGTCGAGGATCAGCTGTCATGTCATTTGAGTGATGTTCACAACTCTTGACGTAAATTTACCTTTGTAGCATAGACGTTCTGCTCAAGATACAACAAAACTGTGTAATCCATGTTCTTAGTCAAATCTGTTTCGATGTTATTCTTGTGATTCATTGTTAAATCAATGAGTTTTGCATCAGAAATGTAGTTTTCGGTTTTCAATAAATAGGTGATAATTTTTCATAATACTCACTCTGATACATTGCTTTTTACCAGCAACAGTTACCACTTCATCATTTTCAAATCGAAATATTCCGAAAACGGAACACAGTATCGAGTTTTACCAAGAGTACCTTTTTGGTGTGAAATTAAATAATGTTCAACTTCACACCAAATTTGGATTGAAAAATCCAACCTCAAAAAAGTTATGTTCAAAACTACTCGGTACGAACCGTGTAACTAGCGCCCTCTATGAGAGTCAGATATAAAAACAAATGCATGCGATGTTTCAGATTCCAAGAAACATCCATACAAAATTTCATCACAATGTTGCCAGTAGTTTCAACATAATCGTAAAAAATGTGTAAAAAAACTATTGTTTCAACACCTTGTATCTTGAAAACGGATGGCGTTACGACATTTTTTTACTGAGCAATCCCAACTCATTTTGCAATGTTCTACCTACCCTAGCAAGGGGGTTAGGTTTTTTTGAAACACCCTGTATAACCGAAAGTAGCAGACAACTGAATTTATTTCGACCCAAACTACTGACGTAATTTCAGCAACACGGCTTTTGAACATTATATAAACATGTTGCTATAACACCTAATCGTCTATCCACTCGACGGTATTCAAATCATTTCTGGGCGGTAATCAAAGGGTAGTGCACATCAATGTTTTCCCTCGGGACACATGATATAACAGACCACGTGAACATTTCACCATAAAAGTAATTTCTGTAGGATAATCAAAGTTTAGGAGGCAAGATGAAGCAATGAACTTGGAATTGCTTTCCGTTCGAGACTCACATAGCCGTAGATAATTTTATAGATGAAAGAAGTATATACAGCAGAATCGGATTTTGGAATAATTTGTTCCTACTGGCCATATTTCCGTCATTTGTCAATAAAACTGATAGATAGTATAGCTTTTATGCACGACCAGGCGTAAAGTAGCACTTCACCGCCCGGTTTTGCAAGTGTAAGGTGGCATTTTACTCGTAACTCGTAATAAGTATTCCTGTATAATTCAGGTAGGACTTCAATGTTCTAGTTGTGATTGTTACTTATCCAATATAACAGTTCTCTTGATATTTCTTCTACTATTTCGAGAAATTGACTGAGTTACCATGGTAACTTTGATTCCATTAATGATATTTCTCACTGCAACCATGATATTTTTCTATCGTGCTTGAGAGATTGAGAGGTATTGACAATGAAAGATCAAATATATGTATACCCGTCGTGCATAATAGTATTTTATTCAACAAGCATATAATAATAGCTCATCATATGCGAGTAGAATACTATACTTCTACTATTGTTTTTGATATATAAATTTATTTTCAACTACTGTTTCATCTTAACTCACTCGACATTAGGAAGACCAAGAATTGAAGACCTTTCATATTAATTATTTGTCCATGACTGCTGTACTTCCTCAAACGAAACGATAGCCATTTTTCACACCAGTGAATGATATAGCAGTTCAAAAAAACAAGCAATATTATTCAGGAGGTTGTAGGGTGGATTATAGGGAGAGGAAAATTGGTATCAGACAAGAATTAAAATTTAATTCTTCACGATTTACGATTTTCTCTTACCGTTTCTCTGAAATAAATATGAGTGATGCCACTGTGTCCAGAAATTCACTGTTAAAAATCGTAGGGAGATACCTATTACTAATAATAATCCATGTTTTCTCCTCACAACAGTATGTTGTGGTAATTCTTATATCTTCACTTAGTAGCCACTTTCTTTTTGATATTTCATGCTCCTGAGCAGCCCAGTGTTTGTAGCACTTGAGCTACCGCCAAATAGAACGCATTTTAGTGAACTTTCACAATGATTCAACACACCATCATCAACATGAGATTACAGTACATAATAAATAGTATGATACACAGGCTGGTCCCTCTTTCTTTCAGAAGTAAATTTCAATAAAGAACTCAATATCATAAAACAGATTGCAGTCAATAACGGATACAACGTTGATTTGATAGACACTATTCTTTCCAAAAAGCAATTCAAGAAGTTTATCCCACCATCAGAAATAATAATCAAAATTATTACCGTGACTTCAAGCACTAACGAAAAAGAACGCGTTCCTGCCTATTTTTCATGCTCTGGAGTAGCTCCGGTGTTACCCACACAGTCAAACAGAAAGTGGCTACTGATACACGGGAATAGAAGAAATCCCAAGAAAATCTTTAGAGTATTGAACATTTCACCTCCTCCATTAACCTACAGACAGCATATTTATTAAAATTATTATATGAACACTTGGCGAAGGAAATTACCATTGAGTGAAACAGCTCACAAAGAAGCGCTCGTTCTCTTGTAATATTTCTGACACATTGAATTATATTAATATTTGGAATACCAATTGGGTTTGACCTATCGATGGATAATTTCACATACAAATTCAAAAAACCCATATTCCAGGCTCAACATGGCTCTGAATGACCACTATGAAACATTCGCATCGAGATCGTTATTATTGTTCATCAGCTCATCACTCACATGCTCTATTTTAATTATTCTTTCTCTCTATCTCACTTTCTTCTCTCTTTCTCCTCTCTTCCTCCTCTTTTGCTCCTCTCTTTATCCTCTCTTTCTCCTCTCTTCCTAGTGCTCTTTTGGCCTATTAGCTTTATTTTCAATTCACAGCTTTGGTGGAAGATCAGATGAGAATTATTCGCATTCTGAACGAGAAGCCCTTTGCTCATCATATATTTATAAATATATGTAAATATATGTACCACTGTATACCGATATATGTGAACATATAATATGGTCTCCAATGAATGTATTATTATTATTATAGTTCAGTTACGCCAATGGAAATTTAGTAGCCAATATATTCATGAAAATTGATTTCTGGAGTAATTGCAAAGCCTCATGAAGAAGCTGAAATTGGTTTGAATAAATTGAAAATGTTAAGCTTCAACTTTTTTAATGATTATTTGCGTTCTATGACTTGATAATAGTTCATATGTTCTAAAATGAGCTACTGAATTGATTCGTAGAATGTCATAATAAATAGCCATCCTTTATAAAAATACGTAAATAATCGGCGGATTAGCGCAGAAATCAGAACATCGAAGGGTTGATAGACCGACAGAGCAGATAATTTTCATTTATAAAACGAGTTATAAAGTCCAATTTCCGTAGCCTAGGCCAAAGATGATTCCGCGCGACTCACTTATGCTTTCTAATCAACAGTGCTAATCTCAAGGTGGCGTATGTAGTCAGTTATGAAGCCTGGCCAGTTGACGTATAGACACATACCAATGGAGTACGTTTTATGAATACAGTATGTCCACGTTGAGGACTTACCAACCCTGTAAAATCTTCATTATTTGATCGATTTCAAAGAATTTATTTCTGTTCAGAATGTATATCCAAGAATTGAGTGATTTTATTAATTGCTAACTGCGACAAATTTTTTTTATTCAAATTTCAAAAAGTGATATCGAGTATTTTTGTATCAATTAAAATAATAATAATCAGTATTTTCGGACACCTTATGTTTAATGATGATGAAAATCGGTGAAGGTTTATTTCTTCAAAGGATCCTGATTCAGAATCCATCATCATTTTTTGTGGATAGATATATTGCTGATGTACTTATCCTTCTTTAATTCTAGTCTCAAACACATTGTATGATAAAAATCGGTACTTTCAGTGATATGTTTGATATGATCCTGAATGAGATTTTGTCATTAGTTTTTTACAAAAATATCACAGTACTTAGGTACTACATTATCCGATCACATATCCAAAGAACTCCTAAATAATTTTTTTCGACACCCTGTGTTTTATGATGATGAAAATCGGTTCAGGTATGTTTCAAGTAATCCTGATTCATACATCATTATTTTTTGTAAGAAAAAAATCCTTACAGTATTTTTTCAAATATGGGTCAATAAAATTGGTCGCAGTTGACCACGATAACAGTCCAAGCATAAAATCACCCTCTTGTTGGACGGACATTTCAAACACCTGCCCAACAAAAAAAAGTTCCGAATTCGATCAGATAATACCGATTTTACAAAGATCCTCGACGTGGATGTATATGAGTGAATAATATTAAGCTAGAAGAAACAAATCAGATACTTAATGAATAGACATTATCATTACGTTTTTCTGTTTTATACAATGTCATAATTCATTAATTTGAAGTGAATATAATAATGTCAAAATTTCAAAATGTTCAATATCCTACTGCTATATACAATGTGTTATGTGTTCTGGTTTCGTTGTGATGATATTCATAATATTCCATGTTTTTTTCAGAATATCTAAAATGCAGGATCTCTTCCATCTCTTCAGCAGATTGCTTATGGTTTTCTTGGTAGCTTCCATGGTTGCAGTGAGTGCAAGACGAATGGATGATAATACGTTGCCAGAAAATAGCCAGGTCGGTATATATAAAATTGATTTTTAAAAGATTTTTCATTGCCTCAAAACCAAAAGTATATTAGCGAGATTAATACACAACTACATGATAAAAACAATTAAGTTTGAAAGCTTGAAATGGGAAATTTATTTATAAGTTAGAATTTCATATTGAAATATTCAGAAATAATCACTTATTCTCAGTAATATTCATAGTTCGAACATTGAATGTTCAATAATTCAGAAATAATCACTTATTCTCAGTAATATACATACTTCGCACACTTTTCTATCGATACTTCCACGGGAAATGTTCTTCGGAAATCTCTGCAATCATCCCTTCACTAGCAATACCAATCAGACGAACTAGACAAGCCCAGTCAGCACATCCTTTAGTTGTCAACCTCGAAAGATGTCGAACAGCACTTTATCAAGACTCCTTCATCCATAGAACGGCTAGGCTCTGGAATTCATTGCCTGTGGAAGTATTCCCAACAACATAGAATCTCCAAAAATTCAAAAAAAATTCCAATACCTACCTCCTGTCCCTATCCTTCCCAGGAACGCACGATGTTCTTTGAACATTATAGGGATTCCCTTTCGTGCGCTCCAATCGATTAAAAAAAAAACTGAATGTGCAATAATTGTATGATATATTATGACTAGAGTTTTCTTGGATATCGTCTATATGTTCAGTAGTAGAATTTTCTTGTCTCATGTTTATATCTCGTGTAGTTTGGATCCCAGAAGGTTCAGGTCTCAGGTTGTTGATCACATTAGCATGATGTACCTCGTCTAACTGCAAATAAGGACCTAATGACTTTGAATTTGCATGTCCAGTCATTTTGATTAGCTGTTCTTCTGGGCAACCTGACTTGACAAGATTTGATACAGCACTCGATCGATTTGAATGATTCGTGATCTTTTTTGTAACAGTATCAAGCCCTATAATCCAGTCATTTGGTGACGGCAAGCACTGGATTCAGGAAAAAAATGCTAAAGTATTTTTTTCGACGGATCTATATGGTTTCTGTGGTGCTGGATCTGAAAATCTAGTTACCGACTAGTTACGAATAGGGCTTCGCCACGATAATCGCAAAAAGCCATGAAAATTCAGGACTTATTTTGATTTTTTGCTTATAACTCCGAAACGACGTGATTTAGAGAAAGAATACATCATACAAAAATGAAAGCTTATGAAATTAACTGTGAAAAAAGATCAACATCGGTTCGAGATCTTGTTTGATTCAGCCGCTAGAGCGCCCTGAAAATTGACAACAGTTTTAAAGTTGTCCAAAATATTCATATTTCAGATTTTGAATTAGTATACACCGCCAGGCTAGTGTTTTCACCTAGTGTGTCTCACCATGGAGTATCTTGAACCTCCTTCCTTTATATTTTTTCATGCCTCCATCTTTAATTTCCCTCCAAATCACAAATATACATCAATTACGCTTCATTTTGAATCTAGCACGGAATTTGAAATTTGTCTAGAACTATTTTCTATCCTCTTGGAACAACTCCGCGTGTCACACAGTTAGTTGCTAAGTGATTTGTTTCGAAATTCATGTTATTTTTCCATTTTTCGTGACTGAGTTGAAATGCCGAACGATAATTATTGTACACTTTGTGATAAGCCGCTGGACGATGGAACCGAAATTGTGAGTAAAGCAGAGAGGGTTGAAAGCCATTGTAAGAGCTAACGTGAGGAGTATAGTCGGTAAAAATGATATGTTTGAGAAATCAGACTCTCTCACACTTCATGTTTCATGTAGGAAACAATACACCAAGGAAACGAATATTGTTGCTGCTAAAGAGGGCAATCCTTTTGCGCAATTTCGATCGCAGCTAAACATATTTTTGCATTTCGAACTCATTGTTTCCTGTGTGGTAATGAAATTCCGGAGAACTATGCTGCGAAACAAAAAAAGTTTACTCTATCTGCACGTGACCCGGTCTATCAGGTGAGAATGATGGATGTGAGGGGTAATGTTATTCAACATGCCAGTACTTTAATTTGAATGATATTTATTCCCGAGCCGTTAAATACCGTTTAGGACCTATAGAAGACCTGATTGCGGCTGGTGGTCAATACCATAGTTTTTGTTTGAAAAATTTTCTGATTCGCACATCCCGTACAAATCCAAAGTACCTGTCGGCCGGCCTTCATCCTCTACTCATGCCAGATTGGAACCAATATACAACTATCTCGAGACCAATGACGAGGAATGTCAGTTCACAGCCGATGAGTAAAATAGAAAATTGGGAGACAGTTGTTGCTCATCTGAATAGTAGATATGGTGATGACATCTTCATTACACCAATACCCACATTGTCTGTTTTAAAAATACAGGGTACAAGATTCTCACGGAATTCGGGTATACAGGTCAAAAAGCGTCGTCAGTAGCTAAAAACGACTTCGTATAGTAAAGGCAACAGCGGCTATAAACGTTGAAGATATACGAGCGCAAGTATATGATTTGACAGAGTATCCTCCACCAGAAGATTTTTGTAAACAGGCCAATGACCCAATACCTTCAACACTCAAAACATTCCTTGATAACTTGAAAACTATGCGAACCAGATAGGTTAACGAGCTGATTTTCATCTCATTTTCTTGTAAATTTCATTTGCTTTCATTTTTATGTGTGCTTATTTGTTTCGGAGTTATGAGTGAAAAACTTAAACATCCCCCGATTTTTCATAATTTTCTGCCATTTTTATGGTGAAGCCATATTGGAATCTAGTCGATGACTGAATTTATAGATTCAGCATCCTAAAAATCATATAAGGATCCGTTGATAAAAATTCTTTAGCAGTTTTTTCCTGTCCATTCCCTTCCGTAGATTCCATTTTCCAATTTCATTTACCCTAATTGGCATATTCTGGTACCATCCAGAATCGGTTCCATTCCAGTAATGACCCACAGTAAGAAATAGACGGAATGACGTAATTCTAGTAGTGCGTTTAGTAATAAGTTTTGAATATTTATATTTCAGTTAATTCTGTTTGAACGAATATAACTTATAACGAAGGGAAGGTGCATAAAGCAAGGTAGCTTTTTTATCACTACAAATGGTGATTGGTCGGTTTTACGAAATTGAAGAAATATTATTGGTTCTTGGAATAAGCGTGTATCAATCGAAATAATATAAATTTATCACTTCACTATACTGAAATGAGCAACTGAAATGATGTCTTCAAGAAAAACGAAACTTGTTTTACTTTTGTACTTATATGAACTTAATGAATTGAATTTGAGTGGAACAGTTCTAAAGGGAATCAATGAAGGGAGCTGTGTTTCGTCGTGTGAACTTCTTTAATTAAATTCGTACAACGCTTTCGGTGATTATGTCATCATCGGAATTAAAGTAATTATGTCACTCACGATGAAGAAAATCACCGTTTCGATAAACTTTTTGGTATAACACCTGACATATATTTAATTCGCTTCGAAGCTGAAATAGAGTATTCAGAATATCGGCTGGTTCATGGAATATGTTGGTTTATCGAATTGGTCAACTCTTCTGGAAGTTGAGTATTTTTCTCATCTTTTGGGCGCATCAAATTTAATCCCTATTATGTTCGAGCATCATTGTGGGTACCTAGAAAAGATAGAGAGAGAAGTTAGTTATTCGATATTTTTTGAGAATACTTATTTGTTTGGCGAAGAATCCAATGCTTTGCTGTTCCCTGCATATTTGGGCGTGAGCTATTTTTCAAATTGAAAGTTCAAGATGGCGGATCCAATATGGATATGGCGGACGAGTTTTGTAGTTATGATCCGATTCTATTCAAAATTGGTATATCTTTGGGTGTTTGGGGGCAGAGATTATGAATATTGCGTTGATATTCAGAAATTCAAGATGACGGATCCAATATGGCGGACGAGTTTTGTAATTATAAGCCGATTCTATTCGAAATTGGTATTTGGAGTTTTTGGGGGCGGAGATTATGAATTTTGTTGTCAAAATCTGGAAATTCAAGATGGTGGATCAAATATGGCGGACAAGTTATGTGATTATGATACGCGATTTTACTCAAAATTGGTATCGGGGTGTTTTCGGGGTCGCAGTTTGGAAATTCAAGATAACGGATCCAATATGGCGGATGAGTTTTGTAATTTTAATCCGATTCTATAATTTGTACCTATCTGGGGGTTTTCGAGTTCGGAGCAGATTATGATCTTTTCCTAAAAATCGAGAAATTCGAGATGACGAATCCACTATGACGAACGATATTGTAATGAATTGTTTGAAATTGTAGTTTGAAAAATAGAAGTAACAAGATTGTTTGAATAGCCAAACTGAAGAGAAGTGGTAGCCAAAATAATAACAGTGTGCTGATAAATATTCAATTGAAAAAATATTTTTTAGGAATAACTGTATAAGTATGGCAAAACATCGTTGGCCGGGTCAGCTAATAATCACACAAAATCTTGAGCTCTAAATATATTCGAGGATACACCTATGCCCAGCTTGCACAAATTAAATTCACTCCAATAAGTATTCTTCCAAAGTTCTTATACCATCTCTTTGTATACATTACTACGATGTTCCAAATTTTAATGTTTTAGTAAGGTATTCCTGATATCTTGAGATTTTTATTGTGGTTCTAGATATCAAAAGTAGCTCAAGTGGGTGTGACGTGTTACTCAATAAACAAAATGCATCGACAAAAATCAGAAATCTTATTTGAGCTTGGTTCATCGCTGGTCGATTTTGGCTCTGAGGGTGCCAGCGATGAAAGGTGATGATGATATTATTGGTCAATTTGAATTGGTCAGCTATCAGCTACCTTCATCACTAGCATCGCTGAAGCTAAAATCACCCAGTAATTGACCCCCTGCCCTAGATGTCGCTGTTTCCATGTTGTTCACGAATCGTTGCAAAGATTCCGAGACGATCTAATTTATTGTACTGCCTGGCATCAACAAGGAAAGCTGTCGAACTTTTCCCGTCATCTACCACAACATAATGACATATAGACTGATAGTATGGGTTTCATCATGTCATTCAGATATAATATTGAAACTCCAAAAAAAAGCCTTCAGAATTATGGCACAGGCTAAATATGATGACTATTGTAAACCTTTGTTCAAAAATCTCCATATCTTGACTCTGCGATCTTGCTTCATAAATGAATGTTTGTGTTATGTCAAAAAATTGAGAGTGAAAATAAAGTTACCAGGCAGTAGGACATACACCACCATGATACCAGGGCCAAAACAAATTTGAGAATACCAAAATATAGGATGAGTAAATCGCAAAACTCATATTTACATCTATCATTGAAATTTTTCAATGAGTTTCAATCTCCTGACATGAGTATAAGCACTTTTAGAGTAAAAATCAAGAACATTCTTTTGGAAAATGCCTTTTATACATCTGAAGAATATTTTGTTCATTTCGAACGTTCAACTAATTCGTTAACTGCCTAATAACAGATATTTTGTGTACTGCTATATCTCTGATTTTACGTCTGTATTCTTTGCCAAGAGTTGGGTATTTGACTGTATATTCACTGTACAATGTTTTAATTTGTTGTTGTTATATACTAATACTATGTATCACTATTGACATATGTGAACACTTTATGTATGTACTGACGAATGAATTTCTATTCTATTCTATTCTACCCTTATTGTTGTTCAATCAATTGAACACAATATGTGGCAATGACTATGAGTTTCGTCTCATTATGAACATTTTGGTTATCTTATAGTTGAATTTCCATCGTTTTCAGTTGATTGCCGATCCAGAGACCAACCAAATAGATTCGGGGCTCAAGCAACTGCAAATAGAACTGCTCGCACAACGTTTGGCCGAAATGAACAGCCCTATAGGGTTCCAGCGAGACCTGAGGAGTGAAACGGAACGGAAACGCCGCTTTCGCGCATGCTATTTCAACCCTGTCAGCTGCTTCAAGAAGTAAACCGGAATTCAGTTGTTTATTTTCATGTCAATTTGCAAACAACTCTGGGGGTTTTGGTTAAGGAGGCATATAAAGTCTATCAATATTTTTTTTTCTATCGATGATTCGGCTGTTATTCTTGATGGAAATCCATAGTGAAAGTGAGAAACTTCACAAGCTTTAGGATATTCATAGGAGTCTTGGAAACACGATATGTTTTTCTAACAGAGCAGCTTTCTCAAGTGAAGTACTGGTACAATGTATTCTGATGAAGAAGCTACTATAGTGTAAGAGAAACATGTCGCATGTTGCGTTTTTAATTGATTCTATATGAAGATCTTATCGTTTGTGAAGTTTTTAATATCTCTCGATGTGTTGGTTTGTTATTCAGAATAATTAGTTCGAGAGTTACGTATAGGGATGTACAAATTGCAATAAATGGAATATTGCTTTATATACTGTAGTAAACAAAATTCAGCAGAATTTGGAGAATTAAATGCATAAATTCATATCACGTATCAGATACGCAAGCAAAATCTGTAGGTATATACAATTACAAATTCAATTGAAATTTGATTTTCAACATGCCCAAATTGCAAGTACTTTGGGCCATGTTCGCTCAATTTTTTTTACCTGATTTGGTAATTTCAAGTTTTATGAAGATAACATATTTCACTCTAAGATGAGTTGGCATTAGAACTCTTTGATTTTTTGTCAAAATATAAATGAATTAAATCTAACAGACTACAGACTACAGAAAAGGTTGCATGATCTGATTTAATGGTTCGAAACTGAACTACCAGTTCGGTAAACGAACAAAAAATGAAAGGAAGAAATCGTGTAGTCACAAATTTTTGTAGACTGATATGGGATAGTACCATGAACAACATACTGAGAATCAGTTATCCTTATTCCTCGAGTCAGGTTCCCTAGAGTCTGCTCTTTGGTCATGTCACACCAAACTCCTTCCCAACGTATAGCAGTGCTATTTATGGAAAAATAGCTCTCATCTGCAAAATCCCACTACAAAAAGTCACTTCTGCGAACCCCTTTAATGACGAGCAGATTCCGGCTGCTCCAGCAGACCCAAAAACCGACTCCGGTGGAGCAGAATCAGTTATTTCTATTCGTCGATTCAGACCACCTAGAGTCTGCTCTATGGTCGTATCTGACCAAACTCCTGCAGTTCAATTTATGGTTGAATAGCTCTTATCAATGCAAGCATGTTGGGCACGTAAATTTGGGCACATTTTGTATTCAGAAAGTGAACATTCGTATGAATACCATATAATGTTCTAAACACAGGCCAAGTGAGAGACCATTCCAATCACCACAACGCCTAGAAAACCTAAAATCCAGTAGTACCTACTGAAGCGAGACTGAACAGCATATTTTGCCGATATTCTCCTGGATGTGGGGGACGATGTGGGTGCCAAAAAGCTGGATTTCCATGCTGCTTGGTGTACGGCATGTGGCCATGGTACGTGTTTACGAATGGTGCAACGTTGCTGGATATGGAAAATGATGACGAAGATGAAAGATCATGGAATGTATACATTCAATGTGTTTGTTTCTAATGAGTAATATGTTTTTCCTGTTACTTTTCACGTTGAACACCAATTTTGTACCATTGAACTTTATGTTTGATACTTCTCGATTTTTTCATCCCCTGTATCTCAGGGAGTATTAATTGTAGACGAGAAATGGAGGAAAATTAATGTTCTTCAATCTCGTGTACCAATGTTTTACCACCAGAGGCTGCCATTTTCAAGAATAACTTGAAAAAAAGACCCACCACCTCGCTCATATCTTACGGTTCATGGCACTTCCGTTTACCACTGTACGAAAATTTGCGACTACACAATTTTTTTCCCTTTTCGACCTTTTTTGGCCTTCGTTGATTGAATTATACCCAAATGTTCTGAACTTTTAGAATTATATTAGAATTTGTCAATCCTAATAATCTCTTGGAATCACTGGTCGAGTGGGCTAAAATTTGTAAAATCTAGCCCGACATCATTGAAATTTTCATTAGGTTAGCCTTAGGTTTTTTCGAAATCCGGTTCCAAATTCAGAGAATTTTTTTCATTTTGTTGTACAGCTCTCGATCTGACTCAGCTACTTATCAGCCCTTCTACCAAAATACCACACAGTTGAAATATCCAAATATTTATGTAATATATCCAATGTTAAATGTCAAATTATTTTCAATTCCAGAATTTAAATAAACGTTCGTAATATACGGAAATAATCTGAAAATTTGTTGAATTTTTTTATTTCTCAACCTTCTTCAATATTCGAGAGGAGCAGTAGATATTCTTACTTGTATGAAAGTATATATTTGTTTTATGTCCTTGAATTATACACAAAAAAGTGTTACCAAATTTCCAATTGGACATTAGAAAGAAATAAATTCACACGAGTAGAGTCCAAGATTGGTTCCATTAGTTCCTACAAAATCAGTTCAGAATATTGAACAATCTATCAATGATAGACGGAGAATTTTACATTTCCATAATGTATTATCAACATGTAATAAGATTTTCCTCTACAATTCATTTTTGATTTCAACTGATTCAAAAGCATTCAAACAAGGTAAGGTATTATTGAAATATATATTTCAAATTATTAAATTGTATATTTTTACTCAATAAAAAGTTTGTCATCGAATGTACAAATATAAATAGTCCGTAATATAAACACACAATTCAAACTAATTATACTCAAATTATTGATAATTTCTTTATTTACAATATCCATTTGTGGGTCCTGGAGTCATCTTTCATTTTGACAAGTGAAAAAAGACAAATGCATTGAGCAATATCATTATCACACTCAATGTATTCAATATAGTTTACTTACATTCATTGATACATAATTATAGAAAATATTTTCATGCACTGACTGTTTCGAGTCTGTGACATTTCCGCAACAATAATTCATATATTTACAATAGTTTATTTGGAAATACATATTTGTAGATGTTAGAATATATTCAAGTATAGGTAGGTACCGATATGTTGTATAGGTATGTGAAAAAAATTAGTATAGTAGTCGATACTTCGGATACTAAGTTCTTTATTTCGAAAATAATCTTTTTTTTTTATTTCAAACTTTCTCAACTAAACGAATATCCATCTGAGTACTGTCCAATACCCATACCATTATGAACTCATCATATATTCATATATTTTTCAAGACATTATCGAAAAAATATTTACATATCAAGAATATGTATACTCCATGAATTTTGGTTCACCTCCAAATTATACTTTCCAAGAAATGATTTTCAAGTAATTTATAGTCTTATAGTTTGTCTGGTCTGAGAGAAAACGTGAAAATATAAAACATCTGAGTTTTTGTTAGAGTAAGGGAATACTCATGAAAATTGGGTCTGAATAAAATTCTAGGAATAATAAAAGTATTGTTATTTCATTGTCAATTCACAATCTATGATGTGATCGATATTTCCTGAGTGAATTTGAAATGAAATCTCCACTAACTAAATAATAGGTGTATTATGAATCCCACTATTGATGACAGCTACTTGTCTTTTCATATGACAACCAACTTGCATTGATTCGAATTTCTGCAACTCATAAGTGGCAGGAATTTCAAATTCTGTTATTTGCATTACTGCAACTTATAAGTAGCAAAATTTCGAATTAATTTTTGCACCTACCAAAATCACGTCAGACATCAATGCAGTCATGAATATTGAATTCGAAAATTTGTTTCTAGCAAACTAAGAAGATCATTTTTGGATCAGATCGAAGTCATTTATTTGTCAAGATGTTGGAATACAATATCAATAAATTGTGATGAGGACGTGCTATGGAATTTTGAGTTTCAAATCGAAACAAGATTTATCAAAATCAGAACTTTGTTTCCGTCATTTAATTTAAGCGATGCAATCTTGAAATTGAGGTGCCTATCTGATGTGGTCTAATATCTGGTATCAACGTAAGTTCTGGAATATTTCAAAAAGATCGCGCCATATGTTGAAGAGTGAACCCACCATGATTTATTTCATCATTATCTTTAGTGGCCGTTGAAATATTTTTGACGCTTTTCACTTATGGAGATCGAACTGCAACACGTTTGGTCACTTCAATGTCTGTAAAACTGTAAATATCCTGAGCAGAGGAGGCAAATGGAAAAACTATTTCAACTGCCACCACGATGCTACGTTCATTTATTGTACAGGTTCATCCAGAATAACGTTCGTATACTCCGGAAGGCAATTCTTCAAATGAAAGTAAAATGAAATGATTCGATCTTAAAAATCGTTTCGTGGTACGTAAAACATGATTTGATATACAGGGACGTGTGGAACTCGTAACTAATGCTATGAAAATGAAAGGTTCATCATATTTCTTCTACCAAAATATGATTCTTCAAACACACTTGAGCGTTTCCGGACATATGTATACTCATCTGGACAAGTCATATTAGAATATTGTGAGAAATCACTTCCTGAATTTTGTCACAGTACTCTTGGATCATTCTGTTGAAACCCTAATTTGTTCCTATCCATCATATCTGCTGTGTAGGCTTGACTATCTCTATCTTGAAACAAAGACTCATTTGAATATGAATCGCAAACTACTTATCAAACTTACATACAATATTGCATTATTCACTAACAAATAAATACTACATACTAAACGTTGAGACCCTTCTTCGCCCAAGTTGATAGAACTGATGATTATTCACATAGGAAGTTGTCATATAACAGAAAATGCGCTGAGGAGAAGTGGTAATTCAAGATGTCCAAAATGAATTTTTCTGGATATGACCATCACAGTGCGAATTATCACTCTCCCTTACCGCGTTTCCAGAATGAGGCAACTAGGGTCCCTTGATGCAAATTGACGCATTTGTCATTTATCTATAGACTATCTATCACGAGAATACTCGTTAGACTGTATATCATTGATGTGCTGAATATAATATATACAGGTATTATTATGAATGTTGTCTTTCCCATCCATGCAAGAGTGTGAATATTTTGTGGCGCAAATAAAAATTTACTTCAATTAGTTGCTAGAGTCAATGTACACAGGGTGTTGCGAAATTCGACCGACAACGCTTGACAGGTGATAGTCCTCGTGATTTCATAATCACTGAGATAGGGACATTAGGTCTTCAAGTGTTCAGTTCTCGAGATACAGGGCGTTGAAGTTGAGAAATTGAAATAATGCATTCAACTTCGGTATATGGTTTCATCTTTGAATGGGTCATTTTTTGACCAGGAAGCCATTCCAGACATTTTATCCAGTGCTGCCCTACAGGGGGTTGTGGCAGCTTTTCGTCCCATATTTTCTACGCCACTGATTAAATTTCGATTATTTCCAATTTCTCGAATTCATTGTTCAATTTCGTTCAGAAAATGCATTACCTTCAACTGAGCTGAAATGAACAGTTTTCGAGAAATTCGACCCAAAATAGAAGATTGCATAGTAATATTTCATAATTTTCAGTAGTAGAAAATTGCAAAAATATTTTCCTGGTGTTAAGTAGATTAGATACTATTCAGATCCCATTCTAAAGCTGAACAGAAATAGTTATTCCACGCATAAAGGGAAAACAAGAATTTTTGTGAATTTCTACTACTGAGAAAGATGAAAAATTACTATACAAACTTCTATTTTGGGTCAAATTTCTCGATAACTGTTCATTTTAGCTCAGTTGAAGATGATGCAGTTTTTCAACATAATTGAACAATCAATTCGAGAAATTGGAAATAATTGAAATTTCATCAGTGGCGTAGAAAATGGGAGGAAAAGTTATCACAACCCTCTGTAGCGCACCTCTGGATAAAATTCTCGGAATGTCTTTCTGGTCAAAAAATCAACCATGGAAAGATGGAACCATATGCCGAATTTTAAAGTATTACATCGAATTTTTCTTGAGATATTGCGAAAAAACTAGGCGTAGCCGAGTTAAAATAATAGTCGAGATGACCAGAGTATTTCGCGCTAGAGTTGCGAACAACATTTTTTCTACAATCATGAAAAAATATAGCTCTAAAGTAAAAATATGCTTAGCTTGATGTAAAAAAAAGTGTTGAACTGGCAAAAAAGGCCTCCCGAACATAATAGGAATTTCCTTTCGTGCGCTCCAACAGATAAAACAAAGTTACTGTTGAACATTCAGAATTATATGATTTTGTGGATATTCCCTCGATTGAAGACCATGAAGTTGGAATATAAATATCTCATATATTTTACAAAACAATGCGCGAAGTAGGTATCATGGTGTCACTTCGCAATTTGTTATCAATGCGCGAACCTTGTCATTTTTGAAAGTTTGTAGAATTATGTAATATTAGCCAAAACCATATTATACACAGGAAGTGCCGTTCTGGTAGAGGGTATCTCGTTGGGCTTCAAAAGCTTATAACTTTTTTTTAACGGGCATAACGGACTATGGACCGAAGGATATTTCTTGTTCAGCATGATTTGATCTACTCAATCCTAGATTTTCACAAGATTTCACCGTAGGCAAGATTTCAATGTAATTGATGCGGGGTCCTTTGTTGTCAACTCTTAGAGTTCTACTATATAAGATGACAAATACGTCAATTTGCATGAAGGGTCCTAAGAGGCAACCGTTCTCCACGAATAATCATCAATTCTACCGACCTTCTTCCTCGGAGCACCCCGCGCCATCTGGCGGAGCTCAGGACGCCCCCCCGGAGTCGGAGTTACTGGCGCCGTGCTCCGGCGACCTGCTGCCGTGGCAGTGGCTGCAGTGCAGGCACACGCCGCAGGAGCCCAGCCGCTTCGCGAGCACCGAGCGCAGCTTCAGCGCCGGCCCCAGCTTCATGCCCATCGTGCTGGTGAGGTGGTCTTCGGTGAGCAGCGGCAGGCCTGCGCCATCTATCCGCTGGTCGCGGAAGGTCTGGAAAGAGAGAGATACGATTTAAGATCTGTACCTATAATCAATGAACTCAATATAAACACCTGGGGCCCGATTCTCGAATCTGTAGAAATTCGATCCTATAGGAGAATGATCCAATGCTTTCAGTTTTCATAGGAAATGATAATTTGTCATGATACCTATTCTTGAACCAGATGGAATCGTTTTTCCCAGAGGATTGAAAAAGTGCCGTATGTCGTAGATAGATTGTTTAGCTTACAAGAATTCACCAATGAAATGAGTGCAATTTATGTTGGTAACTGGTGGATGATTGACATGAAATGTTGACATTTCGCTTTTGACTAATTTTGAGGTTATATAATTTGTGACGGTGAGATTATTCTTTGGATACAAACATTATTAAAAAACCACGAGGTATTAGCAAAGAGCATAAAAGACATTTTATAGACATAATGGAGGCCTCTGAGGACTTGAGGAAAGGATAACTTTCCTCCCCCCAATTCACTCATAAGGATTCTAAAGTACCTATCAATTCTCTAGTAATGTCTTTAGACAAACGAAAAACTTTAATAAATTGTGCAGCAGACAAACACTCAAATGGGTTCCTTCTAGGCAAAAACCTTCTTCTTGGTCTTCTAGCAAGGATTTCAGCCACTTCCAAATTTTGAAAAGCCTCCAGATGATCCATTTCATCTATGTTTGCCATGTTTTTCAATACATATGTTTCCTCGATTTCTCACTAGGGTTCAATTCTCGATGCGCGTGAGTCAAGGCACAGCATATTTTCCAGATAGAAGATAAGAAAAAGGGAAAACCACAGGGAAAACGCATTTTCGTTTATCTGGTTTCAAAACTATCCCAACTGATTCGCGTTTTCTCGGGACCATTTAGTATTCCACAGATCACGTGTTTTCGTTTTATAGGAGCTAGTTTGAGAAAGTTTCGAAAGCAGTTCGAGCTCTGGGCAAGAACAAGAACTGCCAATGACTGTCGAATAATTTTGGATGCTCATATATGCAACAGATTTTCAACCTTCAAGCGTTCTTAGCTGAGAGATACACTTCTAAACAAGATGAATGATATAGTTATCGAAAACAATTAATCAAGATTAGGAACAATGGGTATATGAGCTCTAGCTCATCGTCCTATCTTCAAGTTAGGATAATAATAAAACGTTTTTGAACTGTTATCTGCTGGAAATCCCCAAGACCAATCTGGAAAATGGTGGTTTTCAATGAATCTGTACTTATATTAAGAATTCAGGGATCATTTTGGTAAGAATATTTTAGTGGGGAAGATTTATGTTCAGGTCCTGAATTTTAGAATAATTTTTAACTTAACATCAGCATAACCCTAACCTAACTTTGCCTTCGATGCACGTTAGTCAAGACACATAATATTTTCGAGAATTAGGATGAGAAAACGGGAAAACTCATTTCCGTTTATCTGATGGTTTCAAAACTATTCCAGACTTGTTTAGGATGGAATTCAATGCGCACTTGATTCTGCACAGTATGGAGACCGTTTCAACAATTAGGAACACGAACAAACCCATTCGGGTTCCGATTTAAAAACTGTTCAAGAATCGTTCTCGAACTGCGCAGAAATAGTGCACAGTCGCTTCGAATCCTAGAACTGTTTCAGAACGGTTAACAAATTATGAAAACCCGAACGCGGCGGAAGAGAACCTCTCAGAAGATAACCTCCATTAGGAATTTCTTTATTCGAATAATATTCTGGAGCTTCGAATTTTCCTTCGAATCTATTCACATTATCCTGGAAACCCTCTGTGAAGGAATAGTAAATATATTCTGTCATAACATTTGTAGCAAGATTTTCAACAAGTTGTCCCTTGTACCTACATGAAATGTTCAATGAATTATGTATCTGAATATAATGGCGAAGTCTCCCCAACATAATCCTTAATTTGTGGATTTATCCATCATGGTAGAAATATAATAGTGTGCTACTCAGGTATCTTGAATTAGTTCTTTCTTCCATGGCCCAAGTTTTTCTGAGGTGTTCTTATGTGCCGGAGGTATATCATTTTTTGAAATGTATATTGATGAATATCAAGTTTTTTATCAAACTTTAGTGTTATTTTCTCAATCAAGTACAATTTACTTCAATTTAGTTTCGGGTTGGCTTCTAGTACAAATTGAAAATCTGAAACGGAAACACTGCAGCGCAGTCTATCCGTTGGTCTCTGAAGGTCTAGAAGGAGAGAGCAAGGATTGTTAGTGTTATAGAGTTTTCGTTCGGTTCAATCAATGGTTCGGTGACGCTAGTAGAGTGATTCGATTGTAGAGGGCACTGACTATAACATTTCCACAAGGTGGGCAGAGTCAGGTAGAGTCCAAGGATTGTTTAATTCAACAGGGTTTGATGTCAAGACCCTTGTTGATTGGTGCACATATTCAAGTCAATTATTGACAATGACAGATTGACAGATATCTCAAATTTCGTTTAATTCGACTTTCAACGTTCGAAACTCATTCAATATTTTCTGGCGGATAGAAAGAGTTGTACAAGAAATTCTCCAGATCCAACTTTGAGGTCGAATTGATCTTAATATTATACTAGAAATATAGTTGAACCTCTACCCATTGTTGTTCATTTTATGAACATTTGTTCAAATTACTTTGAGCTTTTTTGTATTCATTTTTTGTAGATGTTGTGTGAGTATAGTGTCAGTGGAAATGAATACTGTTATACTTCCGGTTGAGTATTTCAGATTTATTTACCATCTGAATAGCTATAAGAAATGATATTCCAGCTACAGTACTAACACCAGGGAGAAGATCCTCCTTTGGCAAACGGAATTGGTGCAAACTCTGGATCTTCATAGTTCATAGAGACCGTGGAATAAATTATTTATGCGCGGTTTTGGATAATGTCTTAAGTTATTCAAGTAATTTTCTTGTTCCACCAATAATGGTAGGTATATTCAGACTTCTTAACAATACTTAAGAACTAGCATAAGCATTGTTTCCATCTTACAGATTTTCTCCTTTATAAATTTGCTAATGATGAAGGATTAATCCTTCAAAACATGTCCTTATGTCCATGACCATTGGTCATTATTGAATTGTTTATGTGGTGGAGTTGTGATTGTATATTCTTTCACCCCTCCTGATATATATCTATGATATGAACGTTGGGGTTCAACAGATATATGAGCTTCTTATTTTGATCCATATAATTTATAAAGAAATACTGTTGAAAAGTAGATTAGGAGAATGTTTATTTTGTTTAGAGAGGTACGTATAATACAAAAAAGCACAGTAATATCAATTCAGTAATGAACTACTTACTCTAGGTAATCGAAGGAGGTGGAATATACATTTGTAAACATGTTTGGAATTTTCTCTCCCAGCGATAGTCGATGTTACCATGCTTGAAAAATGTTCAAAATTGTACAATTTTGCTGTACACCCTTACATACGGTGTATTTCAAAACCTACGTTTACATGAACTCATTACTTAGAATTAGAATCACCCGTAAAATCACCTATTAAAGTTTGGCCACATACTTCAATAACACCTGGTATATGTATTTATTTAATTATAGTATACCCGTGTTTTAAGTGACATTCATGAAATGTGTACCATAATTATGTTATTTTGAGTGGTTCAACTGGCTGGGATGGGACATAAAACGGAATATGTGGTCCAGTAGGCGGATTGTTGGAAATAATCACTGAATGTTTCCCGCAGATAATAGTAAAGATGCCATTGGATCTTAAGTGGTGGGTAATAAGCTTGTAATAAGTACCGAGCGAATTTCAATTTCTCTTTACGTCAAATTATTTTAATTACCCGCTTGTAGAATCAATTAAGGAGATCGAGATAAATCGCAATTATATTATGCTCACCGACTTGAAAATTACCCATAATGTAGTTTGTTTATAGTAGGTAGATATATAACTATGAATTTTATCACACGAGCGATGATTCTAACTCGAATGATTAAGTTTAGTGTATGAGAGAACTGGAAGCATCAGCTAAACATTCCGTCAGGTTGAATAAGAACTGAAAACAAATTACGCCAATGGGTTGCGTGCAAGAACTGTCAGATGACCGACCCTGAAGGTGAAACATGGAAACACAAACTCACTTTTTTTTATTAATGTTTGAAATAGTTTTTCACAATTATTTTGGCATAAGAGTCGTTTTTTCCGGCTATTCATTAATTGGCGCATGCCATCACATTTTACTGTTGTAGAATGCACAAAAAATGCAGCGAGAGACGAAGGAATCCGATTGGTACATTATGATTCAATAGTGAGTACCTACTATAGTCACTCACATGTAGTTTTCATTCTGAAATTTGGTAATTTCTCTGATTTCTCATCGGGATTCTTTCTGCAATAGGAGCTAATAGAAAATACTCGTGAAATTTTTAAAAGAATGCAAGAAGAATGGATTCATATGCTATCAAACAGGAGGACTGGTCTGACATGCTGACGAAATATGATCATGTGTGTTATGGACATTTTCAATCTAATAGCAGTATTAGCTTCTATTGCAGAAGTGGCAGGAGGAATTTTAATAAGTAATGACGAAATTCCATAATGAAAACTATGTGAGATTACTATTTACCTGATAAATCATATTCCTTCGTCTCTCGCTGCATTCTCTGTGTATTGTATAACAGCACAATGAGCACGCATGCTTATTAATGAATAGCGCGAAATTCACGATTCGTATGCCAATATATTGTGAAAAACTATTTCAATCCTTTGAAAACAAAAAAAAGTGAGGTTGTGTTTCAATGTTTTATAGAAAAGTGAGATTGTGTTTCAATATTTTACCTTCAGGGTCGGTCATCGTGTACGCGACCTATTTAGCACTTGCTGAATTCGTGTAAGAAGTTCGTCTTCGATTGATTGTTCTAGATTTCATACTCAGTAATCTTTGGCCTCGTCATAACGGACTTAAAAAAATGGCGAAGGTTCAAACTAGATTTTTGGAGAGATGGATTCACCATATTTGCCTAATCATGCTCGAGTAACCCAGATTATTAGATCAAGGGATCGAAAATACTGAAATGGTTCTGAATGTTTAAATGTACCTACTAACGAAATTGATGCATGCTATCTATCAACAATACTTAATGTCATGTTGCTGAGCAACATCATCACCATTCTGACAGAATTATGCGAGAAGATATTAAGAACGGAATGGTAATTTAGGTATTCTGCTGGACTATTTCACGAATCATAAGAAGCATTTGGTATTTGGGATATTATTGGAGATAATTGATTCTGATTTCTTTTTCCTGTGGAAAAATCTACTGGTTCTTGATCACCTCGCAGAGTTCTCGACCATTTCAATGATGATTCTCGACCACCGCTCATGAGATCGATTCACAAGAAAATTAAATCATTGAAAAATACTTGACATGTAAGAGTATTGAGCAAAAATCAATGTATACTGAAAGATTTCTAAAAAGTAAAAATGAAAAAAAAATTCAAATATAGGGACCTAATGGTCAATACCCCTGTCATTTTTTCGATTTCAAAAAGAGAAATGAACAATAAAAACCAATATAAATCGATTTCATGAATTTGTGCAGCTACAATAGATACATTGTGGTGAAATATGGTGAATATTTCAATGTAAAAATCATTTCATACTTGAACATGAGAGAGATTATCAGATATGATATATGGCGAGAACCGAAATTTTAGTTCAAACTGGTTCTCGACCACATAACTAAAAATATTCGAATTGGCTTAAGACCATCAATAAATGAATTACAGAATTAATATTATTTGGGCCTTAGTTGATGGTCGCAAACTAATATTTGATAAGTAGATATGTAAATGAATAATTAGTATTTAGAGAAACATTCAAACATTTTTCAAAGAAAGCACACATCTAGGCATTAACAAGTATTCGATATGCTTCTTGACATCTTTGGTCTGTTTTTTCTGTTTTTTCATGAAATACAGAATGACATATATCTAGTAATTAATATAAAACAAAACTCATATACCTAATGCATACATAAAAGTTATTCACTATTTTCTGGCTTGGTATCAAGGTATCAACTAGAACTTTTCAAACATGGACGATAACACAGCTTCTGTCAATGACAGACGGTTATCAAATGATTTTCTGAGCGATAAGCTCGACTTTTTTTCAACTCTGCCAGCTATTCTGAATTAGGTGATGTGGCCGAAAACACAGTTATGAGTGATTTTGATAGTATAAGGAATATTTCTCCTATATTATTTCGTCTCAAATGCCTGAACGGTCGCGAACCAGTGCCGGTCGGTCAACCAGTGCATCTACTCTACTATATCATGCATGATAAGAGTAGAGTCTCAGCTAGGAAAAAAATATATATATTTACTATCTATATATCCAAAACTATCGATAATGATCGATAACTATATAGATTTCTTCTCAATATATTGGAAACAATGAATTTACGTATGACCCATAGACGCTGTCGTAATATCCAGCCAATAGTTATAATTTGGATGTATAACAAATTGATATTCATCATCAGAAAGAAAATTCTGAATTGAAAAAACCCAATCTCGAATCTGCGATTAGAGGTCTATAAAAATAATAAGTTTCAATCATGTGTGTTTAATGGATATAATTCGATGTTCGTCGTGGCATATAGCCAGGAAAGTAGTTGTTTTTTTAATATACCGATAGAGCGTTAGAATATCCGTCACAAAGAGAAAGCGAATTCCCAATGTATTTATTTATACCTATATATCCATTTTTTCGTATTCATAGTATATCTGAGAATATTCTTTTTCAGTAGGTATAATATTTTTGGAATTGATTTTTTTTGTCAAGTCCGATCGAGTTAACTTTGGGACACCAAATGACGCAACGCTTATGCATATTCAATACATTCGTGACCACGTGCTTACCCAAAGTTAACGTGGTCGGACTCTATGCACACGACGAGCGAAAGGATTATTTCCTTCGTCCTGAGTTTCTATCAAATTGCTAGTTCCTTGCCATTTATCGGTACCTATTTCTTCATCTTCGCCGGTTCTTATGATTGATTGACACATTGTGTTCGGCGCAAGCTTATCATCTTCGAGTCGCATCCTTCGAACCATTTATTAAGGTCTCGCGTGATCTAGAGTGCTGCGAGCGCACGCCGGGAAAGCATAAACGCTCTATTTCTCCGCTAATATCGCAACATTTTTAATAGCCGTCTAATTAATCTTGCCAGCACACGTGACCCTCATTTCCTGCACTTGTTTCCACTATAATCGTGTTCGGTGAATAAATACTCTTTTAGAATAATTTTTCATTCTGAAGATGTCGAGACGAGTAGAGTTCTGTCTTTATACTAATGGACAACGTATCCCATCCCCATTGATACAAAAACTACGAATATCCTCTATTGAATTCACTTTTGAATGCGAAAATAACTGTCGATTACAATTCTCAGATATTCTTGTGATCAAAAATGACGAGGATAGCTTATTGAATTTTATTGTTTTTAGAACTAACACACTATTAGATACAAGTAAGTATATACAGGGTGTATCTGAATAACACAGAAAAGATTCGAGGAATGTGTCCCTGTGAACTTCTAGCAAATAAAGTTCATATAAATATGTGTTCTAACTTGCTCCGTTTTTGAGATACAGGATGTTGAAGTTGGAAGTATTAATTGTTTTTATCCATAACCCCCCGCTGTATGAGCTTTCATTCCAGAATTCAGTATGGATGGAGACTGAGAAAGCCCCAAAATTTCAAAATGATTCTAATAAGGGTTATTGAGTGATCTCAATGGAAGTCTTGAAAACACTCACATTGAAATTTGGAGTCATATCGAATTCTTATTGTTTCATCAAAAACTATGCTAGATACAAAAGTTACACAGGGAATGAAAAAGTTGTTATTTCAATAGTTCAACCTAATAAAAATATGAAACTCAGAAAAACCAGTGGTGTACAATGACATTCACCATGAATATCGATAAATTTACCCACTGTGACGCATCTGAAAATATTATTTCGAATCTAATTGCACCAGAAGAAGCTCCATATCACTATTAACAAAAGCACAACGTTTTATTGGAATTGATGAAACGACAATTGAGGAATTAATAGAAAAATGATTTTTTATGTAAATTTTAATACCCTGTATCTCGAAAACGAAGCAAGCTAAGAAACATGTTTTATGAACTTTTTTTCCTAAAATATCACAAGAAATCACCTCTTGAATTTTTCCGGTGTTATTTATACACACCCTGTATAATGACTCCAATAACAATTTTCTACACAAGATGGCAAGATTAAATTTCCAAATATTCAATGTTGGAAGGAACTGTTATTGCTTATAAAGTTGGTTATATCAAAAAAGTATAGATACACTAATTCTAGTCCTTCAAAACTTTTTGAGTAGATAGAAATAATTCTTGATATAAGATTTTCATCAGAGACTTTGGTCAAAACTAGGCTATTCATTTGGCAATCCAAAAGATATATAGTGTGAAATCCTAGTGTCCTATAGAGAATCAAAAGATGTCCCGAATGAGTCATATAACGATTAACTTAATAACTCATAAAACTACTAAAAATTTGACTCATGACAGAAACAAATTTTGAATGATCTATTTTAAATCTATCATTTTATTGGTATATGAAGGAGTTGACTTGACTTCAAAAGCTATTTTCAATAATCAGAATCTATTCCATCTACATTGACCTCGGAATACTGAGTACATTCATAAGGAGATAATTATATATACATATATTGACATTGGAATAGCATGACATTACTAAAGTAAATAAATTCAAAGGTGAAACCGCGAATTGCGTAATTCATCAAGACTGTTTATATCGGCATTTTCTAACGAATCAATTTATGGAAAAGCAGTAATTAATAAAGATGATTATTGCAAATTTTTCGCGTAGCCCATTTCATTCATAATCACGTGGTGATCACATACTTGATTCTCGAAACACCCCTACCGTGCTGATATAAAAATTTGTAGTTCCAAATATAGTTCTGAATACACTAAATGAATAATAATAATAAAACACGAGAACAGAACGAAATTTACTCAGGGTGTAAAGTGGAACCATTACACCATGGTCTCCATCAGCGATGCTGCCGGAAGTCGAGGAATTGTTTTCTGACTAAAAGTCATGTTATATAATAAATTGGTACTTCATCTCGGAACGTTTTCGTGATTTCTCCTCAATTCGCCATTGGAACAAAAATAATGATTTTTTTCAAATGGCATGTTTTTCTTTAAGTATTCCTGTAGAACTCCACTGGAACTAAATATTGGGAAGAACAGTCTCCATGTTTACTGAAGGTTGATGAAAGACGAATACAGATCCATAATAGAATATACAGGACAGAAGGAAAAATTCTCATTTCAGTAAAAAAAATTCAAAAGCTCGGTGACTAGAACCATGACCCATTCAATTCATCATATCGCGAAGGTCGGCGAAAAAGAGTCAGATTATGAGTGGTCCATTTAGTGTGTTAAGAAATGTAAATAAAAACTGCTCAACACTCGAAACTATACTTATAGTTAGGAATTTTAAGATCAATTGTGATTCATCATAAATTTCAACTGCCTCACCCGACGTTCAATTTGTTATTAGTTTCCAAATGATAGATTCATTGACTATCGAAACTATACATGTACATGATTATTGCATCCCTTCAGAATGAGATTTTGAAGGATGATAATCGAAGCTGTGCCAGTTTTTCAAAAAATGTCAAAAGCGTTCCGTTATAGGAATGCAATTTTTTCTCTTTCTTTTTTCTGAGGTAGAAAATATATCGCACCATCTATTTTCTCAAAACGTTTTTAGAATTTTGTGGGCATAGCGAATACCTATACGTTCTCACGTTCTCTGATTGGAATTTTAAATGAGTTTTTCGAATTTGCAAGTCGATGGGATGTCGCAATATTACTCAATTGTATTGTCAATATCACTGAATTCACAGCAGCAATGACTTTTATTAACTGTTGCAAATTGAATGAGCAAAGGACGATTAACGTAAAAGAAATAAAAGAAATAGAGTGGAATTGAACACCATACATGTTCCCAGGAGGACCACCAAGCTTTAGAGTAAATGATTTGACTCTATAGTTTAGTATATTATAGTGTGATATTTTCAATTCTATTAGTGTAAATTGCATGCACAATCGAACTCACTCTATTTATTTCTCTGAATATATTGAATAAACACATTCAACATTCCACTCAAAACCCAAGCTAGTGTCAATCACCAATCAAAATTCATTAACAGGAACCTCCTGCCATCAATCGAAAAATCCAACAGGATATACAGATCTAGGTCCTATTTTGGCCCACATTGCCTCAAATTTTCAAAAATCTTTGCACAACATAACATTTTTTTATCTTTCAAAACCAATAATAGTTTAGGTTCCATTTTTGTAAATAATAAAGATAAAAACCCTGTGCATTCTAAGTCAGGCGTTCACAAGTTCTGATTGATATTTCATCGTATACTTATAGATTGAATTGAACAATAATAGTGTGTCAATTTAATCGACAAGAGTGGGTCATTCAAGTTCACTAGTGTCAGTTGACACTAGTATGAGTTCATTTCCAATTGTTTGTGAATTGAAGTTATCTGAATTGATATTTCATTGAAATTTCAGGAATATAGGGTGAATTCAATTCGAAAAATTAATCCAGAATTAGTTTCAAAGGAGATAATCTGCGAGAAGTGTAGTTATAGAGTTGATTGCAGTATCAGAGTGAGTTTGACAGTTCAACACTAAAAACATACTCTGCGAATTTAACTAGAAGCGTCTTTCTATACTGTGAAATATCACTGATTGGTTTTTGGCTGTGACTATTAAAAAGCAGAATATATCTAACTACCAACATATTACGACTACGTGATGCTGGTAGTGAGTACTTGAAGCTCAAGGTGGTATTACGGCCTTCTGCCTATTTTATGCGAAGAGTCCGCAAATTATTTATTGATAATTTACTCTCCTCATGTCCAGTAGTGAGCTCTCCGTATGTTATGCATTATACATAATACGAACAAGTTCTTGCTAATTAATGGCTTTTCTAATACCGGTTGGTACCATGGAAAAAATCTATCCTCAGCTGGCTTAATAACAACTTAATAGTAGAGTGCATGTTCTGCTCCCGTGGTTAGTTATTAACAGGTCATATATTGTAATTATTGGGAATGCAGATTCCTATTAAATTTTATGGAAGAGTGAAGGTACATTGACTTTGGTTCGGTTGTTTGCTTTTTGTATTGCTTTGTTATGTTCCACGTTTCATATAAATAAAGTAACTATTCAACACCATGTAATTTCATTCAATAACATTAACACATTGTTATTTCAGTATGAAACTTTGTCTATAGTTCCTTTGAATTGATATAGGGAGGCATTATTGATATTTGTTCATTTCTATTTTTCAAGCCCAACTAGGTAATAAATTAACATTAACACATTGTTATTTCAGTATGAAACTTTGTCTATAGTTCCTTTGAATTGATATAGGGAGGCATTATTGATATTTGTTCATTTCTATTTTTCAAGCCCAACTAGGTAACAAATTATTTATCATCTATAAAAGTTGTTATAGACATACTATATATAACAACAAATATATAGAACTGTTGATACGATTATACAGTAATTTTGTGAAGTACTGAATTAATTTATCTCAAGCCAAACTATCCATATCTGAGGAATCCCCTGAAATATATCGATTTTTATTTTGAATTTGCCATACTTTTAAGGAAAAATTAGGTATACAGAATGATCCCCGTTTGAGTTATGACGTACGCGACCATTTTTTCAAATACATATATCACCTTATATATTGTTCAATTTTAAGGACCATAGAAATCTGAATTAAAAATATATAACACCTAGGGATTGTATACAGTGCGTTCGTTGAGGAGAGTCCTTGCTCTCGAATATTGTAGTGAATAATATTTATTTATAAAATAAGCCGAGGTAGGTAAAGACAAAACAGAAAATATCTCAATGTTGAAGGTCTGATTAACGTCTACTATGCTCTGGCGTTCTCAACAATACGTTATAATATAATTTCTTGGGGTCAAGCAACAGAAATAAGCGGTCTTTACTCTACAAAAACGCATTATTCGTCTCATTTTCTACTTAAAGTATCAAGATTCCTGTAGAAAACACTTAAAAAAACATCGAATATTGACAGTGGTCAGCAATTATATATTGAAGTTATTGTGTCACATCCATAAAAGCAAACACCATCTGAAGAAGTGTTCAGAAATTCACAAATACACCACTAGAAATCACAATAATATTTATATGGAAAAGTTTCATCATATGGAGTACAAAAAATCTCCGAAATATATAGCGGGAGTCATCTCTACAACTCACTGCCCGAATCAATAAAGAATCAATCTCTGAAGAGATGCAAGAAAATTCTATCCTCAAATAGTTATGATGTTTCTGAATTTCAAATGCATTTATAACATCCATAAAATGACTACCATCTACCTGTTCATTTTCTAACATGTAACTAACTACATGATATTCCACGTCTGTCTCTAACCAGCCTAAAATGTATATATCTTATAAAATATAAATGTTATATGTTTTCTCGAATTACTTATGTATTGTGTTTCAGAAATTGTAACTGACGAACCTACATGCATAAATGACAAAAGGGTAATAAATGTTTTATTCTATTCTATTCTGATGAAGAATATCATTATTACCCAGGGACCAAGATTATATCCCGAGGCCTCAGCCGAGTGGTATAAGGTCCTTTGGTAATATTATTCTTCACTACTAAGGTTAATATTGAATTTTTTTCACCACTAGCAATATATTTCAATCATTTTAGTTCTGTGAAATCGAAAAATGGACCTATTGTCTCTATAAAAGTACTTATTTTCAATACATATGATAACTCGTTATTGATAAATGCCAACTAGATTCGAAGGCCATTCCCGCGAATCACTGATCAGAACAGTGCATTCGGGTTAATGACAACAGACGTGGCAATGTCTTCATTTACTAGTGGTTCATAAAATGACGAAAACAAACTTGGTAATAAAAACACTTTTCCGTCGACCTCGTATTAACGACTAAGTTTAATGTATATGAAATCGTTCATTAATGACCCCTATTAATGGACGATTTGTCTATTAATGCACGATTGTTTTATAGGCAACCAAACGTACACCGCGTGCATTCATTGTTTATGCTATAACTAGCGGAATCTGCATTTAAATCGAAAATATGGATTTCATCGACGATTTTCCGTTAACGGGTTCGCCTTTCCAAGTTTCTGACACGATTTTATTCCCTGTTTTCTAACACAAGGAATTTATTTCCTATGTTGATCATTTCGACAAATGTCAAATGACACTAATGTCAGTAACAAGGCTATACTGGGTGATTCTTAGCAGTTTCCGGATGGATGATGAATTCGCGAACCAAGTTTTCTTCATTGCAGGAGAAATGAGAAATATAGTCGACGGAAAAATTTTGTAACCAACTTGTATATTAAAAGGCGATTAATGATCTCGATCATTAATCGCCCTCATTAATATACTAGTTGGTTAAATAACTATTTCACGACTCGAATAGGAGTAAATAATGGTAGGTTTTATAGCAAGTGTTGGAAAAATATCATTATATCCTATATATTTATATTATTTGCGCACAATTGTGTACTCTTATTTTATTGATA
Organism: Phaedon cochleariae; assembly: GCA_918026855.4. Lineage (NCBI taxonomy): Eukaryota > Metazoa > Arthropoda > Insecta > Coleoptera > Chrysomelidae > Phaedon > Phaedon cochleariae. The sequence continues at coordinate 67,117,730 of OU896707.1, read as the reverse complement.
TTCTGCTCATGAAATATCCATCGATTCAAGAAAGAATTATAGTCTTGATACTCTTGGTCATCAACATCTTGTCAATGAATCTATAAATTGTGATTTTATTTTTTTGTTACTCATCATAATATCTGACGCAGACAGTGGCGATTTACATAGTGAAGAGCTAGCTCATTTAAATAATGATTTTGAGAGGTGTGAGAATCACAGAAGATATACGGAAGACACAGTCATCAAATTTGTTTGAAAAATGTGGCTGCCATAAATGGATTGAAAGTTAATGTATCACTATAATATAAAAGTTATAACAGGTATAATCTGGCCGCTGCGTAAGGTGATTCATTTATAATAATTGGAACATCAGGTTAACGGCCAAGGATATTTCGGCCATTGCTCAAAAATTTAAGAGGAACACTCATCATATTTTTTTTCTAATGAATCTGTTTGCGAAACATGTCATGTCTGAGAGAAATTTGAAGAAATATTTCAAAATGAATTAATTTTGATGGAATATATGTGGGAAAAGTTACTCAAATGCTAACTTGTATAATTGATACATCGTTGAATTCAGGAAAAATATTTGAATTATATTATGAAGCATATCATGGATATTATTTATCATCACTTCCAGTTTCACCGAAAACGACCCCAACTTTCGATTTTTTAATGGAACACCTTGTATTGTATTCCATAATCGGTTAGAGATTATCATGACGAATTCAACGATACCGGGTTTGATAGGGTTATTTCAAAGGATTACAAAAATATTTGCGTTCGAAGTTTTCACATGCTCAATGGGTCTGACTTCGCAATATCAAGACTTCTTTTTCTGTCACACTCATTGAGCATATGGAAACTGAGAACGCGAATATCTGCATAATCGTTTGAATTACCCCTATAATCAAACCCGGTATCGATGAATTCGTTATGACAATTCCTAACCGATTATGGAGTACAATACAGGGTGTCCCATTTAAAAATCAAAACTTGAGGTCGTTTATAGTGAAACCGGTAGTGATTGAACAAAAATTGTTTCGTCAATTAATTAGCAATTTGGTATACTTGGTGCCCACCGATCTTCAAAACTATATCTCGCATAATTCAAGAGTTACAGTCCTGATGATGGCCGTTTTTTGTGCACTTCTTTGTATACCCGCAAATTTTTATTTATAGAAACGAGGAGGAAAAATTCCAAAGGATCTAGAGCAATAAACATTCACTTCTTCGATTAACCACAGCATGATCAAACATGTATTTCATTCTCTGAAATTAGTTAAGAATGGCATCAGAGTAATTTAACTTGTGGCGCGTTTCATATAGGACAGCCTGTAGTATTTCACTGAACGTACAATTCGGATTGGCTCTCCGCAATGAAGTAATAACGATAGCAGTAATCGTTCATTATTTCTATCAATTTGGTATACTAGCTGCCCACCAATTTTCAAAACCATATCTCGCATAATTCAAGAGTTACAGTCCTGATGATGGCCGTTTTTTGTGCTCTTCTCTGTATACCCGCAAATTTTCATTTATAGAAACGATTAGGAAATATTTCAAAGGATCTAATAATAATAATAATAATAATAATATTTATTTCCAATCATTGAAATTACATAGAATAGTACTTATCAATATGACATATGGGAAATAAAAATGGAGTAGGTAGATATGTAGTGAGTTCACAAGGTTATCTTAATTTGAACTTTCATAGTTATTTCAAATAACTTAAACCTGCCCTTAGACAGGTTTGTCTGTTTCCTTGAAATAACTATATATTCTTCTTAGAATAAGAGTAATTATTTATAGCTGTCGGTTGGATGCATATGTTATTCAGAAATTATCAAACCTATATATAGATAATTAACATAATAATAACAATAATTATAATATCAGTACTTAATTAACCAGTAATAATACTAATAGTGTTGATGGATCATTCAATCGCAGTGAATGACGAGATAAAAGAACCCTATTGACAATATCATTGTAATAATTGTACTAATGCTAATACCTAACATACCTATTTACTAAAAATCTATATATATCTATACATACACACACACACATATATATATACATATACACACATACATACATACACACACACACACACACACACACACATACATACATATATATATACACACCTACTTATATGTACGAGTATATTTAAACCGTATATTATTCTGACAGTAGATCAATTCATTACAACAGGTTGAGCATCTCGAATCCATGTATTCAAAGAATGTTTGAAAAATTTGTGATTCAATTTCACCTTCAAATTTTGAGGAAGTAAGTTGTAAATTTTTGTGCCTACATACAAAAATGTTCTTTGACCTATGGCTTTATTGGTTTTGATTATATTTAACTTATCGTTCAAATTTTGCCTGGTTCGATATATATGTTGTATTTTGTTTGTGAATAGATGATGTTTAATCATGTACAATATTGCCACTTTATAAAAAAGTTGTCTTATTGTCATCACTCTTGCTTTTTTGAAAAGCAAATTTGTTGGATACAAATTACCTAGGTTCATTATTGTTTTTAAAATTCTTTTTTGTATTATTTCTAGTGGTTTTAATGTTGTTGTATAAACTCCCCCCCAACCTATGATACCATAGGTTAGGTGTGATTGGACAAGTGCATAATAAATTGAGATTTGTTCACTTGTACTTAGTATATTCTTCATTTTCGTGAAAAAATATGATATTGATCTAAGTTTTTTTGTAACGGATTCTATATGTTTATTCCACCTTAAGTGACTGTCTACATTGACCCCCAGATATTTTATATCATCAGCTCTTGATATAGTCCATTGTGGTTGTTTTCTATGTGGTAATTCTATATTGATTTCACTATTTTCTGGAATTGTATATTTATTATTCGTGAATGTTAAGTAGACAGTTTTACCAAGATTAATGGTCAATAAGTTTTCATCTAACCATTTCGTTATTATTCTCAGATCTTTCTTCATATTTAATTCAACTTCCTTCCACGAATTACCATTAACCAGTAGAACGGTATCATCTGCATATGAGATAATTTTTCCAGTACATTTCAAAGAAAGCATATCATTTATATAGCATATGAATAGTATTGGGCCAAGAACAGTGCCCTGCGGTACTCCATACTGAATTAATCTTTTTGAACTCAATCCATCATCTACTTTGGTTCGCTGATATCTATCTTCAAGATACGATTTTATAAGTTTCAAAGCTATTCCTCTTATACCCATGTTTTCTAATTTATTTAATAAAATTTCTCCACTGACTGTATCGAATGCCTTGGCAAGATCTAAAAAGATTCCCGCGCAAGGCATTCCATTATCAAGTGCTTCGTATACGTGACCTGTTAGAATGCCAATTGCATCTGATGTAGACTTATTTTCGCGAAAACCAAATTGTGTGTTTGATAGTAGTTCGTTTATATTAAAAAATGTCATCAACCGATTTTTAATAGCTTTTTCGAAAATTTTTGCTACGTTGGATATTAAATTGATCGGTCTATAATTTTTAACAAGATTCTTGTCCCCTGATTTATAGACTGGTATAACTATTGATTCCTTGAAGGCCGCAGGACAGTGTCCTTTGTTGAAAATCAGATTAATAATATGGACTAGTGGTTTGCATATATTCATATAAATTTCTTTCAAAACTTTGACAGTAATTTTATCATGGCCAGGTGAAGAACCATTTTTTAACGAAAATATGTGGTTTTTTATTTCATATTCATCAACTGGGGCCAGAAATATAGAATTTCTACTACTACTATTTGTTCTGATGTTAGTCATTGTTATGTCTTTATCTATTAAATTATTTTCAATTTCTTTTTTCATGTTCTCTCCAATAGTGGTGTAATGAATATTGAATATATTTGTGATTTCGGTTTTGTCTGTTATATTTTCTCCTGATTCTGTTGTAATAGTATGTATTTTTTCCTTTTTGTTTCGATTATTATTCACATAGTTCGTCATTGTTTGCCATATCTTTTTTGGATTATTTTTATTTTTCTTGATAAGTTCTTTGTAATAATTTGTTTTCAATCTATTAGTCAGTTTGGTTATTTTGTTTCTATGTATTTTATATTTTTGTAAAATATGTTCATCGCCTGTTCGTTTAAACTGATTGTACAGATTATCGCGCGTTCTCATGGAGGTTATTAGTCCCTGAGTAACCCATGGTTTTTTCTTGTTTTTTTTATTACAACTTATTTCAGTGGTACAGTATTCTACTTGATCCTGTATTTTCTTCAAAAATAGGTTCGTTACCTTCTCAACATCATTTTCAATATATATATCTTTGAAGAATTCATGTTGACCCGTAATTTCCACTAGTTTTTTATAGTTGGTGAATTTCTGTGTTTCCTTATTCATTTCGTTTCTGTGATATTCATTTTCTTCTATTATAAGTTTCACTAATATAGGATAGTGATCTGTAATTTTTGAATGCAGTACCATAGGTAAAAGACTATTGTTTGTAAAATCGTTACTTTTCAGAAATATATGATCTAAACATGTGGAGGAGTTATTCTCTTCCCTGGTTGGACAATTTATCAAAGATTTGTATCCATTTTCGTAAAAAATATTGAGATATTCATGAATTTCATCAGAGTTCTCTAGAATATTCAGGTTCATATCCCCTATTACAATCTTTGTATTACAAATGTCTACGATTTTTACATAGTTTTCAAGTTCTTGGAGAAAATCATTTTTATCTACTGAAGGAGATCTATACAAAGCTGTAATCGAGAGACTTTTCTGACCTATTTTTACAGTGGTTTTAATACATTTGATATTAAGGATGTGTATAATCTCAGTCTTGAATTCGAGGTTATCTCTTACATAAACTACCACACCATCGCTTTTATTGAGTAATCCTTCATTATATATTTTTTTGTAACCTTTTATGTTATAGAAATCCTGATTATTTATTATCCATGTTTCAGTTAAGATTATAATATCTATATTATATTGCAGCTCACTTACTAAAACTTCAAACTCATCGAAATTCTTAGATATACTCCTAATATTGCTGTGAAAGATGGTGAAACTGTGTTTTGTTTTCGATAGTTCTTTTCTACATTCACTGACATTTTCAAGAGTAATTGTTTCAATGTCGTTAGTTTTGAAATCTCTTAAATATCTATCCATCATATACTAAAGTTTTAATGCTCAGATTACCAAAAATTATATTTAATTACAGGAAATTTAACCTATCAATTATTTTTCTGCCTTGTCGTTCTTCTTTCCTTTGGACTTGAATTGGATTTCTTTCTCTTCTTGTTGACCTTATTTGTTTCTTTCTTCTTGTTTGATGATGAATTTCCGTCTTCTTTATTTTGTACTTGTTGCTGGACTTCAGTGGTGTTTTTTTCTTGGTTTGCTCCAGTTATTTTACAATCACCTGATGTTTGATCTTCCTCGCTATCTTCATCACTGTCTTCAGCACTATCGTATTCTATGTCTGATTCATTTTCTTTCAGATCTTCTACTGTAAACCACTGGCCTTCAATTTCAATTCTATTCCCTCTAATTCTTGCTATCTTGTTTTTCTGTCTCGCTTCCTTAAGATGCTGTCTGAGCACCTTTTGGTCTTCTTGGTCTTTATTGCAGAGGTCGTTGGATATCGATATATTCGATCCTTTCAAGTTTCTCAATTTTTCTTTGTTTTGGTAGATTTCTAGTTTTTTCAGGTATGAGATGAATTCCACTATTATAGGACTATTTGGCTTTTTATTCAGTTTGTATATATTGTTTACATCATTCAACTTCAAACTAAGATCTAATATTTGATTTAGTTTGTTTATTGTTTGTTCAGGTAGATTAGTATCTTCCAAATCGATCCCAAAAATGATAATGTTATTCTTTTTAATTTTTCGTTCTAAAAAGATGCATTGTTTCTCAACTTTTTCAAGTTTTTGTATTGTTTGTTCTATCTTCTGTTCCATATGCTTGACATTGCTCTTTATTTCAGTTTTAAGTTCTGTTGTTTGTTCACGTAACAGCGCTTTAATATTATCAAGCGTGATATCCGTCATTTGGCCCGATAACTCTCACCTACTATCGCCGCAAAGATATCTCTGCCTCTTCGAGGATTTGTTTGTTAGTGATTTCGATTTCAATTTTATTCAAACGTATACGGTATGCTTTATATTCAATGACAATTGTGTTGCTGATAAGATTATTGTATTGTTTTTTTATACTCTGACTGCTGTTTATATGCGATCAAATGCAGGAATATAATACTGTAGAATCGTTCAGGAGCTCTGTTTTGAATCACATTAGGTAAACATAATGTACTCACATTTGCTACCTGTTTTTGAGATAACTTTGATGTGTAATTCACATGATATTCACTAAACTATCAGAGCGATCGGTTGATGAGTACTTCACAGTATAGTAGACCATACACACCAATCTAGAGCAATAAACATTCACTTCTTCGATTAACCACATCAGCATAATCAAACAACAAACATGTATTTCATTTTCTGAAATAAGCTAAGAATGGCAGAGTAATTTAGCTTGTGGCGCGTTTCATATAGGACAGCCTGTAGTATTTCACTGAACGTACAATTCGGATTGGCTCCTCGCAATGAAGTAATAACGATAGCAGTAATCGTTCATTATTCTATCAATTTGATATCTTAACAACAAGAGCTGTTAGTATCGCCCAGATTTACGAGCATCTAAAACTGGTAAACCGCAATAAAGCGTATACCTTAAGTCTGATATTACTTTAAACGTCTATTTGATAGAGGTCGTGTTTTATACTTATCTCCAGATCGCAGTGGACTCGAACTGGCGTTTTATGAAGTTGCTCTTAAAATCTTCCATATCAAGTAAGCGTGTATCAAGAACGAATTATCAATTATCATCATGAAACCTTGACATGACCATCATGAATGGGATCACGAATCAAGATATGTAAATATCTACATATAAGCACATCAGGTCATTGCATGATGGGTGTATTGAAAACACTCGAAAACAAGAATTTTATAAAATTTCGTTATTCCAACGGAAGCGGAATGAATTTGTCAAAATGTTGGAGTTTTAATGGAATATAGTTGAAATTAGACTTCTGGAATGGCAATAAATGGAAATTCACAAAATTATGGAAACTTAACGTTTGTGAAGTTTTTACATTTGAAGATGATATGATTTGGCTGAAAATGCATTATATAGAAGGCTCACCCGATAAATCTCCGTAACATCGAAGGATTAATTAGGCCCTTAAATATTATGAATGTTAGTTGTATACTTACCAACTTTATACACAAACCTTGGTTGAGGATGGAAGAATAGCTCTGCTGAACTCAGCCAAGTAAAATGAAAGCCAATTATTTTCATCATTATTATTGATTCAATTCACGTATATACAGGGTGGCATTGGAATAAGTGCAAATATTTCAAACACTAATAAAAAAATTCAGGGATCAAAATGAAATTTTAGGTTAGACCCCTTTTTCCACCCAAAGTTCAGCACTGTAGCAAATCTGACGTCACTTCTTTCGAAATTTCCATGCGGTACGATGAAATTTCTCGTTAATTAAAAGAATCAGAAAAAATCTGATATCATGGGAATATTCCTTAGACTGTATCATATTAATGTACTGAATATGTGCACTTAACGTTTGGTTATAAGTATGTATGAGGCATGAAATTTTCATGGAAGGAAGAATGTAAGTTGAGCAGAGTAAGTTGTGATCGCACTTGCTGCGCTCGTTTGCTAGATATTTCATAATCATAATAAATCCCAATACTTCAATCGTGCCCAGATTCCCAGATAATCCACTAAAAGAAAATTTTAACCTTTTGCTTTTTTGTTTGTACCATAGAACATAACCAACGGCTTTCATGAATCAAGCTGTATATAGTTAAGTCGGAAAGAAGTCGATCTGGCTACCTACGCTCAGTTCTCGTTCGCCAACAGAGGTCGCATACTTCTCTAATTGCTGGCCAGCAACCGGCGTTTCGCCGTTTCAGGCGGAGACGGTTTATACCTACCATTTCATCAGTCGAGTTCTCAGTCCACTCTCAGACTAAACTGTCAATTTGAGTTGATGGAGATAATATTCTCTTAATACTGAGTTACTAGCGTGCTCCTATCTAACGGGCATCGAAAAAATTTTCCTCGAAATGCAGAAATAATCAAGCTGGAGTACATAACCATATTCGGTCAGCAGATAGAGGTGAACTCTCGTCACTTGTTTTGATAGACTATAAGTTCTACTGCTTTTGACATCATTGCCTATGCACGATGCTATTTGTGAGAAACTCAAATATCTAGGACTCAAAAATCAATCAATCAATCAATCAACTTTATTGCTTATATAAAAACAAACACTTCCACAGCAAGGGTTTGGTTATCAAGTATGTTAGGCACTGATGTGTATATACTATATAAATCATTATATTATTATACAAGGGTTTTTGAAATGAGTTCACATATTCAGCATTTTCTAATTCTTCTGATTAACGAGAAATTTCGTTCCAAAATTTGAACAAAACACGAGAAAACACAAATTTTCCTCCATATTCCAGTTGGATTAATTATGTGAGCAGATCCGTTGTGAGTGAATTTTATCGACATATTATCACAGAGTCGAAGCTGGGCTATGGTCTGAGTGATCTTATAAAGGCATATTGAGAGTAAAGGGAGCGTCATTTACTGGAGTTCGATCGCCTCACAGGCTTTAGGTATAAAAGCTAGTAAATACACTGTCATTTCATGAACGGCTGCATACTGATTCGCTATACGTGAGTTTAGAGCTTGGAGTACCTCAAGGATCCATTTCTGGACCATTATTGTTTAATTTTATATATTCTTGATTTTCATGAAACAATTTATCACTATACCGACGATATGTCAGACTCAACATAAACAACGCCCACTCAACTACTGCACAAGTATTGATGATCTGACTTCTCTTTTCAATAGTTTCCAGACTCAATATTTACATTACATTCACATAAACAACCATGATTTGTTAGTGACTGCAAAAATTTAGGTTTCGATGTATTGAGTCTGTTTCACTCTCACCTACTGTCAATCCTTGATTATGTTCGAGCTCTCATATTGTGATGCCGTCACCAAATTTAGCAGTTCGAAATTTTTTAATTGACTCACTATAACCTCATGAGGTAATAACAACAACTAACACAACTCATATAGCTGCTGAACTGATCATATTCAGTGATCATAACAATGCGAGAGCCCGGTACAAAAATACTATGTCCATTCCAACATCAAATACCCAGTTTTTATAATCGAGATCTTCCAGAATTATAAGTTTATTAACATACCTATGTTCACTTAATAAAGAATTTGTTATTTAACGTATGAGTATAGTAGAGAACTTGGAATCATAGTTCTATTTTATCCTCTTCTTCGTTATCTCTTCTTTTATTCAAGAGTTGCTATGTCAAATAGCATCAGCTGACAGTTCAACTATCTCCAATGTTTCAGAAACGAGAATTCTTTCGAAAATCCATATACTTGGATCATTCGAGAACATTGTGAGACACTCTGGAAAAATTTGGGATTACAATGATTTTTCATTTTAATGCTTCAGAATAAAAATTGTGCGTATGAGCGTATTTTCGTCGATATCTCCTGGACTAAAAGAGAGACTAGCAGCAAATCGAGTGCACGTGAGTTCTGGGCGTCCGGCCTACGTGATGTGGCTTGCCGCTGCCGAGGGCTGACGACGGACAGATTAAAACCGGACGTTGAATAGTAAGGTGAAAGGAAGGAGCAAAAGTTCATGGTTTATTGCCTGGAATGAGTTCTATGCGCTTAGGGTTGTTCAGTCAGGAATAATCTTCAGAATTGAATTAATACCAGATAATTCCGTTATTCAGTTCATAGTTCAGCATAGGTTTTGGATAGATCTTACCTAACATCTTGCACTTCTATGAATATATAGCAATAACAATTCAAGCTGAGTTCGGAAATGGAAAAGTGTCCACATTTTTAACACTGTGTTCATCGTTCCGTTCGACATTTAAAGTTTAAACCAAAGGATAATCATCAAAGTGCCCATTATCTTTTCCTGCGAATATACTGAAAATATGCATTATTCCTTTATAAAAGTTACAGGAGATTCAGAAGTAAATGAAAATGATGAATGTTATTTCCCAGTTATCTAAGTATACAAATGTCAAAAATTCATTATCTTGTTCAGCGAAAAGCTGATTGTTTTTCTGTAGCTTGTAATTAAACTTGGATGGAAATAAAATAAAGCAAATGAAAAAAGGTACAACATAATTTTATTCACAATGCTAGTAGATATCATATGAAGTCAAGGTGATTCACATCACTATACAATATACATCAATCACCAGAAACTTTCAACATTCGCTAAATAACACATGGAGATAGCAGCATTCTTCAACTGATATTTTTGGATGTCCTATATTCTCGAAGTTTTTCACATTCTTTGCGTGTATGCCATATATTGCGTCGATCATGAAATTTTATTGAATAAAATGGAATTCTATGGAATACGTGGATTGGCCAATGACTGGTTCGGGTCGTATTTGTCCCAACGTCAAATGTGTGTCCGTGTCACTCAGAGAAGTAACAACCAAATTCAGGAATTCTACTCGAATCTTGCTGAAGTAACATGCGGTGTTCCTCAAGGCTCCGTCTTGGGCCCCACCCTCTTTTTGATATATGTCAACGACATTGTTGCCAATTTCCCAACAGTCAGCTTTTCTCTGTTCGCTGATGACACGAGTATAGTCATACATGAGCCAAATACAGAAATGCTGGAAATTTCTTCACAGAATATCATGGATGGTATATCCGATTGGTTTATAGCCAACAAACTCTCACTCAACCTTGACAAAACACATAATGTTTTGTTTCAATTATACCAGAACAAACCCGGAATTAATATACTCCTGAACGAGAAACCGATCTGCCCACAAGATTCTACTAAATTTTTGGGGCTCCTTATCGATGAGAAGTTGGACTGGTCCGGTCATATTACACAACTCAACTCAAAACTTAGTAGAGCCATATTTGCATTACGTACCGTAAGACAAAATACGGGAGTATCCGTTGCCAAATCTGTTTACTTTGCCTATTTTCATAGTCTCCTACAATATGGAATCGAGTTCTGGGGTACAGCAGTAAACTCACCTAGCATATTTACAATACAAAAAAAAGCAATCCGAATACTTTTTGATCTGAAATATACAGATTCCTGCAGACCCTCTTTCAAAGAACACAGAATTTTCACCCTAACAAATTTGTACATTTTCAAAGTAACTCTTCTAATACACAAAAAACGGAATACACTGCTACGCCCGGCTGATATACACACATATCCAACGAGAAAACAAGAGGTTATACTACCACATTACAACTATACCAGAATTCGCAAATCTCCCATGTATACTGGAATCAAATTATACAATCATCTTCCTGAAAGACTAAAGTTAATGTCCAATGGTAAATTCAAAACTGAACTGAAAATTTTATTGCATCAATACATATTTTATTGTATCAGTGAATACTTTCAAACAGACTTTCTCTGAAAATTGCAAACTGTAGAAACAACTTTCTTTATATAATCTGAGTCTACGCAGTTTACTACTTCCTTATGCTTCGTGCTTTTGACTTATATTCATAATAATTGTAGTTATTGTATGCATTGTTAATGCTCACTTTATTATTAACCTGTATGAATATTCGCCTGTGGGAAATAAATTTACTTACTTACTTACTTACTTACTTACTTACTTACTTACTTACTTACTTACTTACTATTGATAAATTTGAATAATACTTGTATGTGTTTCGTTGAACAATTCATCATTTGATGAAGATCCATCTGTTGGTGAATTCAGCAAAAAATTGAATATGTATTTACCATATTTACAAAACAATTTTACATTCGATTCCTTGTCGTTGTTTTCTGTCAGACGGGCACTATGACGCCAATGCGCGTTCGTTTATTTTCCGTGCAGTGCTATGAGAAAATGACACCAAAATCACGTGACTTTCACACTACACCAAATAACACCACACGATCTCGCCTGACACCGTGATTTCCGAACTCACCTTATACAGGGTGTCCCACATACCGACAAACTTTAAGGGATGGTAGAGGACATCAAAATGAACATTTTTGCTCGATAAACATAAGTAAGTAAGTAGTGAGTAAGTAAGTAAGTAGTGAGTAAGTAAGTTTATTCAGTTAGAGTTTGAATGTACAGAGTTAGAGCGTACAAATACATTACGGAACATATAAAAATATAAACCTATAGTTATTGTTATATGTATGTGAATATGAAACAAAACATCTATCTTTATTCAAGAAAAATTTAATCAGAAGAAGCCACCTAAGCAGGGCTTGAGTTGTGGAACATTCTTCTGCAATCAATATTTTACAATGCAAATATTAAATTACAAAACTGTGAGTACCAGAACTTAATCTATAAGAGTACGAAGAAAGAGAAAAGGAGCATTTATTCAAGTGAATATTTATCTTTATATTTTTTTAATTTATCAATTATCAAGAATTTTCAGAAATGGAAGAGGGTGAGTTATCAAATATGTTTTTATTTGTTTTTTACGGAGATTTATATTTCTGATGTTTTTTATGTCAGCAGGCAGCAGATTATAGAATTTCGGACCATAAAACGTTATGAATGAATGAGTCCAGAAACTCTTCGTTTTCGAGATACAAAAAATGATCAAAAGTCATTAATAATAATTAATGATTAGTAAAAAAAAATTATTGGAAGTTTTATTAGTTTTTCAATATTTCAATAAACGCATTGGTAAAATGTAAGGTATAATTTTGAAGCATTTAATTTTTTTTTTCATAGATGTAAGAGATATGTTTTTTTTTTCTTCAAAACGAAGGCAGATACGGAAAAATTTCAAGGGACAAAAAAGTTGCATTTCTAGTTGTTCATTAAAAAAAAATCATCATAATCACAAAAAATTTACTGAGCGATATTTTTTTTGCGCAAAAACTATCCGACATAGCCCGTGGGCACGCCCCTGAAATTATTGGACAAATTCTAATAGCTCCTAAAGATACCTTATGAATGTATCAATAATCTGTGAAAATTCCATCTGATTCGACTGAATAGTTTTTACGATATTAATAAAAAATCTATTAAAAAAAAAACAATTCATCACAAAAAAACACTCTGTATCTAGAAAACGAAGAGTTTCCGGACTTATGTTTATCGAGCAAAAATGTTTATTTTGATGTCCACTATCATCCCTTGAAGTTTGTCGGTATGTTTATGGGACACCCTGTATATTTGGGTAATCAGTGGATCAGATGTTTCGTGAATGGTACCACCTTGCAACTCTATATCAGAAGGTACTGGTTCTGTTCGCAGCTCCATTATTACTGTGGCCTCAGGCGCGTGCCGACTCTTGCGTCTTGCCTGCTACCGTCCCCTTTTCAGACTGTGGTGCTGCCAATCGTTCCAGAAATCCAGAGTCAAAATTCTATATAGGCTATATTCCGAATTCAACTGGTCAGTACTGTCAGTAGACCCACTGAATATGCTGAAAATCTGTGTTCCCAAATATAACATAAAAAATACAGTGTTGTAATTCGGGACACGTTTTCATGGTTTTAATCAGTAGTCAGCAGCAGTTGATCAGCTGATGAAATTTGTCAGTCTGTAGTTTCTCGTTTATCTGGACTAGATATTTAATATTTAACATGGAAGAGCAATCGATTCTTGTAGCCTCCATAGTTTCTACGTTTATTGACGATGACGATTCAGGCTAGAGTGATAAAGAATACTTGGACATTTTGTTGCCATTAATTTCTCATGATGCACCAGATTGAGAATTGAAAGAATTATAGGAAAGGAAACGTAATGATGGTGAATTTAGGAGAGATTTCAGGTTTATTTAGTTATTTATTTACCCAATGCTGCTTCTTCTTTTGTTACATCTACTACTTCATCCTCAATATTATTCTCGGCGCTTATTATTTCAATAATAGGTATATTCTGATATTGAGAACAATATTATCAACAACAGAAATGAATGTTACATTCATTCCCCCTCTAAAATAATGACAGTTCACTGAAGCCACACTACCTTCTGATACTCAGCAATTTCAGCAGAATGTTGAGTCGAAATTTTTGGAATGAATAGTATGTCTGCTCACAAGCATCTTTCACTTTCATTGAATTTTTGATTTCGGAATGAAAATTCAGCAGATTCAGTACTGTCAGTTGAATTCGGAATATAGCCATAGTCTCAAGCGTAATTAGTACTGGATGATGCCTGTGAACTCAATCATAAGTGTCTAATTTCCGACTAACCCAGAAGAAAAACTCTAGTAAGATTTCATAATTTTTTTTCTACTCAGTTGCCGATGGTGATTTATGGTAGCTTTCAAATTATTTTATATACAGGCTGATTCGAGGTGGATGGCACATTATACGTTTCTGGAGAACGCAACGTAGGATTATACTGAAAATTTGGTTTCTTGGATAATTAGTTGTGTTCTATCTACCTAAAATATTCTCAACACTGCGACGTTACCGCTCATATTGAAAAGTAGCAACATCTTTGACTTTTTGTATATGGGACACCCTATATATTATTTAATCTTCAGATCCTTCCTGAAGAGCTGATTTTATCGATCTATCACACTTGGGGTCTAGCGGGAATGATAACAAAGACGAAGGATGTGAAAAATCGAGATTTTTTAACTTCAAGAATTTCTTGTGTCGAAACTATTCATAATTAGTCAAAACGGTTTTCATGTCCCTATCTCAACTTCCCATGTACTAATCAATTGATATTTAATCAAAATAGATACAGGGTGGTTGAAAATCTTAATTCTGAACCACCCTGACCCCCCACTGTGTCGTTTCACTTCTAGCTCATCAAGTCGTTTCTGATTCGGAACCAAAATTTTGTGAGCGCTCAGATCCAAATTCGATTGGACTATTGAAACTTTTCTTTAACGAAATGGTTGGCGTTCTTTCCAAGAACCCTTTGCAAAAACTATTTGTCTGTAGATTTGATGAGTATGTTGTAATCAGGTGAATAAGAAAAATGCGAAAATCAAAATGGCGCCCTACTAGATATATAACTCTACAATAAAATTCGTCTTCGAGTTCCTTGTTTGAAAGTGAACTTCCTATAGTTAAAAACGCCTATATCTTTTGACTTCCGCATGGAAGGATAAACAAATATTGGAATCACGAATTTCTGATTCTTCCAATAATTGTAAAAAAATCAAATTCACATAAAATTTTTGTTTTAGATGATCGTTCAGCATGTAAATTCCCAACCTGATGTAATTCAACCGGCTCTGTATCTCCTACAACGCTAAAAAGAGTGGATGTTAATCAAAATCAAAAGAGATACCAATGCTCGATTAGGCCACAAACTCACGGCAAAATCAAAAATTTCCGGAAAAAATCTTCTTTTCAATCTCACAGAAAACATTATGGAAAAAATGTATTTCTATTCATACTTGGCATGTACCAAAATTGAAGAAAAAAGCCAGAGCGGATTCAGAGATATTGGGGAATAACTGATTTTTTTGTTAAATTTCAACATCCTGTATCTCAGAAACGAAGCTGTTACGGACCTATGTTCACATGAAGAATTTTTCTTGAAATCATCCAAGGATTATCGCCCTTTAGGATCAGCATTCAATTATGAAACACCCTGTATATGATCAAGTCATCAGCTTTTCACGGTAACAAATATTCAGGCAACATTCTTGAACATGCATCTATGATTCGATCGAAATTTCACAAGAATCGAATAAGAATTAAAAAAGTTACAGGGTGCAAATTTTTTGGTGGATGTTTTTTCTTTGACGAGGAGTGTAGATAAATTATGTTCTTACGGATCGTGTCCTCTCCTTGTTTCCTTGAAAACCATTGCATGAATATGCGATGTGTGATTTGTTTCAATGTTCTCATGAAACAGCCATAACACTCGCTCTCGACGTCTTCCTGAACCGATATTCTTGTCGAACATCGTTGTGGCCTATTTGCACTTCATCCTCATTCCAAAGCCGAGGCGGTATAATGTATACGCCCTTGATAGGTCACAGGTGAGGTCATTTGAATAGAACATTTGTTGACATTTTGCCCTAGGACGAACACACCTTACGTGTTTGTTATTGTGGAGCTACGATTAACACAGTGGCGTATACTATAAGCAGGAAAAATCATATTATACAGGGTGTTTCACAGGTAAAGGGAAATATTTCAATGGTAGATAGGGGTCACCAAGGTGGTTCTGAAAATACCATATTTGATAGGTCTTAGAGTTTTCATAACGGAGATACAGGGTGATTTATCGATTTCGAATAATTATTCATTCTTCTATAAGTATTGAACTACCCAGTATATTTTTTTAAAATTCTGTATGGAACTCAAACTTGGGACGTTGAATACATTCGCCTATCGGTCGAAGTGAAAAACCAGGTTCGGCTTCAGGAAAATGTTATATTTATTCGAAATATTAAAATAACACACTGTATGTAATAATTGACAAAGTTCATCAAAGGAATCGTGAAGAGGAGGAAATACTGAACTGGATTTGATGCTTTTTGTTTTCCCGCCACCAATTCTCATCGTAACAATCATAAACAGGAAGCTAAAAGTATGTCAATTTCAAGAGTATTAAAATTATGAAACCTCTTTCAATTATGATTATTTGATATATTCTTGTTGAATGATCGTTCGAAAGAACTCACTCAGTCTCACAGTCTCTATAACAGAGATACAGGGTGAATTATCACTCGTCCATAAGTATTAAAGCACCCATCGCAGTAATATTTTCTCAAATTTGGTATTGAGCCTACTTGGGACGATGGATTCATTGACCTATCAGGCAGAATGGAAATACAGGTTCAGCTTCAGGAAAAGTCTCATAGTCTTTATAACAGAGATACAGGGTGGAATATCGAATTATAATTCTGCCTGATAGGTTAATGAATCCATCGTCCCAAGTAAGCTACATACCATATTTGAGAAAATGTTACTGGGTAGTTTTATACTTATGGACGAGTGAATAATTATTCAAAACCGATAATTCACCCTGTATCTCCGTTATAAAAACTGTGAGACTTTGTAAGTTCTTTCGAGCGATTTTTTGACTAAAATATATCGAATAATCATAATTGACACTGGTTTCATAATTTCAATACTCTTCAAATTGACATACTTTCAGCTTTCTGTTTATGATTGTTACGATGAGAATTGGTGGCGGGAAAACAAGAAGCATCAAATCCAGTTCAGTTTTTCCTCCTCTTTACGATTCCTTTGATGAACTCTGTCAATTATTACATACAATGTGTTATTTTAATATTTCGAATAAATGTGAATTTTTCCTAAAGCCAAACCTGGATTTTCCCTTCGCCCGATAGGTGAATGAATTCAAAGTCCCAAGTTTAAGCTCCATACCAAATTTTAGAAAAATATACTGGGTAGTTCAATACTTATAGACGAATGAATAATTATTCGAAATCGATAAATCGCCCTGTATCTCCGTTATGAAAACTCTAAAACCTATCAAATATGGTATTTTCAGAACCACCTTGGTGAACCCTATCTACCATCGAAATATTTCCCTTTACCTGTGAAACACCCTGTATACGTAAGAGCTATGAATGTTGTGGGTCCACCTTACTGAAGTGATGGTTAAACGGGAAACATATTTCAAAAATACGTATGATAATACGCATCATAATGTTGTTCGGCATATTGATTTTGCTCAAAAGTAAAGTGACTATCTTTATTTTCGACAATATCAAAAAATAAATATGTTCGATAAAAGTTGAGTAGCATTGGAAAATACATTCGAATATCTGATTACATCTACGATGATAAATCAGGCTTCAACACCTATATCAAATATATATAGGTGAACAAAATTGATATTACTCGACATATTCCTGTATACAACTGAAAAAATTGATATAAGTATATGCATCATATTTGCAGTTTCGTTGAGGCCTAAAAATGTTTATGAAAATCTACTCTTTTTCCTAAAATTTATAATAAAGAAGATTTCCATTTATAGTCAACTTTTTCAGACATATACTTTATCTATTATATATATATAATTTCGTGAACTTGTTTGACATAAAACAGTTCAAAGAGTCCAAATAAAAGAGTTGTAAAACGCATATTACGCATTATAATAGTTATTTATAGTCACTGTGCAGTTGTTGAGAGTGATAGAATACTTTGCGAAAAGCAATTTTCTATTTCCCACGATACTTCACGAGCAGCAACGCACTTTTTGCCTTTTTTGCTTTTCCCAGGATTTCTGGTGATTTAGAAATAATCTCATCGTCATCGCTTGACATTTTTCAACTGAAATTGAGACATATCAACAGAAAAAGAACATTTTCGAAAAATATTACTCACCTGCTTTCGGTTTCAATTGATAACTTTATTCATTGGTGAAAAGATAAGTATTTACCACGTATTTACCTAGCAATTGACATCAACTGAAGTTGAGACATCGCCTAAGCAACAAGGAGAAGATTTCTGACTTTGTATTGTGTACAATATTCATCACTTACAATAGTAGTCGTAGGAAAAGTATAATACGTAATGCGTGTTGTGAAGCTATCACGAACTCTTATAGAAAATGCTTCTCACAATACTTGTTACGTAATATAGTTACTATTACGTGCGACTTGAGATATGCTATATATAACAGCTCGAAAGGAATGCATGATCTCATTACACGTTTATAGGGAAACTAATGTTAATTTCACCAACAATAGTATGTACAATAGTAATGCAACGATCATGTAGTAGCCATTGTACATGGCGTTGCATGTACATTATCTTTCCTAGGACTAATAAATAACAAAATTGTCTATACTTTTGATGCCTTGTGATTGAATGTCAATTGGAATTAAATGTCAAACAACTCGAGCAAGTGAGATAGAAACAAAGACCCACTCGATTATACCCAAGTGTTTCTATAGGTAGGCCAAAAATCGGTATGATATTAAAGAGTATACGTGTTTTCATTTGCCAACATCTGTATCATACCTAATAAAAAAATCCTAATTAAACTAAACAATATAAGGAAACCGTTACCGTATATTTAATTCAATACGGGAGTAGGAAAATATAATACTTTGAATCACCATACCTATCTCATAAAACACTATATGTCATTTATCAATCAGAGTACGAAAACACTCAGTATACCCAATGAAAGTAACTGATGATGTCCCTGACACTTATTTTCGGGATATTTTCAGGCATTCAAGTAGAGGAAAGTTATTGAAATACAAAAGAGACACCAATACTCGGTTAGACCACAAACTCATGACAAATTCAAACATAAAATTAGGGCATGAAATTATCATATTTGAGTCGAAATTAGGTTGCACATTCAAATTTCAATTTCTGATTTCTTGGTTCTAAATCCAAAAATCCATCCTAAAATCGTTGTCTCCATTTAACAAATCTTATACCAATACACTATAAAATACAAGAAACGATATTTTCCGATATGCATGATGATGATGAATCATTCTGATGTTAATGATCCCCATTGAAGCTGAGAAAACCGTGAAATCCTCATATTTCATCAATCGTAGGTACTCACGATCTTTCATCTCTCTCCAAACACTGTGAATGAAACGAGGCTATATATATATCTGATTTCCAGTTGATAAACGCAGATTATTCATGAAATGCAGTGATTTACATGGAAATTCGAGAAATTTACATTTTATTATATTGTTATTACAACAATAATTATGACACACAGGCATATGGTTTAGGTCTTAAACATCGGTAGACTGACTGAAAATTTGTTGAAAAACGTGTATACATACGAATTTGAATAAGAATTGAGAAGTAGAGACATAATTTAACGCATATATTTTGTATTTTCAGATATAACCTTTGGATGTCTGAACAAGTGTTTACAATATATTGCTCATGAAACAGGTGTACCATCCAGGAGAAAAGAGGTATTTCTGAAATTTCCCAATTGCGTATAGATACACAATATAATTTGTATATTTAATATTCATATGATTACATAGTTACATACATATACAAACTTAATCAGGACCCTCCAAATATAAACAAAAATATCGATTTTATAGTCGTAATAATGAAAAGCTGAGCCACGTTTCATCAATCATCAACTATGAAAGGGTGCAAACAGGGCAAACACATATTTACTGGAAATACTGAAGCCATTAAAAATTTATATAAATTCCAAATTGGGGAAAAAAGGGCTCATATATGAAGAAATTACACACAACTTACAAAGTCTGAGGCTCTGTTTATAGGTCGACAGAGCCATATTATAAAAAAACCCTCGAACACGTCAATTTGAAAGAAGAAAGACATCCATCACGATGAAACTCACCCAGATAACATTCCCTCTTGCGACATCTCTAAAATGATAACATATGGCAACTGATACCTCATTAGGAAGGTATATTTGTCTCCTGAATATCAAGCAACAAAGAGAATTGGATTATGCTGATTCGTTTTCGAAATATTCATTGTTGAAGTTGGAAAATCACTATTTGTGTATTCACTTAAAACAAGATCTGATATAATGCAGCTAGGTATGAATCTCATATTCAGGAAATTAGATGTTCCAACGTCCACTTCCAAATAATTTCCAATTTTTTATTATCTCTTCATATCATCAAAAACATCTATGGGAGATTGTTTTCCTGGCGCAGTTATTCAGTGTCGAATGTATCCTCATTCGAACGACATTGGATTGAATCACTTTCTCACTCTTGTTGTTGTTATAATCTGAGATTATAATTGATAAAATATTAAATAATTGCCCATTTTGATAAGATATATGGATGATATCATGGATTCATTCTATGTGTTATTGGCGAAAAAAATATTAGTGATTAATTGAAAATCTAATTTCATTGGATTTGAAGTTGGCAAGTACCTACTATCTATCTATAGTATCTTTTTGTTACAAATTAATGAAGATTACTTATGGTGCTGTATGATCGCGAAAAGTGTTGAAATAATAACGATCTTCTCAAAGAATCCCGAGTGCATCAACCGAACAGGTAATTTGTTCTATGCAACGCATCCAAATAAATTCATAGCTAGAAAATACAAAGTTCGAATTTGTTCAAAAATGTCGTCCATTATCTTGATCAGGTTCTCCAGGATGAGGGACTTTTTCTTCTCGAATAATTAATTATGATCCCCACCAAAATTTAAAAATGTTTTTTTATATACAGAGACAAGGTAGTGTCTTACGCCAAGTACTCGTTTCAATAATAGTTACTCATCAAGGATCGAGAACAATAGCATAATTTAATATTTTTGTTCCATTTATTCTAATCAGTATCTTCAGGATTGAGAATTTTTACATCCAGAGACGCCACAGTGACTTGAACCAAATATACTTCCATTATACGAAAATAGTTATATCTAGTGGACAGTATAATGTCTTTCAATATTCGTTTTCGAGCATTCCTTCCTTCCTGTGTACTAGATATTCATTTATAATTCGGTTCTGTCGTCCTGAAGATCGGCAGTTCCGTTTTCGATGGCCAACTCTGTATAATGAAGAATTCGACGGAAGGATATTTCATCATAGGCTGCATTATCAATCAGAAGAATTTTTCCTAAATCAGTAATGAGTAATAACTTTCGAATGATAATTCTATAGGATGTTAGATAAATCAAATTATTTCTTCATCTCCACTGGAAATAATAATATGACGTCCAATGCCCAATAAAGCCTTTTTCCATTTCCTAGCGCCACCAAAAAAGGCATGAAACAATTCACCCGATCCTGAAATTAATTTATTTTCATTTCCTGCCAACGTCCGAACGAAAATTACCAGCTCCGATCAGATTTATTGTGGTACGGACGAAAACAAACCACCAAGTCATGGCAGTTATAATAAACTGTAGTGAATGACCTTTTTACTTTGACGCCGTCCTTAGGCAGTTTGTAAAAAGCCGTCCCAGCTATCGGCAGCCATATATAAAATAAATAGCGTCCGGTAGTCTAACAACCTTTGCCATGCTCTCTTTTTCTAAACTTGAAAGGTGGACTCCATTTTAAATGTCATAGCGAGAGATTTATGTGAGATCGATTCTGTCTAAGGATATAATCGAGATGATAATTAAATTTAGAACTGCAGGCTACTAGAATATATCAATATGTAAAGTATTCATTGAAGACTTTCTACTATCACTTTTTTATTTTTATGAGTGACAAATCAATATATATCACGAGTAATAATAATCTGAATACAAAGGATATTGATCTACCCACATCAGGCAGGGCCAACTGAAAATATAATTAAATAAATATATGAAGCTTGAAGTAATTTCCATAAAAGTGACTAATTTAACGAAACTGGTATATAATGAGAGGAAAACAACTACTACCCTGGCTATATGCCACGCAGAATATCGGATTACATCCTCTCGAAATCTAAGCTATGAATCTAATAGACGAATAAGATCGCAAGTGTCTCCTTCCTAAATGCTGAATTGTGCTTAAACTGTTCAGGAACGCTTGACTACCTACAGATCGGTTTCGAACTTTTTGGCGCTCATCAGTGCAGGGGTGTCCCCAGATGGCATTCATGACCGCCATCTAGTGCAAACCCGACCCAACGTAAACATATTCCAACATTTAATGCCCACGATGCATTCTGCATCTGCGAGATGAACACGAACGCCATCTGAGTAGAAGTGAAGAAACACTCCAAAACATCTCCAAAACAAATTCCCATTTTGTATAAAATGAGAGTGGCTGATTGCCGGACTGGCGTAATTTCAACTACGAAAAACCCAAGCATGCTCAAAGTTCGTAGTTGAATATATAATTGCTATTATTGAGACTGAATGTTTCTTCTTCTGATGGCTATATCACTTTAGAAACAGTTTCGTGGTTTCACTATAAAACCATTTAATTTGAGAAGGCAATAGTGTTATTAAAAATTTTCGATAACGTAAACCTACTTTCAGTTTTTTTTTATCATAATGTGAGACCGCGTCTGATGGTATCTGAAGTGCAGTTTGGTAAGTACTTTCACAAATGGATTCAACTTGATTTAATTCCCCTCAATATACATCGGATTCCTTAGAAAAAAGTACAGTGAAATGCAAAGAACATGTCGCGGTTGGATGGTGTTAGTGCTCTAATTGCATGCGAGTGACTAGAAGTGCGACATTTCATTTGCATCTGACTGTACATTGACTTCATTACATCGGTTAAACCCAACATTCATCATTATTTCTGTATGGATTTGTTCTAGATGAAGTGAATGAGTAATTATAGTCAAGATTCTTTTATCAGAAGTCCAGTCTCAACTAGTATTTTATAGTCGCGGTTACGTTATAAATCCGACTAAAATACTGAACAGATTATGAGTAACTATTTAATGTAATTGAAACTCACAAAATAACGTAACGTTTGCGTCCTATCGACGTCAAAATTAGATGAACTCTATGAAAATATTATCTTCCCTCGTCATCATTCATTTGTGATATTATTGGTTGATGGAATTAGAATCACAATGAATAAGAGCTAAGAACAAGAATATTCATCAACAAATGCAAACTTGAACAAGCGAAATGAGTGATATTCGTACATGAAAGTTAATAGATAAATATAATGATTTTGTAAAGATACTCAAGATACGCCTACAAAATACAGTTTTTTTCAACGAAAATATGGTTTTATTTTATTGGGAATGCTTTCCAAAATTACTATAATTCTTATATAATAATAGATTCCAGTATTTTGTTCTTTGTCATCGAATAAATGACGCTATTGTTCTCCATGATGTTCAACAATGGTTAAAATGGAATTCAATTCATTTTGAGTTGACCTTACTTCAATCAATATGGCTCCCAATAGAAATCAATTTCAAAAGTCAGTCGTCAGTCATGATGAATTAGGTATATAGGTGCATGACTCGAACTGAAATAGTCTACCCAGTGCCGGATTATGCACTGGGCGCTCGGGGCGGGCGCTCAGGGGCCCGGGCCCCGGGGGGGCCCGGAAGGGCCCGACTTATACCATAAGAGAAATAATTTCTTCGAAATATTGCAATTATGAAATAAAAAATTGTGAATTATTTTGCGAAAATAATCCTTCTCTCACTGTGCTCCATGTACAGTCAGCTGCAGATAAAATGTCGCGGTTGGATGGTGTTAGCGCTTTCATTGAAAAATGAATAGTTGTGTCATCCCCGCATTCCCCGCCCATGTGCGACATTTCATCTGCAGCTGCGCGGCGCTAAATGGTGGGGCGATGCAACTAGTACGCCTATAAACATCTAGCGCGAACGTAAAACGTTATAACATATTTTTCATAATAATGGACTGTGGAGTGTGGAGTGCCCGCTGCTCAAAAAATAAAATATCAGATTAGATTTTTCTGTACTGTGTACTGTCGCTGCACTGGTTGCTGGTTGCAGAATAGCAGGTAATAAGGGTAATTATTATAATTAATCAGTATTTAGCATGCCAACTTACCCAATAATGACTACGATTTCTAGGTAAAAATAATGAGTTCCAGTTATAAACATCAATCGGGTGCAGAAAAAAGAAAAAAAAAGAAGGTTCAGGACGAGGTTAAAAAAAAATTACCAAAAATAACAACTTTTTTTGCTACAAATAAAGACGATGAAGACCAAGAAGCAGGATGTTCTTATTCGTTGGACGTGAGCAAGAATTTAGAGAACACATCTTCAGATAATGCATTGAATGAAAATGAAGATGAACGAGTTGAACTCGAATCAGAAAATAACATTAAATCTGATGTGATACCTACTGATGTGAGAGTTGTCCCAAAGCTCGAGGAAATACCTGTGATATCAAAATGGCCTGATATTAAGACTGACGATTTTATAACAACTGTGATAATTCATAAACCAAAGAGTGATTCCCTAGAAAACACTGAAAAAGTATATCAAGACGGAAATAAAATGTATTATAGAAGTTTAAATGAGAGTAACTTTTATAGAATAAAACCTAATGGAGGCAAAGAAAAGAGAGATTGGCTGATATACGACGCAAATTGTAAAGCTGTTTATTGTTATCCATGCAAACTGTTTTCAAAAGAAAAAAATAGTTTAACTGATTCAGGATGTACCGATTGGAAACATTTGACTACTTTGTTGAAATCTCACGAAGAAAGTAAATCGCATTTGCACTCCATGGTTGCGTTGATAACAAGATCATCCCTTATTGGAATGATAGATACTGGTTTGAAAGAACAAGTTGAACGTGAAGTTGACTATTGGGTGAAAATGTTGAGAAGAATTGTTGCTACCATCAAATTACTTGCATCTCAAGGATTAGCTTTCCGTGGATCTTCTGAGAATATAACCAGTCGTCATAAAGGAAATTACTTGAGTTGTCTTGTGTATTTAGCCCAATTTGATGAATTATTATCTGAACATTTACAGCGATATGCAAATAAAGGAAAAGGCTATCTATCTCATCAAATATGCAATGAATTCTTGGAAGTGATGAAAACAGAACTTCTAGGAACTTTCATACAAGAAATTAAAGAGGCCAAATACTTCTCCATTATTGTAGACTCCACTCCAGATATAAGTCATCAAGACCAGCTCACATTTATTCTCAGGTATGTGAATGGCAATACTATAATTGAGAGATTCTTCGGATTTATTCAGATAGAGAGGCACACTGCCGAATATTTAACCGATGTAGTTATGAAGAAATTAAGAGAGTTAGGGTTAGAAATTGAAAATTGTCGAGGACAAACCTATGACAATGCAGCAAATATGTCGGGTCGTTACACAGGAGTACAGACAAGAATACGAGAATTGTCACCTAACGCTATTTTTGTGCCATGTTCAAATCATTCATTGAATCTTGCAGTTAACTATGCATGTGAGTCCAGCTTGGAAGTAACCGAATATTTCACAACTGTCCAAAGTATCTACACGTTCTTTTCGGCTTCTCCTCATAGATGGAACTTACTACAAAGCTGTAAATGTTCTGTTAAACGATTGATTGAAACTAGATGGTCTGCCCGATTCGAGGCAGTAAATGCATTGCATAAAAACTATAAGGCGATAAAAAATATATTTTTGCAATTGAGCAATAATACAGACGAGAAACCTGCAGTTAGGAACGAAGCAAAGGCTCTTCACAATAAACTAGACACTTTTGAAACAGCTCTATTGACATCGATTTGGGCAAGGATATTGGAACGAGTGAATGCCACCAGCAAAACTTTAGAAACCATGGACCTGAACGTATCATTCGGAGTGGAACTGATGACGTCTCTATTGACATTTATTGCAGAAATAAGAGAACAGTTTGACAAAATTGAGTTAGAAACGAAAGGTTATTTTTTCGAAGGAGAGGAAAGCTCAAATATAAATTATTATAAAAATGAACTCAAAAGAGCTAGGAAAAGAAAGGCATTTTTTGATGAAACAACTGAAAACGAAACTATTTTGAAAGCGAAAGAGAAATTTAGAATTGAAGTATTCAATGTTATCTGCGACAATATCACCCAAGACCTTCAGAAAAGAATAAAATGTTACGAAGAAGTAACATCAGCGTTCAAATGCTTTTTCACCTCAGATAAAGAAGAAATCAAAGTATCAATCGACATTTTATGTGAGAAATATAAGAACGATGTTGACGAAACCAAAGAATATTTACAAAACGAAATCCTTCATTTTCAAGAATTGTGCAAGAATTTAAACAAAAACACGATTCATGAAAAATTTGAGGTTGTCCAGAAGGTGAAAGGAACATTCCCAAATATTTTGACTCTACTACAAATTTACTTAACGATACCCATTTCTAATGCGTCGGGTGAACGATCTTTTTCGGCTCTGAAAAGAATAAAAACATACCTAAGGTCTAACTTGAGTCAAGATAACCTTGATGCAATGTCGTTATTATATATAGAAAATGAGACACTAGAGAAACTTAATTGTGATACTATTATACAGCAATTTGCCAATATTAAGTCAAGAAAGAGAATTTTATAATTTTTGTTTTGTTTTTTATATTTTAGACTGTTATTTCTATTCCATTTTTTAGAATGTTATTTTATTTGTACTTGCACTTATTTTATAACTTTCAAGAATACATTTTTTATTTTTACACATTTTTGTTATAAACAAATAACATTAAAATTTTGCTTCATTTGTTGAATGAATGAAAAAAGATACCTCCAGATCCGCTAGGGCCAAGTGGGCCCGTAAATCTTCTGCGCCCAGGACCCGAAATTACCTTAAACCGGCACTGAGTCTACCCCAAACTCCAATTTACTTATCTGACGCAAAATATGACAAACAACTCACTCAAATATATAAGGTGATGAACATGAACAACGTATAACAGTTGTTATACTACAGAATGAAAGCTACAATGAAGTTTTCTTGGGGAGGTAAGCCTCTAAATATTTTGTTGGACAGTAGGATACAAACAGTTTACCCTTCTTCGGTGACCAAATCTACATACTTTGAAAAATTGATTGACATTGATTTAATACCATATTATTTTGATCTACTGGAAATTCGATATTTCTGTTAGAATACTGTGTGTATGCCCTATAATCTAGATCGAATTTGATTCGTGTCCACATGAATAGAATTCTTGGAGACGCAACCTGTGCAAGAATATTGCAACCTTTCATTTCCAATGTTCCGCACCTCCACCAGATGGTGGAAGATTCATAATTCTCCGCCTGCTCCAATTTTTGAATTACACGTGAAATTGTTCGACTTCGCTGGCGATTTATTGAATTTCTCGCAGTGGACTGGTTTAAAATGGCGTGTACAACTGGAGCATAAGGATGGTACGTGCGGTGAGCGAATAATTCAATAATGTGTGTGTTCCCGGAGCAATCCCTCACGATCTACTTCGGAATCGATCAAATATTGAAACTTTTATCGGTCTAGAATGGGAATCGTGCCAAAGAATACTCAATTTTTCTGCTGGAATCGAAACTGAAACGTCGTAATGTTCCAGTTCATGGTATGGAACGAATCGACTGAATCTGATGAGCAATGTGAAATATGATATTCTTGCATGCAGAAATCGAACAAACAATTTATGGCATTCCCATCTAGCATTTTTAATCACATTTACAGGCACTATAGAGCTCAAATGGAACACAGATAAAAAGAATTTCTGCAATCAAACAAATCCATTTTCTTGAAATTAAATTGCTTCTTACGAGATTTTTACATTTGAATGCAGCAATATAGACTTTCGAATCGAATCAATTGGCTTGCTTTTTTCATTTCCTGAGATTTCCTGATATGAATTTGCTCAACATAAACAGTATATTTTTTCATTCGAGAAAACCGCGACTATAAGAGACATAAATTCCAATTCATATTGGTTCCAGAAAATCTCTGCTGTCTAAAAGACTTGCACTGACGTATATACGCCTACGCCTATTCGACTCCTCAGTAGTTAGCTGCCATTCGTCATTGCCGCTGTTGTTTCTTCTGAAGACGGTGTAAAGCACCTTTGTTTTTCGATGGTGGAGTGTTCAAGAATCGAGTGTGCTGAGTCATGGATAATAGTGGTGTGGTATCATCTTCACAGCAATGCGGCATTCAATATTTATATTCTGCGGAGGTAAGAACTCAGTATATTTTTGTAACATAGTTGTACCTAGTGAGGTGTCTTCCCTTCTAATTTTATCGGAAACATGCTGAGAACCTTGATATCAATCATACCTGAAACCATTACTATACACATCAGTGTCATCGAATATGGCCATGTTTGTATAACCTGCAAAACACACATTTGTTCAGCACTGACGATTTGACCAGTTGCATTCATTCGATGAACGCACTAATAGGTATAGGTAGGTAATTGTTCTTTCTTTGTATATTTTCACTCGATTCCTGATTAGAATGATTGAACCAATAATAACATGTCTCCTTCCTTCGTGTTTTCACATACCTATAACAAATTTTATACATGCCCTTTCATCAAAAGCAGAAATGTTTGTAACAAGAAGATATCTGGTGGTCTTGAAATCTCGTTTTTTTTTCGACAATGCCTGGCTATGATGAATGAAAATGTTGTTTCTTCTGAAACAAGTTCTATAGGTATACAGTTAATGATTCCCATTCAACAAGCCACTCTGCAGAACAGACAAAACATTTTTTAATTGATGATTTCACTCTTTACTCTAGGTTTCCGTGGTTCAACATTCGAGTCATTTCAAGCACAGTGACATTCTGGGGAAGAAGACGAGGACAGCAAATCACAAAAAACTAGAAGAATGAATATTCCATCTCCTAGATTGAGCTACACATAGTAGTTGGTGATTCTACTATATAAATATTTTTTCATTTATGTTTATTATACATTATTTCATTTTTATTATGTTATAATAGGGTGACCAAGTTTCGATAATGAAGCCTTTTGTGTACCAACTGTATGAATTGATTTTATTTGATACTCAATACTTTAATAGCAAGCTGAGATTCCTCATTACGATCCATCGATCTAGATTCTCTACTCACACACACACATATGCATCGGTTAGTGGTAAGGCTCTTGAGGGGAGGGGGGCAAATGAAAGCTTCCAGCTCCTCAAGCAAGATGATCCCGTTTCTGGCTTTCCAGCGCTTGCCCAATAAATGAAACGTTCTGTTTCAGTAAGATGATGTTGCTTTCTAGGCGAGATGATCTTGCTTCTTGAGCACATTGTTACTGCTTAGTGGGCCAGATATCTTTTGGACAAGATGATGTTGTTCACTAAGCAATGATCTTGCTTGTCAGTGATCGGATCTCGCGGTATTGTTACATGATATAAGAAGTACCTCAAGTAGGAAATGTAACAGATCATCTCTGTATGAGGATCTTTCCCTGCAATTTACTTGATGTGTTTTCCGGCAGAGCTTTCTTATGTTCCAAGGCTCAAAAATCTCAGCTCTGGGATCTTTTCCTGCAATTTTCAATATGTGTTTTCCGGCATAGCATTCTTCTGATCTAAGGCTCAAAAATCAACATCTACCTGCGCAAATCGCGATTTATTGTTCTCTGTGTGTGGGCAAACACAGCGTTGCGATTGAGCAATATAGCTAACCGTAACGACGGCCAAAACAATAGGAGATTCCTCATTACGATCCACCAATCTAGATTCTCTACTGACGCACACACACACACGCATCGGGGAGTGGCGGGGCTCTTGAGGGGGCCAAAGGGGAGCCGGATCGAGGGCTCGGCATGTGACCCGTAGCTCGACCGCGCCCCTCTATAATATATATGTGTAAGTCTGCGAGGTCATTTGCCGCCTGAACCAGATCACAGATCGCCAGCTAAATAACCTGTCTTGTATCTTTCGAATTGACCACTCTGCTTTTGCCCAGCAGTGGCGGTGCGACTACCAATCAGTGATCTAACCTGAAACCTGCTAATCAAGCAACAAGCATATTGTTCATTTTCATTTCGAAATTCATTCGTTTTTGAAAGGTTGGAATATTTGTTGTGATGATCGAAAATCTTGTTTTGCATTGACCTCTACAAAAAAAATTACATTTCTCGTTCTAATTTCCAAACGAAAATCGACTTTTTGTCTGACGACAGATTGCTAATTAACCTGACCTTCGCAAACAATATTTTTAGGAACATTGAAAACTAATATCAATTGATTTATGTGTTGAGGTATATCTTTTTTTGAAATTTGGTGGTCCATTACCATCATTAACAGCATAAAATGATGCTCCAAAACTACCAAAGGAAATGAATAAGGTTGAGCAAGTTGAAAAACATATACTACATCGCACATTACCCAGCTAAGTTTAATAGCTGACCGATATACTAATCAAGGTGATAAGACAGACACGAATATAAGAACTTTTAGGCGAAATATACAACACGCGTCCTTAATCTCAATAATTTTAATAATTGATGGTCACCTGCAAACTGCAAAGCTGGACAGGGTCGTATCTAACATGATTTGAATTATCATCATGCGAATATAACGAGATCAAAAACCATCATTCACATATAGACTAAGATAGTGAAAGAGTTTCCAGGTGGTGAGGTATCGGCTCATAATAGGTAAATCGAAATTTGGAGTAACAAGTCGGAATTCCAAGTTACAAGTCGGAATTCCGAGTTACAACACAACATTCATTCTCATCTTGGAATTCCGGGTTACAAGTCGGAATTTCGAGTGACAACTCAGAATTGAAATGAAAATAAGTAGATGGCTTATTTACTCAATTCTCTCGAAATAAAAATTGCCAGAGTCGGATTTTCAATTTGTCGATATTTAATCATAATCAATACCGGGTGACACAGACTTATGGTATACCCCCTATATACAACTCGGAATTCCGAGATACAAGTCGGAATTCTGAGTCACACAACTCGGAATTTTGAGATACAAGTTCAAATTCCGAGTTACATGTCGGAATTCCGAGTAACAAGTCGGAATTCCGAGATACAACACGGAATTCAGAGTCTCAACTTGGAATTCCGGGTTGCAAGTCAGTATTCCGAATTACAACTCGAAATTGGAATAAAAATAATCTGATGACACTTCTCTCCAAATGAAAATTGCCAGGGTCGGATTCGCAATTTGTCGATATCTAAGAAATTTGGAACGTCTAACATGCTCACTAGAGGGCACTTACTCGCATTTCAGGTTTGTTTTTGGCCTACCGGTTTTCCTGATACTGACATAAACTTTTGATTCTCAAATAGGACCGGCTGTATTTTATTCCATAATCGGTTAGAGATTATTATGATGAATTCAACGATATCAGGTTTTATTGGGTTATTCCAAACTATTACGAAGATGTTCGCGTTCAATATTTCTATAAGCTCAATGAGTGTGACAGAGAAAAAGGTTTCGATATTGCGCCGTCACACCCATTAAGCTTATGGAAACTCCGAACGCATATATATTCGTAATCGTTTGATATTACTCTATTAAAACCGGTATCGTTGAATTCGTTTTGATAATCTCTAACCAAACATGGAATAAAATACAGAGTGTTCCATTTGGGAACCGAAAGTTCATGTCATTTCGGGAAAAAAGGTAGATGAAAAGAAATTCCTAAAATTTGAGAAGACGTTCCAAATTTCAGAAATACTATTTGCTAGGAGAAAAAGGGGGTATACCATGAGTCTGATGTGTCACCAGGTATATGAAAAAAGTTAATGCTGCATAATATGAGGTGATTTTCCAGTAAATTTTGGGTTCCCCTTTAATCATCTGTGTTTAATAGGAAGTGTAGTGATTTTTCACTTTTTTATAGAGTTTTTGAATGCACCAAAAAACATTTTGTTTTTGCTACAAAAGTGAATTCATCTTACTTGAAATACTTATTGAACGTTTAGAGTATCTCATAATAATCCATAGATTATATGCGTTTCCATGACAACTGCTTCAAACCATTATTTTACGGCGTTTGCCATCTATAAGTATCAATATACAATACAGCACACTATCATTACATGAATACGCTAGTGCTTCTACTTCTTTTTCTTCCCACACTGTATATCTCGAGGTGGTTCAAATCGATTGCTGCACCGGATCGCATCCTCAATCGAGGGCAAAAAAAAGAGTGAAACTCCACATTCCAGATCAGCTACCGGCAAATGTTCATTTTATGATTTCAACTTTTCGTTGCTCTACCACTACGAACGACTTCATTAGGGCGAGGAGAATCGCTCATAAAAGGTTTTTTGTGTTACGGACGTTCGATATTGAGAGTCCATTCGATTCGATAAGCGATAAACTGTGATTTATGGTGTGAAATTGCTTCTCATATTTATTTTGTGCACGATAATTTGAGAAGCATTAAAGGTAGACTACTGGCGAGATTGTGCATCAGGTGTAGTCGTCCATCAGCTTTATTTATACAGTTTGTCCACCCGCAAATCATTCATCTCGATCGATCCGCGGAAACTGTTTTTCTACTTCCATATTATAATAAGCGAATTGAATATACAGGGTGTTTGGTGCATCGTGTGCCAAATTGAAATAGTCGAATGAAGGGGTCATCTGCTATCCTTTAAGACTAGTTCACACCTTTCATGCCCTGTGGATTATTTTTAATCGTCTTTTTATCTGTTCACCAAAAAAATACCCAAATTTCACATTCGAATTGAAATTTTGAGAAAAGTATAAGGCGTAGACTCTGGATTTTAATTCTGTTAAGATGTGTATTGTGTTAGAGTACTTTTAAATACAACACTAGTGACATAAGTCATCTAGTTTTTCTTTTATTTACTCGCAGAGTTTCGAAATATGTGAAACTCAAATTGAAGCTGTGACTTTACATGACTACAAAAAAAAAAACAACAGCGACCAGGATCTTCCAACTCCCTCGAAAGTTCTCTAGTCTATCCTCTTGCTAATGATGTGTCACATGCCACAAATATCTTTTAACAACTTTGTAAATTCGCTAGAATTGTGAATCGAGTCACATAAGGCAAATAATCAGAATTATGATTCAAAAAATTATTTTGGTTTGAATGATACCTTAACCTTTTAAATTTGTTATCTTACTCTTATGAGGTGAAATCTGTCTCATATCTCTATTGCTTCGTGGATTATACTTGAAATAAACTAAAAATAAAATTGCATTTTCAACATTATTTATTTCGCATTCATTTCATGAATCTCACAAATCCTGCTCAAATTATTGACCTCTGTTGCGAATGCAGGCTCGACATCTGTTTAGTATTTCGACAGTTGTCGTTCGAAGTCGTTTTTCCTCTTTAATGGTATCGAAGGTCGTTTCTATGCGTTGGACTAGTACATCCCTAGTCGGAACTTCCGTGGCGTATACCAGCTCTTTGGCAGGTCCCCAGACATGAAAGTCCAACGGAGTTAGGTCTGGGGAACGTGACGGCCATACAATAGGGCCATCGCGTCCAATCCACGCATGAAAGAATCGCGGAGTACGATGAAATGAACACGTTTGGTAGCAGAGGCAGTGATGTCTCGACTAAGAAATTATGGGGTCGGTGGCAGGTCGTGATTTGTTCGAACAGATTTACGTTGTGCAAGAAATATAAATTTAACTTGTTTCTGGAGTAACAGTTACGCAAAAATAATTTTCCAGATCATTTTTAATAACAGCCTTATGGGGCTTGATTGACATTTCTAGCGAGTTCACGAAGTTGTTAAAAGATATTATTGCCATGTGACACATTATTGGCAAGAGAATGGACTAGAGAACTTTTGAGGGAGTTGGAAGATCCTGGTCACTTTTGTTTTTTTTTTGTAGCCATGTAAAGTCACAGCTTTAATTTGAGTTCAACATATTTCGAAACTTTGCTAGTGAATTAAAAAAAAAAAAACTAGATGACTTATGTCACTAGTTTTGTATTTAAAAGTACTCTTACACAATACACATCTGAATAAAATTGAAATCGAGAGTCAATGCCTTATACTTTTTTCAAAATTTTAATTTGAATGTGGAATTTGGGTATTTTTTTGATAAACAGATAAAAAGACGATCAAAAATAATCCACAGGACATGAAAGGTGTTGACTAGTCTCAAAGGATAGCAGATGACCCCTTCATTCGTCCATTTCAATTTGGCACATGATGCACCACCAAAACGCAAGTACCTACTTACTTTTCATTTTGAAACGAATTTTATGACCAAACACGTACCTAAATACGTACCTTTGCTACGCCTCGTTTATCAATCTTCACACGCGGGAGGTAATGGATACTTTTCCTCCCTTGATATATAAATTGCTATAGTACCTAACCAGAAATGACAATGACAAAATATAAAAGATTTACAGAAGATCTTCATCTCTTACTGAACGACAATTTGCACCATTCATTCTCATCTGGTAAAAAGTATTAAGTTGGAATGGTAGATATGCAAGAAAAAAGGAACCCTACATTATTTAAAACAAAAACATATTCGTTTTCGAAACGTGAAAAGATGAGAAAATAATTAATAATCTGTTGATATACCTCTATCATGCATAAGCAAAAGACAAGAGCATTTCTTAATGATCAGGGATTTTATTCCTTTTTGTTTCTCAACAGCCTGCTTATCATTATATACGTATTCACCACTTCATGTGAATGTATAATGATTTTTTGTTTTTCATGTTTTTTTTTGTGTAAAATATGATCTATTGAATGAATGAATATTCTTCTCTATAATTTAATAATAGTAATCAATAAATATCAAGAAGTTAGTAAAACAACATTCTGAGTTCGATTAGATATAGGTTTCGATCGATATATCATCAAGCTAAGTGAAAATTATGCCCTCGAGCTACAAATCGCACTTTGGAAAAAATCTTGCATTTCTGTCCCGTGATGTATAATGTACTATTATATTATCATTGCCGCTTTTGCCGCTCTATATTCAATGGTATTAATAGATTTGTGATCCGCTGTTTCGTCTTCGAGAAGTCATTATCAACTTTGATTTTTAAATTGTCTCTGAAAAATTGTCTCTAAAAAATTATAATTTCAATTCTGAAGCCAATGACACACACACTTTACAATTATCCAACTATTTAGACCAAAAAGTTATCATCATCATTCATCAGTGTTATTTGCTGATGGTTACGAGAAAACGAAACTTCGGATTAAAAATCTGATGGCATCTTGTACAGAAGGCAAAATGTCTGCGAAAATGTCATATTCATTTCTCTGGGTGAAATCAGAATAAAATCATTTCTCAGAATTAGAAACTTCTAGACTAATTTTTATTACCAGTCTTACAATAATAAAATTTCGAAAGAATGGTGGTGGCTCGGAATCCTTAGCTAGAAGTATAACCATTTACTTAACCTAGTTGCTTCAGTGCCAGTTTTATAGGGTCAAGCGAATCAATTTTTTTATCTCTTCGAACTGCATCACTCTCGGCATTTCAATTGAACTCACAAGGTCATTAGAAACGAATATAAATCACACGTGGCGAAAGGAGGCAATTCGAATGGAAAGAAGGAACTGGCTAGGAAATGAGTTCTCGATTTGTTGAACGTAAATTTAATGGTTTTAGAATGTTCGTCGGGCTCTTTCAGTCTAGATTTTATCTGATTCAACAGGCCTTCCTATTTTCGAGAGCCTAGATGATATAGTACATGCTTAAAGTCAAGCGTACCTGTAGTCAAGAGATGAATAGTATATACATATACAGGGTATAGTTTAATTGGTGGCTAAAAATAGATGATATGGTTTCTGGGCTCAAGTATTCCCAAGAATATAGAGATTCCCTTTCGTGCGTTCCAAGAGATAGAAAAAAATTAATGAGATATATAGTGAGACAATTTGAGAATTGTTGCTTTTCTAGAATTACAGTACATTGAATACTTCTAAAATATACTAACTTTGAAATACCTTCAAGCAACTTTTAGAATCTATCTTCGTAGGATACTCAACAATAAGATAATAATTCTGTAAGAACAATGAAAAGTTCTCGAAGAAGTTGAGTTCTATTCAAGTTCAACTTTTGCATAGATAAATAATTTAGAGATACACCTCATGAAATATCCACTACGTTTAAGTATATGTTATGACAGATTTCATACGAAATTTTTATATTCTCGGATCGTACGACAGAAAATCCCTAATATGTTCATTCATCGAACAACATGAGTTACTGTGGAGAGAGAGAAGAAACGTATTGTAGATTATTTGAACTCTTGAAGTTCTTCAGAATCCTTATCTAGGTTATAAATTCTGTTTTATCAACATACACGAGTTTCCCACAAAATTCTCAATAATACGCGGCATGTTTTGCTAATATATATAGTAGCAAGTTAATGTCCCTCTCTCAAAATCTCCACACTGTAGATATTCTGCAAACTTTCCGCAATGAAAGATTAACTCAACTATTACTCCATGGTAAGTATTTCATAGTCAATGGTTTTTCAGATTTGCTCAACTCTTCCCTACATGCATCTACATTCTATTCCCTCTTGTTATATGTCTATGGTCATGGTCAGAATTTTATGTTTTATTCCTTGACATTGACTTTGACTCATGTCAACGTCTTGCCTACGTCATTAATTGACATTATTTTCAGTGTTTTTCAACCAAATTAGTTCAGCTTTAAACACGTGCTGGCTGTTTGCCCCAACAATTTTATTGAGATAACAATTGATTGATAACAATTTTATGTAGCGCTTCCATAAGGGCACGGGGAACCCCCTATTAAAAAACCCTTCAATTTATGGTAATGTCAAAACAAACCTCTTGGCAATACTTTTCATATACCATTTTGGTATATGAACTTTTGATGAAAATAATAGTATGCGTTCT
The DNA here is from genome assembly GCA_918026855.4 of Phaedon cochleariae. Taxonomy (NCBI): domain Eukaryota; kingdom Metazoa; phylum Arthropoda; class Insecta; order Coleoptera; family Chrysomelidae; genus Phaedon; species Phaedon cochleariae. Next base: position 67,080,489 of record OU896707.1, on the reverse strand, counting down.
CAGGGCATGAGGCCCTTCATTTATTGAGGACCCGTTTTTTCATCAAGAATTTGATTTCTTGACTATGGGCATCGACAACAAGTCAACAAACTGTAGCATCAAAAAGTTCTTTTCAACTCCAAGTAAGTCAAGCACAAATTGGGTAATTCTTTCACTCCAACTTCAACTTTGTTTTTGTACTGTAGAACTTTCAATTAGGCTGAAGATGGTCTTTAATAAGACCAAAACATGTCTCTTATGATTATGTAACAACATCATTGAATGGTGACTTCAAGCATTCCTTCCTTCCTTTCAAATACTTATTTAACTTCACTTTGAGCAATATGGACTTCTACCAAAGATCAAAGATTAATTAGTCTGTAATTGTAACTCTTTGGGTTCGTAAGTATAAGTACATAATAAAGGTTTATTGGAGTTTTTTACGTTTACTATGGAGTTATGGTGGAGAGTTGCTCGTCAGAAACAAATATCCTGTAATCTTCGGTTCAGTTACTCCCATAAACAAAACAGCCTTTCGCTCAGCAAATATCGAGAACTGACTGTTCAGAACGATGGTTTAGAGTTCAGATGTTATCGGCGGTCGGCTCTGTTGCATGGCCGCTATGAAAATGCAAAACAGCGGGCATTAATGGAATTGATGGAGAGATGCGGGTGCCCCAAGATGAGACCTATTGAACTGCGGCGCAGAAAAAGCGAACTCCGAAACAGTGACAGCGGAAGCAGGGCCTACTCTATCTCACGTAAAGCGTGTTCGTTTGTCCTTGCTCTACCTGCTGAACTTGATTTTTTTCTATGACTTACTTTGTTTACATCATGCCATGAACAGAGACAACTATGGAAAAAGTATCAACCTCGGTATCAACTTTAGCAAGTTTAGCAATACAAACGAACAGGCCTCTAGAGTAGGCCCTGGCGGAAGCGGCTGGATGGATCAGGTGTCGAAGGCAGAGTTGCCGTTTTTAGTACTATTGTACTTTTCTAGTACATTTCATACACATTCAGTACGTCTATACAATTAACGCTAATCTAGTATAAAAACAAGAACCGGGATAGCCCAAGCTATTATTTTGTACAAAACAATTATTTGGAGAAGATATGTATAATTGGAATCCTAATGAAGCCCTCATTGATAAAAAGTCCATGATTTCTAATTCAACGGAGAAACAATGTTATTGATGAATGCTATTGATGAATTGAATATTGTCAAGCTTGAGGAAAAATCCCATAATCTGATTGATTTCACGAACCAAATATAAAATCCATTCCTAAAATCATTTTATTCAACACGATAGATATTATTTGTTAAATTCATATTTCGCTTCCATTTCCGATATGCAGTCTCAGCTAGGCGAGTTCATTCCCTGCGGGCATTGTACTTGCTTGCTGATACTGCATTGATCATCAATAATCATATTCAACCTGAGGAGTAGGGAAATCAATCAGAGGGACAGTCGTACTTGCCGAGCCCAACGATGAGGTCGTGGTTTGACACCTTTCTATCCTGGTGAGTAACCCTTGTGTCAGATAGTATTTCTTTCATATTTTGTTCATACTTTGTGGTCATTCTAGTATTTTCCCTTTGGTGCATTTACTTCAAATAAACTGTTTCACATTTTACATAATTGCCTCGTTATTTCCAAGTCATGAATGCATAAAACTACCCCTTAAGCTACGCCCTAGACCGAGCACTAGTCACAGGTGTGACATATGGTGGAGGCGCCGGTGTGACAATATCTTATATTGCTAGTATAATAGTATTTGATATCAATCTGTGATCTGATCTGTTCCTTTTCATCTCTTATTTTCGGCTTTTATTAGTTATAATTGTTCCACGACCTTTGTTTTCCAGAGGTGTTTCAATGTGCTGTATATTATTATTTTTAATTTTCATAAATGAATATGAAGTTTTTCACCAGATGTGTGAATCGTAAATTTTGGAGTGAAATTTTCTCAATTTAGTAAGATATACTTGAAATTAGTACAATTTCGAAATGGTTTCTAGTGCAAATTGGAATAGGGTATACGCGTGTGAAAATTTTACACTGGAATATATTTTTGTTCCATTACTCATATGTATAGATGTCGAATTATACATCCGAAAAACATTATTAAGCACCGAATATTTAATAATTTCTGATTGAAAATCATAATATTTGCAACTTTCCGACCAACAGCCGAACTGCAGCGATGATTTCCGACTGGATGTGGCTGTTTTTATTTGTCATGTCAAACATTCATGTCCGAAAGATTGAAAATAATATAAGAGAAAGTGAGGTTATGATTATCTGAGCTTGTAGTTTCTATAATCTATCTCAATTATATGATCTCAATATTCTGAATAATAATAACTGAATAATAAGCAAATATCTACAATAAGAATGATCAAACAGGACTTCTTTTTGCATGTTGTTTCAAATATATATTACCACCTATTAATTTATATCTCACAAATAGTTTTCCATATCTTCTTCAAGCTGACAACGAAATCACATATTATATTATTCTCCTAATAACATGAGGAACATAATCATTGATATATAATGGGTTTCACTAGGACATACTTGAACGTATACTCACTTCGAAATGGTCTTCACAAACAAATCCTCTGGTTTTCTCGGATAAATCATTTCTATTTATGGCCTGCAACCATAATTTTCTTTTCTTTTTATTTTTATCACTCGATCCCACTGGCAATGAAAGGAATATTTTTCCTGGTGATATTTTTGTTGATGAAAGACTTTGCGGCACTAAACAGTATTTGGTATAAACATCATTTTCCATTTTCAAATTTCAAATTTCTGGCGTTTAAAACTGTTTTCTTCTCCTACCACTTCTTCTTCTTCTTCTTCTTCTTTTTTTTTTCAATCTGAATCTTGTCATTCAGTGATGGCCACTAACCCGTTTTCCTGTGACTTCATATTTAGCCTCATTTAAATGAAATTATTTAGAGTCACAAGCAAATTTGAGATTAATGAATGATATCCAATGTTATTATAAGAAAGAATGAATATAATTTCGATTAAACAAAAAATCATGCGTATTCCTTATTCTGAAACGGCAACACTGGTCGAAGGAATATAATGTAGATTGTAGAGGGAGTATGATGTCCTCTGGGAAAATAGAACAAACACCACGTTGGGGTCATCCCAGAAACATAGAAACATAATCACTATTATCAGTCGACTCGCCCATTCTACCTCTCGCAAAATTTGGAAAAAACTTGAGAAACTCAGAAAAAGTGTACATTGGATATATGATGTTTTAAATGGAATTGGAATTCAGCGTAGATTCCAAAACAACAATAAATTGATCAAAAAATACATCCGAATATACAGATATAGTTTCCTTGTGATTCGAATTGGGAGCTTTGTATACCGTTTTTTTTTGCTAGACAAGAAACGATATCTAACAATTTCATCTCCAATTTCAGTACCATTTAGTCAAAGTATACCGACGAGAAGAAAAAACGGATATCTCATCTTTGCCCGTCACTATTCGATCCTGATCTGGTGACCGGAACGGATTGCGGTTGAAATTCAATTGTTTGACCGTCCACTCTAGTAGCCCGTGAACGATACCCAATGGAGCAACTGGCTTTCGCATCTCGAAGAAAGAATATCAGACCGAGTTCATGGGAATCTCATATAAATAGTTTGATTGACTGTGGAGCAGCGGTTTCGATAAAAAAGTGGAATACAGGGCGTGTCCATGATGACAGCCTAGACTACTATGATGGAATTTTCGCAGTGATATCATGTAATGAAATTTTGGAACATTGATAAATCTCGCATTGATACCCACTTGAAAGCGATAAAAATCCATAGAAATTGTGAGATACTTCACAAAAGATGAGATTTCCAGAGAATTCTCAAAACCACATGTTTCGCTAACACAGTAGCTTCATGTGAGTTTATAGGAAAGGAATATTCTCAGATATACACAAAAGCTTCTGAAGTAGAGAATTTGCATTCTCCTTCATATAAAGATACGTACATAATATCATTCTGAATATTCAACAGAAAATAATTACTTTCCTGGCTATTTGCCACGTCGAACATTGAATTATATCTGTTGAATATCCAAAACGAGAGCATGAAAAATAAAAATCCTCTGAAATTGACAATTGACATTATTTCTCAAATCGGATGAAATAACATGATGTATTATGATATAAAAATATATAACTCACCTATATGTTCAGTATTGAGATGAAAATTGAAATGTATATTACCTATTTGCATATGATACATCAATTTGAAGGGAATTCAATCACATCACTTACAACTAGTTCTATCTGAGTATAAATTTCAGTTGTTTCTATACGTCTTCGGAGATGAAGCCAAACGGGATGACAAGTTTTCGCTGGGACACACTGTATATATCATGTGAAACTAACTCTCTCATCAAAACCGCTTCTTCGCTCTCGAGTTATCACGTATGCTGTGCAAATTGTCTGATGTCTCAATCAATCAACGGACGTTATGAATATGCTGAATCAAAATTTCCCATTATCGAATCTATGAATATTCAGTCGCTATTCCAGACGAAATGACAAGCCATATTAATTATACTTATATTTAGTTGACTTCCTGCATAATCTGTAGCAGGAGCTCCATATACTTGGCCAGCATCAGATGAAGTAATTCTAGATTATGGAATTTCTTTTTTAAGAAGCTGTGGGAAAGGCGGCAATCGAGCTTCGTGTGAACCAAGTAGAAATAAGGATTGAAATATTCTTCCTCATGATTTGAAACAAAAAAGTCAAATAGTTGTGGTCGGGTCAATCGATTTACTTCGAATAGACGAACAATAAACCGAACTTATTTTATGCACTAGGAAATCACACCAAATTGATAGGCAAAGAATCTGATGTTGAGACAGGGTGATCCCTCAGATCAAATACAATACAAATATTTATTGGAATCGTTCCAACACTAGTTATACAGGGTGATTCAAAAGTAAGTATAGCAACTTTCCAGAGGCGCAATCCTTGCATTTAAATAAGGCAAAATGTTCCCATTAATATGGATCCGAAAATGTTCTCTAAGGAAGCTACGCCCCTTTGAGAACACCTTAAATAAGACTATTTTTCTCTATACCTTCAAAATCTTTTTCATTCAAATTTTTAAAATTTATTATACCATATAAACATTTAAGTACAATAGCAACAAGTGAGGTACGTATAGTTTTTGAAAGGTATCAGATTAGTATAGATGTAGTTTTCATTAGGTATTAGATTAGTATAGAGGTCAGATAATTTATACGACGCTATAAAAGCAGATGATATTTTATCATTGCTCATGTAAGATGGAAGTAGAGGCCATGGCACCATATCATGAGCATATTTTTATATTGAAACTATCATTGGGCACCAATGATGTGTATACGACGCTATGAAAGTTCAGAGAACTGGAGATTTTTCCCACAAACTACGTACTTAGCCCACTCGACTGTCTTGGTTTTTTCACACAAACTACGTACCTAGCCCACTCGAATGCCTATAGGGACTAAAAAAACAAAAACAAAAGAAAGTTAAAACAATGCCAACATATTTTGGCGAAAAATGAAGACAGTCGAGTGAGCTAGGTACGTAGTTTATGAGAAAAAAATCAAGACAGTCGAGTGTGCTTTTTTTACTTTCTTTATGTTATCCGTTTTGTTTTCTGATGGCAAGTGATTATCTAGGAACTTGTAATTGTTTTAGTTTTTTCATCGTATCTCCCTAACTATTGAATTCAGAGAAAAATGTTATACGGATTTTTTGTAGATTCTATCGAAAGGAATATTTTTGGTTCCATAACATTTTCAGATATCTTCAGTTGTTTTCGAGATATTTGGAATTATCTGAGAATTTTCAACACTTTTGTTCCATCTTCCAATCAACGAAAGGAAAAAATATTTCATGGTTCAGTGGAAGTCGATGAGCTTCATCTATCGATAATCTTTGTTTTTCAATATATCTTCATGGTACCCTATGGGTCGTTCAATTTTTTTTTTTCATATTTTTTACTTTATTTCCTGTACTATTGGGTTTACTGATAAAATTATGAGTAATAATTTGTAGGAAATGTTTCAGTGGATAACTTTGCACTTCTGATAATTTTCGATTTTTCCATTTGTTTTCGATATATATTGAATTGAAATATAGGTATAGCGTCGTATAACAAGAGGCGGTGTAATATCTGTTTTTTTTATCCATCGAATTCTGATAAATATTCTGTTAAACATTTTATGTGCGTAGGCTTCTAGACTAAATAGTTCGGGATCTGAAGAATTAGACTTCAGGTGACTAGAGATGAAAGTTGTTCGGTCAATCTAGATCGATTCGTAGATACGAAGCATTCTTATGAATACATTAAATACGAATGTCGCGGCCATCGAACGTATATTTTTTTTCTCATAATAAATTTCTATGTGTATCGATTCTGAAAACATAACTAGACAGAAATGTATGGAATGAGTTCAGCCGATATAAGTAGGCATTTTTATTATCCTCAGAGCTATTCGGGTTATGGAAATTAGATTGTTCGGGATAATCGGCGGACATTCAGCAACAGAATGCTCTTATTTGCTCTTCGTCAATTCGTCTATGCATGAAATACAAAATATAATAACCTATATACCCAAAATACTACATTAGTATTCGAAAAAACCTCAAAATTGCATTTTATCAACTGAGTTGCCATTTTTAGTGAATCTGATAACGAAATAAAGATGATCTGATGACTCTGTATATGACGAAAGCGCTGAACGGACATGATAATTTTTTTTTTATAATTGCCAGTTTGATCTGGCAATTACCTATAATTGCCAGTTTCAACTGGCAATTAGCCATAATTGCCAGTTTGAACTGGCATTTAGCCATAATTGCCAGTTTGAACTGGCATTTAGCTATAATTGCCAGTTTGAACTGGCATTTAGCGCTTTCGTACGATAGGACCCCGCAAATGGAATGTCACAGTTCAAGCAATGACAGCTCTGTCTAATAGATGCCCATTACTTGAGAGAAAAGTAGATGGCTATAAGAAGAAGAAATCGAGAATGTCGCTGTTATCTGTCACAGCCGTAGAAAAATTATGGTGTATAACTCGCAGGGAATACTAATTTCCCACTCGAATGATTGCAGCATTATTTGCCTACGGCTCATGCTGCAAATTTCATTCTCTGGGAGAATCACTAACATTCCGTTCTTGTTAAACAATATACTATAGGTCTCTAACGACACAGTGGAGTAATTGAATGCCAATAATTCATTATCATTTCACTCGCCCTTTGCGTTGGTCGAATTAATCGTTCGCCTTCGCATTAGTTTTTGACGTCACTAGATGGCAATAATATGACTAGATCCTCTCGTACGGAAGCGCTAAATGCTAGTTCAAACTGACAATTATGGCTAATTGCCAGTTCAAACTGGCAATTATAGCTAAATGCCAGTTCAAACTGGCAATTATAGCTAAATGCCAGTTCAAACTGGCAATTATATGACTAATTGCCAGAGCAAACTGGCAATTATGGCTAATTGCCAGTTCAAACTGGCAATTATAGCTAAATGCCAGTTCAAACTGGCAATTATATGACTAATTGCCAGAGCAAACTGGCAATTATGGCTAATTGCCAGTTCAAACTGGCAATTATGGCTAATCGCCAGATCAATCTGGCAATTATAAAAAAAAAGTATCATGTCCGTTCAGCGCTTTCGTAGTATATAGTTTCTTATCATTTACTGAAAGATGTGGAAATACGTGATTGAAAATCAAAAATACTCGGGATTTAATATAGAAGCAATTGTTATTAAAATTAAATCTGCATTCAAAAAACACCATCATTTTGCTACACGAAATTTCCATCATCAAAGGAAAATTGAAAACGCACCGTCTTTTTTTGCAATCTTAAAATCAGTATAAGTATTCATAACAAACTATCTACATCTACAAACTTATTATTTCAAGTCGTTTCAACTATAGTGGCAAAAAGGTGTTTTTAAATCATCCTCAGAAAACGTTTTGGAAGGATGGGGGGGGGGGCTCTGTATAGGAAAAATAATGTGACCTGTCATAAAATTGAATCACTACAAACATTGCCAATTTGATTAGATTTGATTATTCTCACTGTTCAAAGAAACACAGCAAAATCGGCTCATGAAATGATCTATAGTTAAAATTGGAATATACGCATAAGGCGTTTAATCGTCTCGAGACGGTATTAAAAGCCTACCAAAGGTGACGTCACCACGGAGCGTGCAGGCCTTATATATTGTATCGGTAATGGTTATGGTTACTTTTGACATAATCGGTATATGCTATATGGTCGTCGTATCGCGTTACAGACCTAACAGTTTCTAATTTCGTGTCGAGTCAGTGGAGTCTTATTCTAATCTGAAGCTGTCTGAAGTAAATGGTTGATTCACAACCTTATGAATCTATATCGTCGGTCTGAAAGTATTCAGTTGGAAATATAGCTTTCTTGAATACAGCATACGTATGATACAGTTTATCCATCTATCTATCAAATGAAGTCTTCCTTTTGATAGATTTCTCACGCTGGTACAATGTGTAGATATAGATGTAGAAAAGGTAATCAGTCAATAGTCAATGGTCAATGGTATTTATGACATAGACATATTAGATCATTATAACATCGAGACTAGTTCGGTGGCGCAGACTAGAGATGTTGGACAAGGAAAGATTCATATGAGACCTCTCTATATTTCAATGCAGCCACGGTGGTAGCACTGAAGAAAGAGATGGAAGAGGAAAGAACTTACTTATCTCTCGTTCAAGGTAGAAAAGTGCTCAATTGTAAAAATACTAAATTTTTATTGAAAATTCACTCAAAATTTCACTCAATTGATTAATTAACTCACAACCAAATTTGCAGTCACTCAAAATGATTTCTTACAGTGCACGATCTCGCGCAACTTTCCCCATAGTTTAACCATCTTCGTATCCCTCATAGTTCCGAAGTTGTGTACGCTATTGATTCTGAATTCTGCAGGGGGATTCGGTTTCACGATCGTCGATTGTCGTACGATACGATGATGAATTCGAAGTCGAATTCATTTCCTATTCTATTTCCCCATATAGTCGCGATTGAATTCGAGTTCAGAAATCGTCAGTTCTTTGTCGTAATGGGATGAGATTTTGATTCAATGGAACGAGCACCGAAGCCAAAATTTGAGGTCATGGTGGTTATATTGCGTTTATGAATCTTAATTTTTACAATATCGAGATAAACATAAAAATGTTACTAATAATTCATCGAGATGGTATTAGATGGGTATTTTAGCAGAAATACCTAATTCCTTTTCTTTAGCTGAAAAGAGATTTATCGTCATCTGATATAATCATTGAGACCCCACTTAGTGGATAAGTCAAAGTATTTTTTTTATGTTCTGGTTCTCACGAATAGGGATATCCTGTGATGTTCAGAGAACATCGTGAGAACCGCAGGAAATAAAGTAGGAATTGGTGTTCATCTTAAATTTCTGGAGGTTATATGCCTCGGGGAACACCTTCCTTGGCGCGATGTGTTCCAGAGCCTTGCTGTTCGTTGGATGAACAAGTCTTTGGAAAGAGATATCCTGCAGGTCTCCAAAGTGACCACGAAGGGGTGCAAAGCCTCAACTCGACGGGTTAATCTTGCAGGGACTGCCAAGGGAGGATCAATTGTTGATATTTCAGAAGAGCATCGTCTATGAAAATATTTATAAAATAGAGCCAGATCACCAACTTTTCTACGGTGTTCTAGAAAAGTGAGTGAGTTTGTGAGCGAGGGGAATTGCTATACAGAATCTCAAATATTCTGTGCATTGAGGTTTTCTGCAACTGGATCATACCAAAGATGCTACCTTATGCCATTTCTCAGGAGTTCTCTCGTCAAGCCCCAATGAATTTACTAGGCTTAGCATCATTCGCAGTTTTTTATTGATTTCACGATCATTAGACTCTGAAAATCATCATGTGGTCGTGGTCATGTTCTGTGCTGTTCTAAAAATGTTATTAACATTTTCCAGTGGGCGTCTGAGTTTGAACGACATCGAAAATGAATTATATGTTATATTTATGAAGTAATAAGTTGATTACAAACTTTCAAAGCTGTGCTTTCACATGAACAAGTTGATCTAACCATGAATTGATATGCGAAGATGAAAAGAAACATCTGATGATAAGGATAGATTCACCATGATTCACAAAACGCATCAATTCGACTCCTCTTGAGCCATCGAGTAATCGAGTAGAATTTACACGCTTCATTCGAGAAAAAGAATACCAAATATCGAATGAAGATGGCCGATTTGACTCGATTCGTGAAATGGAATCTCCCTGCGGATCCCTCAAACTGTTTGATCAGATTCGATGCACCAGCAGCATCACGATTGATGGCAATGGCGCAATAATTCAGTGGAATCTTCAATGGAATAAAAGTTACTTATAGATGTTTCACGCTGGTACAATGGGTACAGATGTGTTCTCGCGTAAAGTCTTGTACGTGACAGTGGTAAAAGAGGTAAAAGAGCGCCCTCGAACGTGACCGTCGGCCTTTCGAGAAGAATGGGAAGCGACTTTGGCTTCTTATGATGAGAATTCGTTCTAACATAAAGAGCAGTATCTCCATTCTTATCCCGTTTGCAGTAAATCGACTATTTAGATTCATCATAGTAATATACTGGGTGACACAGGAGACATGTATTAGCTTCTAGTTTTTTTTATTTGAAGAGATACAAATTTGATATTCACAAGTATTATATTATCGATGATGGCGCTCCCCTTGAACCCAATGACAATTTTCTTCAACCACCTGTTTGATCGGACGTAGACCCAACTTTTTTTTTCCAAATGGCACCCTGTATATTTCTGTAGCCTACCTTATTCGCCTTGAAATTTTCTATTCAGCTATGTGTCACAATTTGATACCCGTTCATTAATTGCTAGGCTTAGAAATCCAAAGATCATTACTTATTTTCAGAATATTTTCCATACGCCAATCGGTCCCAGAAGATTAGCAATAATTTCATTGAGATTGAAAAAATCATCCGGAAATAACTCACGATACTGAGAAAACTAGGATAGAAACTCAGTTTTTTTCATTTGGCTACTTTTGAAGAAACTATTCGTGTTTCATTTTTGCCATGAAGCCATAATATGATCATCCATTTGGCTATATGAAACTGAAATTGTTGTAATAATTATTGATGTATCGTCTTAATATCGAGTTATTTTCGGAGGATATTTATAAACTCATTGAAATTATTGGTAATCTTCTGGGTATGGAAAATATTCTGATAATATAGTATAAGTGATGATCTTTGGATTTCTAAGCCTATCAAGCATCGAAATGTTATTGTATTCGGGCCACAGCCAACTTCATATATCATTTTGAAGGTGAAAAAATATGGAATTTATTGAGCTAATAAAATACAGGGTGTTCCATTCAGAAAAATCATGCAATGATGTTAAATATCAATGGCAGTATCATTTATTTCAAACGGAGGTGTAGTAATGATGGATTAAGCATAAACATTGCTTTTTCAAGCGATTGGAAATGCTTATGAAATGCTCATCAGTAAAGGAAGGTATTCATCTGAGAAATTATTGAAAGTATCACATTAATATTTCTCATCATTTCGAATACTTTCCGGATGTTGAACTTTCCATCCACTATATCATGATTAATTATGTTGGTATCAGGAGAGACTGGTATACATGTAAGCAACATATATATGACTCAAAAATTAGACCTTCCTCTAAGACATTTCGAAAAAATCTCTACTTTCTCGAGATATACTTACGTATTTATGATTCAGATCAGTGGATAAAATTATGATTTTATAATATGAGAACGTTCAATCCTCTGTTAATGGCCCTTCTTTTTCAGTTATACGTCTAATTATTTCACATAAACATCTAATAAATACTAATAAATGGAGAGCCGCAGTAGAAAGTGAATGTGAGATATAATAACACCAAATAACACTCAACTTATATAGAATTCCAACATTTAACATCAGTCTTGAGACGATTGAGACTGAGATATTTCGAGCTCGAGATCTCAATAGCAATCAATCTTCTCTCCAACAGAACGGTATACTTTTCATTGAACTAGGTCACCTCAAAAATGTATTAAATTTCAAAAAATTGAATGCAAGGTGATTTATTGGTTGAACACAGTGAACCCGTTTACACAAGATTGTATTGAATTTTTATATATTCTATAGGGTGTCCCAAGTTATCGTATACAGGCAATATCTCGCTTATTTGACAAGATGGTTGAAAAATTCAAAAACTTCATTGAATGGCATTGAAGTACCTTCCTAATGGCATATAAAAAAAATCCATTATATTTGACAGTTCTCTGGCAGCTACCCCCACATCTTATTTTCAAATGGCATCCCCTGTATATTTTCATTGGAAATTACGTGTTACTCAATTTGGAATTATCCTTATTGAAATCAAATATTGCCTCCGCTCATGTTCTTTGTTTCATGAAGCCGATGCTTCTATCATGTCATAATAATTTTGAACACTTGCTGTGATTTTTAGTTCATTTTTTGATTCGCATAAAAACTATTCTAGTTGAAATTCATACTTCATTAAATGTTGCTGTTTTTGTTACAAATAAAAAAATACCAAGTATATGATATCGTTGTATTCCTTATAGGATGGCAAGCAATTTTCAATGACAATATTCAGGGTGATAGCTGCCAGAGAACTGTCAAATGTAAAAGATTTGTTCTTTATGTCATGAGGAAGGTATTTCACTGTCATTCAATGCAGTTTTTTGAATTTTTCAATTATCTTGTCAAATAAGCGAGAAATTGCCTGGATACGATAATTAGGGACACCCGGTATTATAGGTATATTAAGTAGCATCCTGATCACTTATGGAACAAACAAATATCGTGAATCAGGAAAGAATTATTTGAAAATTCTTGAAGCTGTTTCTGCCGAATGGCATGATGAATTAAACAAGCGATCTTGATCTGGATGGATCAAGGATCGCAGTTCAAATATGAAATTCCATCGATCATATCCAGCCATACTGACAAAAAACTCCCCAAATCATATAGCGCCGCTATCAACTATCCTAATAAGGAAAAAAACGAATAAAATCACGCATCAGATACTATATGAGTAGTCTCTGATCATTATTTTTCAATATTTCAAAATAAATGTCAGCGACTGTTTTGGAATGACACTCCATATATTTTTCTTCAGATCGAGATTTTTTCCGAATACGCAGTGATATTATGACAAGTTGACATGACAAAAAAAAGTAGTCGCAGTAAGCGTCCCGAAAGGACTATCAGTTTTTCATTTGTCAGATATTTCAACACCGGATATATGATTTTGAAGTACGTTGTGAAAAATAAATTGAAACAGACCGTCATCGTTATATTGAACACACCGTTCACACATACTGATGTCAGATAAGTACCTATGCCCTCCTACTGTCATTATAACTCTTATTATGCGATTCATCACAATAATATCTGTCATTAAATGTTGAAAATCGAGTTATCAATGTATGAATGACTCCATAGTTGTAGATATAAAGAATATTTGTCCTTCAATCTGCCTAATGAAGTCATCATCCCTGTCTATTCGGAATCGAAGGAAAATGCAAATTTTCCTCTACCTTTCTTTTATGCGGACGCCCATGTTCCATACCTAATTTGAGTGTATGTACATGCCCACACTTCATCTGAAATCTACTCTAGCTGGGTGTGTAAGCAAAGTCAGTGTCCGACCATCGTTTTCAAATATCAGTCTGGGTGTGAAGGTTGTGTGTGTTGAAATTATCGATGAGTTATTATTATGGTTTATTGCCACCAGTGTACTCGTGGCTGATCTGACATACAAATTATTCAATGGAGCTGTTTCGAATCAACACCATCAGCGTGATGCTTACGTCAATCAAAACGATCAATTTGTCAGCTCCATAATATCGGTAGAGGCATACGATAAATGAGAAGTATATAGTAATAATATGATATGAGAATACGTTACTAAACTGGAATTGAATAAATTTTTCATACCATTCGTTTCAGTTGCAAATTATGAGTCAATGCGTTGTTCAGAGTTATTGGCTAAACTTGGCCAACATGTTGCCCAGTCGCAAATTATATTCGAGTTCTTTGGAAATTTTCGTACGCAAGAAGGTGTTCACTAGTTGAGAATTGAACAGAATGCACATTCTCATCCCATGAAAGAATGGCATGTCAATGTATCATCGCATTTGAGGGGTACCCAATTTCGGAGAGTTTAAACCATGTGCTATGTAAACAAACATTCGCTGAATATCCGCTGGTAACTCGGCAACTGCGCTCTGCGCACAAACTCGACGTTTTGAGATGATCTTAGTATTCTTAGTTGGCAGCATTTGTGCTCGTCAACGGAAATATTGAAAAAACGCTCGCATTGCTGCCACGAGCTCATATTACTTCATGATAAAATACTCAATGAGGTATCAAACAAACCCTCTGATGCAGCAGAAAGCTAAAAAATTGTGAATTTGAGGATAGAATATGAATTATAATAGTCATACAGGCTGATCCACGGTGGATGGCCTATTAGAAGTATCTGGAGAACGAGAAGACAGAACATTCTGAAAATTGGGATGCTTTGATAATTGAACATTCTCTATCCGTCTAACATATTTTCATCGATACAGTGTTGCCACTTCTATCAGAAACAACTAGCAACTTCGTTATTTTAAATAGAGCACCCTGTATTTTTCATCTATGTATCACACTTTGGGTCTAGCAGGAATGATTACAGAGATATAGGGTGTTCAAAATCGAGATTTTTCAATTTCAGGATTTTTTTGTGTCGAAACTATTCATTATTGATCGAAAAGGCTTACATGTCCCTATCTCAACTTTCGATTCACTATCTACTGACATTTAATTGGAACATATACAGGGTGATTAGAATTCTGAATCTTGAAGCACCCTGTATTTTTTCCAATCATATTCCAGTAGATAGTCATTCAAAAGTTAAGATAGGGACATGTAAGCCGTTTCGATCGATAATGAATAGTTTCGACACAACAAATCTTAAAATTGAAAAAATCTCGATTTTGAACACCCTATATCTCTGTAATCATTCCTGCTAGACCCCAAGTGTGATGCATAGATGAAATCAGCTCTTTAGGAAGAATCTACAAATGCAATGAAATACAGGGTGTTCCATTTGAAATAACAAAGTTGCTAGTTATTTCTGATAGAAGTGGCAACACTGTATCGATGAAAATATTTTAGATGAGTAGAAAATGTTCAATTATCGAAGAATGGCAATTTTCAGAATGTTCTGTCTTTTCGTTCTCCAGATACTTCTAATAGGCCATCCACCGTGGATCACCCTGTATATAAATTGTGACACTCCAAGAAGGTGGATGAGTATTTGAAAAACGAATACTTTGATGACCTCGAAACTATTTGTTGGTCTATATATTCGATGAAATGAATATGCTTGAATGTCAATAATAATATCGAAATCAATAAGGACTTTTCCTGAACTTATCCCTTTTTCTGACAAACAGATTCTCAATATTTTGTGTGACTTATATGAATATAAACACTCTTCCTCTTCAAATATGGCCTTCCATATTATATGTGTGGAATTCTGATAAACGAATGTTTTGTCAATTTCGATTACCTACATTTTGTTGGCTTTCTTGTTATCTTGGTAACATCGATTTCGTGCTTGCTCATCCAAGATTGAAAATGGCATAGCCTTTGTTTTTGCACTACAATTTCGTTCGAGTGTTTTAAAATCTTGAAAATATATGATTATAAACATATAAGTTCACTTGTGTAACTCGTGTAACTACTTAAAAACCTTTTCTTGAAGTTTCAATTCATATTGAATAATTATGGGACTACAATTTTTTCATATCAGATCATATATAGGTACGCCAGCAATCGATTTGAGATGTTTGATGAGAAGTTGCTATTTCCCTTGAATGAACCAGTTTTTCTGGAACTTTTCCAAAAATTTCATGATTGATTCCACAACCACGACCCAATTCACAAAACACAATCAATTTGAATAATAATATTTTTAAAATGTCAGAGCATGACAGACTCATTCGCAAAGTTAGATAAACCTAAACTCTTATACTTCTTCATGAAATAATGGCGATTATGGCACTAACGACACCAAGCAACAACAAACTATTGTTAAAAATAGTGTTGTCAGTTCAAAGTTCACCATATTTCAACAATATTGCTATCAGTTGAACTTACAACTAATCTTGCAGTCATTGTCCAAACAGAACTCGATATTGATCAATATGATCATAACAATAATGATAATTTTTCCACCACTAGCTATGAAACCTACCTACCATTGTTTACTCCTTTCAATAAAGACAAAGCCACCTCTGATATAATAATGGCGTCTACTCCTTGGTCACAATATCCAATGTGGCATAGTGCCACATTATAAAATAAATACCAATAAGCTGCATAACTCGGATTCTTTGAATTAGTGCAGTTGAAGAAAAAGTATAGTGTGCAACATGTGGGGAAAAGCACTTTTCTCACTCATGTTTTTGCATCACTCGCCCTTTCAAAACGGAAAACCGTGCGGAAAATTCACTTTTCCGCACACTCGTAGTTAAAATAAAGAACAATCAGTGAAGTTTTTTACCACTCACCTGAGCATACTCCGCACATATATCGATCCCGACCACGAAGTTCCCCACATCCTCCACCGTCCAATTGGACACATCCTCGTGCAGCTTCGGGCTCTCGCTGGCCGCCCGCTTGGGCCCCACTGTGGGGGGCAGGCCACCCGTGGGGCTGCCCACAGAGGGCGTCTTGGTGCGGGGCCTCTTCGAGGGCGGCGCGCCTGCTGAGAGGTCCAGGGGCGAGGAGGTTTCCGGGCGTTTCACGTTCTTGAGCAGACCCTGGAAGATGAAACAACGTCTTCTGAACTGGTCAACATTGATAATGTCGTGGTTCAAAATATGGCCTGAATTCAAAGTTTTTTTTTCTTTGATGTTCTGGTTCCCACGAAAAGGAATATTTTGTAATGTTCAGAGAACATCGTGAGAACCAAGGGAAATAAGGTAGAAATTAATGTTCTTCTTAAATTTCTGGAGGTTATATCCCTCGGAGAACACCTCCCTTGGTAATGTGTTCCAGAGCCTTGCTGTTCGTTGGATGAACGAGTCTTTGGAAAGAGATGATCTGCAGGTCTCCAAAGTGACCACGAAGGGGTGCGAAGCCTCAACTCGACGGGTTGATCTCGCGGGGACTGCCAAGGGAGGAACAATTGTTGATATTTCAGAAGAGCATCGTCCATGAAAATATCTATAAAATAGACCCAAATCGCCTTCTACGGTGTTCCAGAGAAGTGAGTGGATTTGTGAGCAAGGCATCACCCACGAGACGAATTGCTTGTGTTCTGATTGCATTGAAATCTACCAAGTTATTGGATC
This sequence comes from Phaedon cochleariae, assembly GCA_918026855.4. Lineage (NCBI taxonomy): Eukaryota > Metazoa > Arthropoda > Insecta > Coleoptera > Chrysomelidae > Phaedon > Phaedon cochleariae. The sequence continues at coordinate 67,063,044 of OU896707.1, read as the reverse complement.
CCCATTCGAGAATTGTTGCCAAGTCCATATTTATGTTGTCAACATTTCTCCCTCGTTCGTTTCTGATGTGCCTGGCTGGTATTGGAGCCCTGGGAGAGAGGGCCGTATGGAGGGTACTGTGTCAATATGGAACTTCTGTAATTGCATATATCATTGTTTGAGGGTGCTAATTACCGTTTGAACAGATATTTTTTTATTTTTTCTTCCTCCTGTATCCTCTTGATTGATGCTTTCTCTCGAAACGTTTTAGAAATTTCCGGATTTAGATAGCTTTGATAATCGTGTAATGAATATTCATTCAAAATGATGCATTTTTTCGACGAATAATTGAATGAAATCGGAAGTTGGATTTCTTTTTCGAAGAATCAACGTTGTATGTATAGTCGTCGGATATGTGATTGTGTTCGAACCCAGAACAAGAAATACTGAATGATGAAATGGAGAAGAACGTAGTTTTCCGTAGATGAAACATAATTTTCTTTGTGTTACCAGTGAAATGATGGAGTGTTTCTTCGTCATGAGGATGTCTGGTGTCTGATCTTCATTTTGTTATCAGGAGTCGATATGAAAATGGCAAGTCCATTGCAATTTTGCGGAATATATTTTGCACAACTCCGCATCAATTCTCGAGTGCATTTTTGTTGTCAGCACTTTCACAGTTTCAAATTGGTCAAACATATCTTTCTTTCAATGTCTTTCGAGTAAAATCATGTTTTTTTCCGATTTCGGAACTACACATTAGGCCGATGATGAGAATGATATATATATTATAATATGTGATATTATACTGTCTGTAGGTTAATCGAGGAGGTGGTATATACATTCATCATTCCAGATTTTTTGGGATTTTCTCTCCTCGTTTCCATAAAATGATAATATGAATATTATTTCAATATACGTGTAGCAAGGACAAATCCGAGGACAAATCAGATGATTTGCCCCAAAATGTCACTGCGTTTAAAGAATTTGCCTATCAGAGAGCCTTAAAGTAAATTTCACTAGCTTGTCAAAGACAATTTGTATTGAAAAAAGTTTGGAGAAAAGAAATAAAGGTATATAGAGAAAATATCAATTTTTTACTCATCTTTGGACGTTTCGGGCACGAGTATATAGAACATGGTATTCACTACTGAAATCTGAAAATGAAAATGGTAAATTCAAGATCATTTAATGAAAACATCCTCATTTGATTGCCAACGTCACCAATTGTCACTGAGAACTGAAAAGTGTCAGGACAAATACGAATTTGCCATACAAAAAATCCATTTTTTATGTTGAAAACAGGAGCAGATTCGTTGCCGAAACGTCCAAAGCTAAGTAAAAATCTGATGTTTTTTCTATATACCTTTATTTCTCTTCTCAAAACTTTTTTCAATACAAATTGTCACTGACAAGCTAGTGAATTACTAGTTGTTCCATGATCTGGTTGACTTGACATTTGACAGCAAACAATTTTACTGTTCAGTGCTTCCGCACATGTGATTCTTTTCTTGGTTATTTCCGAAGCCACATCTTTCTTATTACAAAAGATTGATATTTGCAAGTTTAATTACTACTTATCGGTGATTTAAGGGTACCGTGGGCCCTTATTAAATATGTTCCCGACCCCCAACTTTCAACTTTATTAAAATTTTTTAAATAACATTTTTATCATATAAACAGTAAGTTTCACTCATATTGATATTTTTTCAAAAAATTTTCACTGTTCCTTCTCCAGATCATGGAGCAATGGCTTTTGCTTGCTCCGTTATTGCTTATTGTATACATATTGCAACAATTTTCACTTCCATGTAAGTAAAATATTACTGTATCATACCATAGGCCAATGTGTCCTTTTTTAGAACTTTACATTTTCTTGGCTGATGATGGGCTTATATAAGCCCGAAACATGTTATGTTCCTTATATGATCTATGATCATTAAATAAAAGTTGTGGAGATGACTTTGGGTTTTCATCTATGAACTACACCACTCCACTTTGAGTTACCATGGACTTCTTCCAAAGATTATCTTATAGGCTCTCTGATAGAAAAATTCTTTGAACGCAGTGGCATTTTGGGGCAAATTATCTGATTTGTATATTGAAATAATATTCATATTTTCATTTCATAGAAACGAGGAGAGAAAATACCAGAAACTCTGGAATAATGGCTGTATTTATAATTGAATCGACTTGGAAAAATTCAAGGGTAGCAATATAGGTCATACCTATAACCTCTCATCAAATGGTTTTTTCACGAGTCATACCTATAACCCCTTATAAAATGGGATTTTTTCGATGAACCGTTTTCGAAAAAAAAATTACAAACTGGGTGCCGAAGTAGCCCCGTGACTGGGGTTTCATTGGCACTCAAACAGAAAATTGAACAAAAACAATGTCAACGTGTACTATGGCAAAATTTAACGGTTTTTTCTAGTTTTCAAATAAACTCTTATTCCGTATATCTGTCATAGAGCCTTAAGCCAGCCAAACCGTACGTGTAATGTCGCACCATATTTTGCGTAGCGGAGTGTACTGACCTGTCTCAACAACTCTCGGCTACTGAATATTGAAACTATCGGTCTCTGTAACTGTTCAGTTGCCTTGAATTCGCGATTATTGTATAGTCTTTTTCAAGATCAGAGGAAATGACCTGACCTGAGGTGGGATAATGACATGCGATAAAGTAAATTTTTGTTAAGTTCAATACTCCGTAGATCTACGGACACTCGAACCTGGCAACACCGCACCCACCTGTATCTCGGCCTCCTTGGCCGTCCGCACCATGGCGAGCAGCGTCTGCGTGGTAGACATGTCGATGAGTGGCGGGAACATGCCGGCGCCGGCTCCGGCAACGCCAGCGAACGGGTTCAGCACCGGGAAGTCTGGCGGCTTCTTGGTGAGGTCGCCGGCGTCCTTGGGCTGCGCGGGCTGCGGCAGCGGGACGAGGCTGGGGAAAGCGGCCGGCTTGAAGCGGGGGTCGAGAGGCGGGGGGAAGCCGTTTCTGGCTGCGCTGAAGTAGCTGCAAGGAATAAGAAAATTGAATTGTTTTGATAAGGAATATTCTCAGATATACAGGGTGTTTCAAAAAAACCTGACCCCCTTGCTAGGGTAGGTAGATCACTGCAAAATAAGTTGGGTTTGCTCATGCAGTGAAAAAATGTCTTAGCGGCATCCGTTTCCATGATACAAGGTGTTGAAAAAATTACTTTTTTACACATTTTTCACGATTATGTCGAAACTACTGGAAACATTGTGATGAAATTTTGTACGGATGTTTCTTGGAATCTGACACATCGCATGCATTTGTTTTTATATCTGACTCTCATAGAGGGCGCTAGTTACACGGTTCGTACCGAGTAGTTTAGAACATAACTTTTTTGAGGTTAGATTTTCCAATCCAAATATGATATGAACTTAAACCTCATTCAATTTTACACCAAAAAGAAACTCTTGGTGAAACTCGATACTATGTTTCGTTTTCGGAATATTTTGATTTGAAAATATTGGAGTAGTATTGATGCTGGTATAAAATGAATTTTATTGAGTTCAATTACCCATTTATTCAGATTCAAAAACAATAGGATCATTCTTGTGCTGAAGTTATTGATGGGACAAAGAATCATAAAATTAAGAGATATTTGACAAGAAACATGAAATATTGAATCAGTTAGAGTAAGTGTTCAAAATGTCCTACGTTTCGACGAATACACGATTCTATATTCTTATCTTAAAAATGTATTATTCTTCTAAACAGTTGAGGATCAGGTGTTAGGTCATTTAAGTGATGTTCAATTATGTCTCGTGAATTTACCTATGTAGCTTAGACTTTCTGCTCAAGATACAACAAAACTGTGTAATCCATGTTCTTAGTAAAATCTGTTTCGATGTTATTCTTGTGATTCATTGTTAAATCAATGAGTTCAGCATCAGAAATGTATTGCTGTTTTCGGTTTTCAATAAATAGGTGATAATTTTTCATAATACTCGCTCTATTACATAGCTTTATACCAGCAACAGTTATCACTTCGAAATATTTCGAAAACGGAACACAGTATCGAGTTTTACCAAGAGTACCTTTTAGGTGTGAAATTGAATGATGTTCAAGTTCACATCAAATTTGGATTGAAAAATCTAACATCAACAAAAGTTATGTTCATAACTACTCGGTACGAACCGTGTAACTAGCGCCCTCTATGAGAGTCAGATATAGAAACAAAGGCATGCGATGTGTCAGATTCCAAGAAACTTCCATACAAAATTTCATCACAATGTTGCCAGTAGTTTCGACATAATCTTGAAAAATGTGTAAAAAAATCATTTTTTCAACACCTTGTATCTTGATAACGGATCCGTAACGAATTTTTTTTACTGAGTGAACCCAACTTATTTTGCAGTGTTCTACCTAACCTAGTAAGGGGGTCAGGTTTTTTTGAAACACCCTGTATTATGAACATGAAAAAATGGATACATATACAGGGTGTCTGTAAAAGGTTGGGACATCGCTCGGCTGTGGACTCCTGGGATAAAAACAAGTTGATTTAGACCAACTCACCTATATCCAAAATCGTCTCGTTGAGTTGGTACGAGGCGTTGAGGTTTTTTTGGAAAAAAATTATTTTGATCATAAAAAGAGTAGGCTGAGATCGATTTTTAAAATTTTTGGCATAGCATGTTCTGTGACTGTAAGTCACGTTTTGAGATGTTTTTGATCATCATCAGTGACTTGCAAGTGTTTCAAATAACCATGTTGCCGTACAAATTTGGTGATAACTTTTCAGAGGTCGGACTGTAAACTTCCAGTTTTTTTTCCCAGAAAGATATTCCCTTCATAAATATTTTTCACTAACAAGGTCGGCTCTCCGTCTTTAAAATGTTTAAATAACTCAAGTTGCCACTTACCCGTAATTAGAACGTCATTTCCATTCCCAGAATACTTACTACTTTGAAGTTGGTTAGGTGAACGTTGTAACAACGTCGTAGTTCAACTAAAGTCATGCTAAACATTGAGACGACGTTGTTCGGTGGTTTAGAGAGCGTCGTTCAATGAATCACTGAGTTCAACACGAAGTACAACGTCAGTTTTGTTGTATTATGTGGTTGTCGTCGCCAAATTGCAACTTGAGATGTTCATTCGTTTTCAGAAAACATTATGCATATGAATGGTATTAGCTCACTGAAAACCAGTGTACATTGATTCAACGTTTGTACCACGTTGAAATGGTGAAAAATACGATACCCTTTGATTTTTTAACCTTACCTAAAACTATTTCATTCATGATAATGAAATAAAATACTTCATAAAAGAATGGTGTCAATCGTTGGAACTTAGAATGGACCCTACCAAAAACTACCCCAGTGGCCTTCACGACGAAAAGGAAAACTAATCTCGAAACCATTAGAAATGGGTATCGGATAGCTATAAAATGGAAACAAGAGGTAAAATACTTGCGACTCAATCTGGATCAAAAACTTCTCTGCATGGAATAAACACGGGAAGGAACTAATCAACAAGGGCACAAAAGCTTTGATGATATGCCAAAATATCGTCGGAAAAAGCTGGGGATGTTCCCTTAGGACCCCTTGACCCCTAGATGGATGGACAAAGCAATAGTGAGAATTATCATCACATATTATGAAGCGGTGGTTTGGGGAGACTAGTCGAGCCTCCACAAAGGCTAATATTACGTAAAAACTCAGAGACTAGCATGTATATGCGTTACCAGTACAATGAGAATGTGCCCCACTGCCGCAATGGAGGTGATTCTAGCCCCCACTCCACAACATTCATTTGTAGAGAGTGCGAGTGCGGCAAAAGGGAATGACATACAGAATGATTCAGAAGGAGTTCATGCATTGTATGCATTTTCAGTGCAATGAGAATTTGCCCCATTGCCGCAATTGAAGTGATTCAAGTCCAACAACATTTAGTTGTGGAGAGTGCGGCAAAGAGAACGATATACAAAATGATTGATAAGGGATGACCAAGGTGGGCCAATATGCCCACTTAACCAGCCAATCCAGAATTTGCCTCAGCATGAAATAAATTAAGAGTACAGCTTTGTGAAACATTGGAAAAGTGAATCAATCATGGCTTGGAGCTCAAAGAAGGAACCATAAAGTGGTACACAGATCCAGATAACGCCTCGTTCCAAGTACTTCAAAAGCCTTGAAAAATTCTCAAGCATATTCCAGGGGCAAGTTCACGATGTATGGAAATGTGTACAGTTCAATCTAGAAAAAATCTATGAAGAAGATATGTCGTCATCATCATATTCGATAGTCAAGCAGCAAGCAGCGTTTGAAGTCTTTCATCTAATAGTTTGGGAATGCCCTGAAGAATTGAACCAACAAGCCAACAGAGATTGAGGCTCCCTACTATGTGTACCTGGACATTCCAGAGTGAAGGAAATGAAGTAGCGGACAAAAACAGTAGGAGAGCAGTTCCAACATCTTTCGTAGGGCCAGAACCCTTCTGTGCGATCAGCAGCAGAATACTGTATCAGAACAAATTAGGAAAGAGAAAGCTTAACAGAGACTAGACATCTAGACATCTGATACTACTGTATACGAACATAACTCGAGCTTTGGAATTGAGTTCCTTTACTCACTCGTTGGGATTGGTGTTGTTGTACTTGGCTGCCAAGCTCCTCATGAAGTCGCTGTAGTTCCTCATGGGCGCCTCTGAAGCAGGCGGCGTATCAGGGTGAGAAGCCGAACTGGGGGTGACCGATCTCGACCTGCTCGACGTGTCCGGGGTGCCCGGACTGAGCCGCTCGTTCTTCAGGTGGTTGTTGTTGTTGTGTAGGAGGTAGTCAGGGGTGGCTATGGTCGTGGCGATAGGCCCGTTGTTGTTGATCGAGCGGTCCATCCTCTTCCTACGCAGGGCTTTGGTGGACAGGTGGTGTCCGGGGCTGCTGTCGAGAGGGTCGGTCGTGGACGTTGTTTCACCTGAAATTGAAGGGAAAACTTGGTGAGCTTCACATCGTTTTTTTCTTGGTAATGTGGATTATCAGGTTTATAAGTGTTCCTAATTGTTGTCCTCGGACTGCGCAGAATCAGGTGCGCAACAAATTCTATCCTGAACAAGTCAGGAATAATTTTGAAACCAGATGAACGACCCAGTAAACACAAACTCGTTGATAAAACGTTGAATAACGGTTGGAATCGTGGAAATAACGTTAGTGGTTGAAAACTTCAACGTTGAAATTTGGTTGAAGATGACCAAGAAATAAACACGTTATTTAAATGTCTTTTTCTCAACAATTCATTACTTTCTGTTAATCTACAACCACTATTTAACGTTGAAATGAAACGTTGATACCTTCGAGAAACAACACGTCATTTTATTTCAAAAAAACGACACATTCACATCAATGTACGGTAGGATAATTGCTAAAAATAACCTGTTTATAACGTCAGAAAACTAATAGATTCAAACAACAATGTCTTGTTAACTTCAACGTTTCAAATTCACATATTTATAACTTTTGAGTTACTTGATACGTCATTTGATGGTGAACTGATAATGTTGATGAAACGTAGGAAATTACTCATTTAAATACGTCTATTATTATGTGAAAAAGATTATTCATTGATATTTGGATGTTACAAACAATTATCAGACGTTAATTTCAGTATTTCATTTAAATCAGGAAATTCTGATTCAATCACTCGTTATTCATCGGCCTAATCGTAAACTGTAAGAGATGCAGTGTCGGTTAAATCTTGTCAAAACTGTGCAATTTTATGCTTGACGAAATTCCGTTTAGAAATTACGAAAATTCGGAAATATCCGGAATATTCTAAGACCTCCATTATTTTTTAGTCATTTGAACAAATCAATCTTTATTATGGAAATTTCTTCTTCTCTACAAGATGGCGTTTTCAAAATTGATCCGAAGTGAATGTTGAAATATATTTTTTTATCGACTTGTTCAAACGTTAATATTCCACGTTTATTTCACGTGAAAAATTTCGTTAGTAGTTTCCACCGGTTTCAAACGGATATTTACGTTGATATCAGTGGTTGAAAATAACGTGGATGCCAGTGACATTTTCTCGTTGATTCAATAACGTGATCAAAAGATTCCATTGAACGTTATTTCAACCGACCGTTGTGGTAATTTTACTACGTTTTTTTGACGTGAGTGTATTTACTGATGGGGAATACTCGTTTACCCGATTTCTCACCTTCTTGACTCACGTGCATTCAGGGCATATTTAGGTTAGGGCTAATCCTAAAATTCAGGACGCTCTACAAGAAAGTTTAGGAATATTTTCAACGTTAGATGGAAAGAAAAAGAGTCATTGAGGAAAATCCAGAGGAAGTTCGAAAATTTTTGGCTACAACCCCCTCCTCTTTTCGCACAGGGTCCTGGAGATTCAGAACTTGGGAAAACATCAATCAAGCAACAACATCCCAGAGTTTCATTAACTTCCGACATTTTTCCACGTAACCCCACTTTTTCCAACCTGCCGACTGGCCTATAGTCACTAGTGTATGGTAGGAGAAACTTGACTCTGAGCTTTCCTTCTTCCCTTGGAATATTTAATTTTAAATTTGAAATTGGTGATTTGAATTCACTCAAATATTCCCTAGTCGAGGTTGAGGTATTTACCGTTCATAACTCAATACTTTGTATAATTGTATAAGTATAATATGTTGCTAACCAAATAATTACGTGAACAAAATATACAATTAATGACGCTGGATCTAAACCTACTTTTCATCCTCCATAAAGAATGATTAAAAGGATATCTCACTATACCCATTAATAAATCTGGCTGATGTTATCGCATTAATAGTTGTTCTTGATCTCGCTAGCATTCGAATCCATAGAAACTCATCAATAATAGCCGAAACTCCTTCTGAAATCTGAAACGAAGTGTCTCCTTCATTCAAGAACGTCAAGCTTGCCGTGAGCGTCGATGAATTCAGAACAAGTCTCATACGGAAAACAAAAGGGAGTGCAAGTGTGTAAAAAATGATAAAAGCCACGGTAGCCAATCACCATTTATCACGGCCTGCTACAGGTGTCCATTGTTACAAGATGTTGCGTCAGCGGCGTATGTGACTCCTGCCTAGAATTCGATACCTTCCACTGTTACTTCGGATGCTCGTTCGGATGCTTTCAGATATCAACTTCTGGGATTGTTTGACATGTATTGTGCTGCTTAGTTCTTGACATACAACGCGTCATGGGGTTAGAAAACGTAACTATACCATGATTTCCGTTCACTGTCCATGTCCTTCCAAGTTGCCCAACAGAGATCACGCGTTAATAATACTACCTTATTTGTTTAATTTTGATATTGAATACACACTAGTCGAATTTACGCAACAGACCTTTGAAAACGAAACATAGGTTCTGTAGGTCGCCAGAACCGGATATGAGAAATGAGTGGAACACGCGTCAACTACATTTTCGAGTGAGACATCGTTCTACAATGTTTTTTGCGCTGCAGCGTTGCCGTTTCCATCGAAAAGTAGCAACAACTTTGTTATGTCAATGAGAATATCCTGTATTTTATCGCATTTTCAGATTCTTCCTGAAGAGCTGATTTCATCGTTATATCACAGTTGGGGTCGAACGAGAATGATTATAGAGATATAGGGTGTTCAAAATTGAGATTTTCATACATTTTTCTGTTGAAACTATGCATTATCGGTCAGAACGGTATTTTGAGCATTCTTTCAATGAATAGTATTTGATACAATAATTATACAAATGAAAAAAATCGGGTAAAGGTATGCCAATTCATGGGCATATAGAAATCCTATTGTCGGTTATCTGGAGGTTCTCTTCAAACCATTGTGGTTGTGACAAGCTGTTGTTTCTCAAGTAGCTATCCTATTGATTTTGGTACTTCTTTTTCCAGTGATTTTTGACCGTTTCCAGCGTACATAGTTCTTTGTACCGTGTTTACATCCCATGCTAAAGGAAGCAAAATGTTTTTCGTGTTTTCTTGAGATACTTCCTTCTGAATATTAGTAAAATTATCAAATTCGCTTACTCATCCACGATTCACTTCAGATCTGAGAAATATTCCCTTTCTAGTCACTAAAGAAAATCTGCAGATGTTAAAGTACGTTATATCAGAGATTATACAGGTGTGTATAATCTCTGGTTATATCAAAAGGTTATATTCATTTAAGGATGAAATTATCATGATTTTTGATATTATTCCGAATGAAATTCATAACGGTTTTACAGAAAACGAGTTCTACTCAAATGTTTTTTTTTTTTTTAGTATAATTTTTTGAACCTGAAAATCATTTCCGAATTTGATCCTGAATTTTTCTCCTGGAGTTTTTCAACTTGGGACCAAAATTATATTGTAGGAAATATCTCCGATTATCATCAACATGGCTGTAGATATACTGGGTTTTATTCAGGTATGTGGCTGAACTTCTAGGGAAATTATTTGAATAACTCAAAGACGAAAAGTTCATATAAACCTCGATATATAACATAAGTCCGAAAATCGGTTTTTCGTAAATATCGTAAAAATCCTTCATCAAAATTTGTTGACATTTGTCAGTGTTATTAAGATCAATGAGGAGCTGGTTTAGCCATATTCAGATTAACGAAAAATCGTTTTTTTTTTAAGGGAACTTCGACAGGATATCTTGAGAACTTTTCATTACCGGAACTAGGTATATGTTTATATGAACCATTCGTCTTAGAATCAACTGAAAAATCGCTGCTTGAAAAATGACCACATACTTGAATAACGTCCTGTATCGGACGTTGCTTTCGGGAATTTTGTCGAGTGGTTCTTATTGAGGGTTGTTGATTGGACTAATAATCGAACAAAAAAACGAGTATGATTGGTGGGTAAATGGTTTGTCTGTTAGCCATATGATTTTTTCTGAGCATAAAATGGTTTTCTATGTCGAGATGAGGGTTTTAAACATGTTCCATTCCAGTGTTCAACAATAATTATTGAGATACCTACTTCAAGAGTGATGTCTCCATGAAAAATCGATCACGATGCTCAAAATTGAGCCTAATATTTTTCTCACATTTAAGAGCGACGGCAATATATTTTATTATCATTGCCCCTGGCATTTTATAATCATGGGAACTTTGCCTCTGAATTCATCTGATTAGCTTGGTCAAGGAAACAGTAAATATAAAAATGATTAAATAACACCAAAACGATTATCAATTTCCCATGTGAATATATCTATGAATTATTTAATTTATTCGGAATACAGGTTCAGAGTTCAGCGAAAACTAATCATTCATCAAGATTTAATAATCTCCATTAAATTATTTTTGGACTATACCTGCCTTCTATGAGATCTGAACAAATTCTGATGATACAGCGAACGAAAGGTCAAAACTATCATCAAAAATCGAAAGAGCAGTAATTATGTATACAGGTGCATTATCAATCGCTAGAAAGTGATATAAGGATTCATCAAAATTAGCATTCCTCGAGTTTAAACAGCATCTCAATGATAATAATTATACAATGATTATACAGTGCTCGTCTAATTTTTGAACCACCTAGTATATTGCCACAAAATTTGGAAGTCTCAAATAGGAGATGAAAACCTACTTTTTCATGTGAAAATTACAGTTTCAAGTTTTAAAATGGCGGCGGAGCACCATCTTGAATTATTTTTTTGAATGGAACACCTAATTTATTATTCCATTTTCGAAATCCTCTCATAATTCTTATACGTCTCATTCCTTTCTTAACCGATTCATCTAATACATTTCACTCCTACATTCAATAGTTTTTGAAATATTAACGTTTGAAAAGTGACATTTTGATGTTGTCCAAAGCAAACATGATTGAAAGCATCATTTGACTTCATAGTTGGTTTTCAAACGTTAATATTTCGAAAAAATTTTAACCTAGTAGTGAAGTGTATAGTAGATGATGTTGTTGAGAATTATGAGATTTTGGAAATGAAATAATATATTGGTTCTATTTGGAAAATATTGCAACATGGCACTCAGCCGCCATTTCAGATCTTTAAGCTGTCGCTTTTCCATCAAAAAGTTGGTTTTCATCTCTAATTTGAGCTTTCCAGATTTCGTTGCCATATACCAGTGGTTCAAAAATTTGTAGGGGAGGAACGGACTTTAGACGGGCACGGTACACATCTTGTCAATCCACTTTGGGTAACAGTTGAATATTCAATATAAGAATTGGAAGACTGTATCTTATGGAACCAAAGTACTCAAAGCAGCATGAACAACGACGGAAAACTCAAAATATTTTCCACAAATTTTCCATAAAAAATCAAGGATGGTAGATGACAGAATGAAAACAACAACTTACTGATTTTTTGGCTAATGCCACAGATAACATCAATGACCTGAATCCTCCCGAAATCTGTGGTTTATCAATCAGATATTAACAACTGTACCAGTGTCAGACGGTCAATGATATTTAGTTGAGAAATAGTACATCGATAGCTATCAATAGTTAATTTATTCCATTTCTCATATGGAAAATAGTGGTGTTAAGCTAACATTGAATGTAGATTAAATATAAATGAAATGCAATGAACAAACCATCAATCTGTGTAATCAAAATGATCAATACATGAGAATATTATGACCATTTCTGCGAAAAGTGCTTTTTTCAGTGTAGGTCAAAGTGTGATGGTGTGAAATTAACGATCTACATCAAAGCATCTGTGTAGTTTCAACACGACAAATAATTCTTAATGGAAAATCAAGAAATGGGGTGTCTATGAAGATAACTTACCGAGATAAGAACTCACTTTTGTCGATGAAAGATCACGTTAGCTTTCACAAAAATGCCCATCGTATATCACACGTAATTTCCTTCAGACCAATCTAAGATTTCAGTCTCATCAACCGTTTGCTCGAACCTTGCCTTAAATTTCAACATCTCAAACAATAAAATATGATTGATTATGGTATAATTTGTTTTTTATTGCATATTTCTCTAGGCATCGCACAGAACCAGGTGTTAAATGAGTGTCTGTAAAAAATATTATCCGTCAAAACGTTGTTCAAAAACCTGACAACAAATTACCAGCAATAACTCTTCTGGTCTCCTGTATAGGTACCTCAAACTGAAGATATTAATATTCCGGTATATTCGGTATGAACATGAAAGACTCGCCATTATTATTGTGTATATTGTCTGGTGGTACTGTTATCAGTAATATACGTCTAATATTATTATACTTATAGTTCATGTTCATTAATTTCATCTTCATCGGCTGCGGCATCGGATAATTTATGCGCGATGAATTTAAATAACAGAAGTTTTGTTCATTGATATGTATAGGTTCCAATTTGGTGGACATAATGTAAACGATTAAAAAAGCATGCACAAACAAATTTGATTTAGCCAATCTTATCTGTTCAATTGAATATTTTTCTACAACAATGACAAAATATTTGAATTATAGAATTCAGCATTCTTGAACAAAGTTTCATTCACTCATTATTTGATTAATTCAAAATTGATAGTAGAATAGTCTCGAGAATAGTTTATATTTCATCGAGTCAACATAACCACTTAGTTATCCAATCCATCATATGAATGTTGTCTTCTTGAACAACGAATGAGGTGTCACTGTCACTGCTATAAATTGATTTTTTCAGTAGGTACAGGGAACTTTCAAGCGCACTGATATATTTTGAGGCAAACCATCTGATTTGTTCTTGCCACATGTATATTGAAATGAAACAAATATTTTTATTTATAGAGACGAGGAGACTATAAACCTGAAAAATCTAGAGGAATGAAAAGTTCTGACTGATAACGTATTTGCTGGAGATGTTTTGGTGAAAAGACTAGTTTCAAAATTGAAATATGAATTACTTTTTTCTGCTCCGAACGATTTGAACTCGGATCACACTGTTCGCTAGTTCAGTCCTTCATCTATAATCTCGTAATTCTTCAAAACAATAGGTTCTTCACATAAAATCACTACAGGGTGCTACCAGAAATTCTGCAAAATTTCGGAAATTCCAAAAGTATCCCAAATTAAGAAAACCTTTTTATTTTCAACTTAGACAGTAGAGGCATGTAGATTATCTCATTATCTTGAGACAGTTCTCGAATTGTCTCCTTATCTCTTTTATTTACAGAGTGATCCCAAGAAATTAACTTATGGTTTTGCAGTCATAACTTTTTTCCTCGTCAACCGATTTTTGAAATCTCAGGCTCATTTTGAAGCTCAAAGTTCAGATGAAGGGAAATGAAGTACAAGATTGACTCAAGATGAACATTATACAGTGTGTCCCACTTCTAATGGAAGCACCCCTGTATCTTTCGTAATTGTTGATGAGTTAGGATTCTGAAATTTGCAAGATCGGTAGATATACTGAAAATACACACTATAACCAAGTGGATTCGTCTCCAGTGATATACACTGCTCGCCAACAGCCATGGAACCACCCACAAAAATGATAAAAGGGGGCAAAAAATGGTTGAATGAGATATGGGAGTGTTTCCATGAGAAGTGACACAAAATTTAATTTTTTTGAACTGAAAATTTTCCAGGATTACTATGTATAGTCAGTGAATTGGACGTCCTGATTACGAATCCGAAGTGATTTTCAACCCATCTTGGCTTCTAATAACATTTTCCGTGTTGGCGAGCAGTGTTTATCACTGGAGATGACTCCACTTGGTCATAGTGTTTATTTTCTGTATACCTCCCGCCCCTGTAAGTTTCAGAATCCTAACTCAATTTCTTGAGATCACTCTGTAAATGGAAGGGATAAGAAGACAATTTCATGCTTCTGCTGTCAAAGTTGAAAAAAATAGTTTTTGTTCATTTGGGATCTTTTAGCGATTTTATATGAAGAACCTCCGAATTTAAATTGTTCAAAGCAGAAAATAGTTATTTGTTTTACTAGGCAGAAAGGTAGTAGATTGATGATCTACATTCGCTGCCGTGTGAAACATAGATTTTTTTCTTTGAATGATATAAAACCAATTTTGTGTAATTTTTTTATTGATAACTCCATCATTTTGTGTTCACCCAATGTCAGTGTCAATTTTGATTACTCATTTCATTAGAATTTCTTGAAGCGTTGCATAGCAACAATTTTTTTCTGTCTTGGCAGTAAATGTACACCTTTTCTGCCTGTTAAGCTGCTGGAAAAAGCCACTATCCTTGCCGCTTGGAGAAAAACGTTATTTATATTTTAACAGGGACAAAATTTTGGGGTGCGACGAAATCATTTTTGCTTCTCAAAGTTTTGCTAAAAATTCATCCAAAGCCGACAAAGCCAACTACATGACAAAGTCACTTGGTTTAATGAACTCTACTTCATCTGATGTACTTATTTTCATGCATATGTCACGATTGTTCACTAGCTCAAACAAATAACCATCAATTCCGTCTAGTGTGAAATATAACAATAATTGCCATATGGTCGTAAAGTATTATGAAGAAAACGCTCATTTGGAATGTCATAAAGGAGATACCAAATGGTAAAGTTCATGGAAGTTAACCAAACTATGAGACGAATCCATGGTAGATTTAATGGAACTGACATTATTCGAAAATTTAATATTTTATTCGTTATTCTTAATTCAATAAGTCAAGTGTGAAATGAGCAATTCGCGATATTTGCATACATGATAACATGGACAGATATTGGAGATATTTGATAGAGAATGCCTGGTGAAATTGTTGCAAACAAATACCTATAGGGTGTCTGAATGAGTCGAATCGTCCTTCTTGTCCGATTATTTAAACATGGAGTTTATGGAATAAATTACTTATTTTCCAAGAGAGAGCATATTGATATTTATCTGAGTTTCAAGGAGAGAACCTTTTTGAATTAAATTGTGTGATATAATAATATGTCCGAGTGTCCCAGATCTTTTCATCAGGATGTATCTAAATAACACCGAAAAAATTCAAGGTGTATCAATCTTTCCATGAGAAATCGTTTTTTTACTCATTACTCAATTGTCTTTCCATCACTTTCAACAAAACGTTGTGGTTTTGTTAATATAATAATAATAATAATAATAATTCAAAAGGAGAAAAAACAATAACTCTAAGTCGGTCGACCACAAAATTTAATAAAACCCTAATGATTATACAAACCCTGTATACGTTATCATAGTATATTATTAATGTTTCTGACATTTTGTGAATTCTTATTGGTTGAAGACAGTATGAATACAGATCAGAATTACCTCGGGAAAAAAATAATAATTTATAATTACAAAATTGCAGTTTACGTTGGAAGGATCATTAAGGACGAGTTAGGTTAAATTGTTTAGTCAAAGTAGTCTCCCTCCTTATGCAGAAAGGATGGTTTCCTTCTTTATATTATCTATGATATTAGGCCCAGTTAGGTTAGATTGTTTGGAAGAAGTAGTCTCCTTTTTATGGAAAAAGTAGTATCTTCTCTTTTCGAGAAATAATGATATTCTTCTTATGAAAATTAGCTAATTTTCCGATCAAAACATATAAAAATTGAATGAAACTTCCGTTCACTATAGTTTTCGACTTTGCATTCAATCACAGCATAATTTTGGGACTGCTGCGCATATTGCAGTATGCCCAAAATATCCCTGCACTCAAAATTTTCCGCTATCAATATTGAAGAACATTTTAATCGACAGTCAGTCAGTCACAACAACAACAATTTTTAAAGAAGGAGAATATGAGTGTACTGGAAAAATATGGAATTCTACTTATCATCTTCCGACGTAGATGAAGAAAAATCTGCTTCCATTTTCAACATAATAAAGAAGGAAAATAAATATTTGAGCAAAATGTCTTCGTTTTTGTGGTTTGAGAAGTGTCAAGGAGAAATATATACTTTTTTGTCAATGCATGTGAAATACCTACCTGACCCCTTAATAATCTATAGGAATACCCCTAGGATTTAAGCCAGGCCACGACAGGTTACTGGTTGACCTAAGATTAGTGCTAATTGTTTGCTTCCAAGAAGGTAGACCAGGGTAAACCGATAATACGAAGAAAATGAAGGTCTAAGTGGCCGGGATGGTATAAGCATACCACCCAAAAAGAACAAAGAATGTGCACACAAAATAACGTTTGGGTTTCAAGTAGATTGCATCCCCTGGAGCACCAGTCCTCGTATTATTATTGATGTTGTGCATTATAATCACTGTTCCAACTAGATGCCTGAAAAAATGTTCTGAATTCACCGATATAAAGGGTATATTTTTTCTACAAGAGAGCGTCATTCACCCAATACCCACACGCAATTTAGTTTGGGAAGTGTCATTTTCCCGCAATATACAGGGTGATTCGCATAACAACAGAGCAGGGGCATGTAGGGGGTCCCAAAATATTGAAATTTAAGTGAAATTATACATTTTGAAAAAAATCAATATCTCCGTTATTCTCGAACTTAATGCAACCTGGTACACTTTGTGGATGTATTTAAGGCGTTACTTGACAGTAACTAGGGTTTAATTGAAATTTGTAAAGGGGGTATACCGGGTGGCGTACCATGAATATTCAACAGAATTTTGTTAACCCTTGATGGTTTTTGAAAATCTTTGATTTGTTTTGTGGAAAATTCAATTCTAAAACTTTCACTTTCAAAGCCTATAACTCTTTAGGGAAGCAACTTGGTACAGAGGTAAGTTGCGTTAAATTGCCATATTTTGGGACCCCCTACATGCCCCTGCTCTATGTCGGTTCTTATGTGAATCACCCTGTATACATTATTATACAGGGTGGCAAACTGAGAATCCAGAGTTCGATACCTCTGTTGTCTTGAGAGATACAAAAAAAAATTAGGAATCAAAATTGAAGTAATAACCGAGCTCCACATTTCAAAATCTCTTTGAAATACACAGGGTGTTCCGTACGGTCACAGCACATCAAAGCTATGTTTTTTTCATCGGAACACCCTATATTTCATTCCATTTTTGAATTCTCCCTAACGATCTGATTTCAACGACGTATCATACTTAGGGTCTAGCAGTGGAAGTTACTGACATATAGGGTGTGCAAAATCGAGATTTTCTGAGTTCAGGATTTTTTTTTGTCGAAACTGTTCATTATTCGTCAAAACGGTTTACATGTCCCTATCTCAACTTTTCACTCACTATCAATTGGTGTTCAATTGACATTCAATTGAAACAAATTATAAATTTAGATTTTTTGACAACCTTGTATCAATTTCAATTGAACACCAATTGATAGTGAGTGAAAAGTTGGGATAGGGACATGTAAACCGTTTAGACGAATAATGAACAGTTTCGACAGAAAAAAATCCTGAACTTGGAAAATCTCGATTTTGCACAACCTATATGTTCTTCTTCCACTTCCACTGCTAGACCCTAAGTATGATACGTCGTGAAATCATATCTTCAGGGAGTATTCAAAAATGAAATAAAATATAGGGTGTTCCAATCGAATTCTGGAGTCTTAGTTGGCCACCCTGTACATTCTTCTGTTTTTATCCATTTTGATAAATAACGTTGAATCTTAACTTTTTAAACTTCTTGAAATTTGACAATTGACTCATGACATATATGAAATTTTGATCATTACATAGTTACGTATCATTACGTAGTTAGACAGGTGTCCATGTTACTGTTCTGATTGTCAGCCATGTTGTAATAAAGATCGTAACTGAAATGATTATAATGTAACAATTTTTATCAATATTCAAGAAAATTGATGTTTTCATGTTGTGAATGTTCTTTTACACGCATGTATTATTCCCCACTTAACGAAAGCCAGCTTCAACAAAACCTCACGTTCCGTATAAGTGTTAAGTAATTTTCATAACAATTTTAATGTTTAATGTTCCTGATGAAGAGCTAATAAAGACTCGAAAGCTTGAACAGAAACAAGAGTATTCTTTCTCTTTCTTTGACTGCATACCAAAAGGGAATTTTCAGTTACATCCTTAGCTTATTTTTTCCACAGATTTCACAAAAAGACACATTCCACGAGTCAACATACTTTTGTATTAACTTTTTAATGAATTTTTAAGTGAGCGACTTCTGGAAATTTTATGTACACTTGGCTCGCTCGGATTATTTCTTGCATCCTGTCAATAGACGCTGGTAGTGTCATCACTGAACTATAACCTAAGAATGTTATATTGGTTATTATCATGGAAGGGGTAGTTTTTATTGAGCCCATTATAATAATAATCAGTATTATTGATTAAATATTAGATATGATAAGAATAAGAAGATCATTAACGCTATTTTTGAACTATAACCAAGGAATGTTATTGTTTATATAGGGTATCATTTTTATTCAGACCAGTGATAATTAATATTGATTCAATCATCACACATACCAATAAAACTAAGAGAATTAACGCAGTTGAGACTTCACTCTTTACTTATAGTTTTTTTGACAATGTAGTGTTATCAGTATAATACCAAATAATCGGCTAGAATAACGGATAACTATTGGCTGAAACAACAAAAATGTCACATTTTGACATGTGAAAAAAATCGAATGAATTTTTGAGAGTTTGCCAGTTCTACGATGAATTAATGGTTATCATACAGGGCGTGGAGGAGCTCGTAATTGAGAAAACTGAATCACGGATCTGTGATCAGAGTTCTGTTTGAAATCCAATTGCAATCTTGAAAATTTTCACTTATCGAGATATTGTGAAAACACTAAAACCCTTGATGCAGTTTAATGTTTCGTATATTTCCTCAATAAATCCAACGAACAAGTATGCGCTCAATATTTCTGGAAAATCTTTCAACCACTCAAGTTTTTCAGGAAAAAATTATCACCACACACACACACACTAGCACACACCCTAATATTCCCTAATATACCATACCAAAGAATCGAAGACGACTAACGATTAACAGAACTTGTATTTTCACGATTGTGAGTGAGATGAATCATTAGATCAGTATATGAGTTTGACAAAGATGGTATATGATGAGTGGTCGCAGAAATGACTGTTATTCGCACAATTAAAAGTCCCCTGTTCAAGGATTATAGAATACCATCCAATTGTGAAATAATAATAATAATAATAATAATAATTTATTCGCCATTTAGGTACAGTGTGTACATATAGTAAGTCATACAAAGCGTAAGTCACATGATAAAATAAAACCAAATTGTAGATCATTGAGTAAAAGTAACAATCGTATGAATAAATAAAATCAAAACGGATCTGACGACAGCACAACAAAGGATACATATTTAAAAGTGAAACGATTAACAATATAAATAAAATCATAGACTGAGTCCAAATGACCACGACCATATAATTAAAATCATTGAATTGAAGTTGTATTACGGAATAGGATGACAGCACACTACAAGTAAAATAATTCACAATAATGGATCATCAAAATATTCTTGATAGGAATAGTAACATTCGTCAGTCAGCAAACATTTTATTTTGTTAAAAAATAATCTATCACATTCAGAATTTTTAATTTCCGTTGGCAGTTTGTTGTAGAAACTCAGTGCTTTGTAGAGAGGAGAATTTTGGAATTTCGTGGTTTTGTGGTTTGGTATTTTTAGGTGACCATTGCGTGTGTTGTAAGCATGCGAAGAAGCATTGGTATTGAAGGATTTCAAGTTGCTTCTAATGCATTTCGAACATTTCAAAATATAGATGGATGGAGCAGTCAACAATTTCTCTCTTATAAAATATTGGTTTGCAACTATCTCGATAGTCCATATATCAAATATTAATCTCACGATACGTTTCTGCCCTATAAACACTCTACCAAAATCTTAACCACATCCCCATGACATAGTGTTGAAGGAAATGTGTGAGTATACCATTGCATAATAAATGCTTAATAAACTCTCCTTGCCTACACATGTTTTCATTTGCTTAATTGCAAAGAATGCTTAATTTAGTTTCTTGCATACATGATTGAAATGTAGATCCCAGTCTAACCCCTCATCCCTCATCTAGAAATGTTCCCAAGAATTTTACATCTTGCGACATAACTATGAAAAGATACTTTTAGATTTTAGATCAAAATGTTTCACGTTGGAATCGAGCACTTTTTGCGTCCATCAAATAACAATTCGTGCATGGTTAAAATGTATCAATTATCAGCTATAAGATTGCATAACCCAAGTTTCCTCGGTGATGGAGATTATTGAAAAAAGTTGTTTTCTTTGCAACATAATTTTATCCATTAGAATTTGAACTAACGAAGAATGTTATTAGGTATATACATATGCATATTATACCATAAGAATTCTAGTATACAGAGTAGTTGCGATTGAATAATATGATTTTCCTTTCTGTGCCTGTAGCACCTGTTGCAAACCAATTATGGTTTATGGTGTTAGTCTAAGCAAGATAATGAAAACTTGTTCTGTGACCATCACGGTTGTGTCAGGATTGATTTGGTCTTTGAATTCAATTTAATTGCAATGATTTTTAATTAAATGATTTATATTATTGAGTTTATACGTCCTGTTGAGAAGGATTCATCTATTCATCACCTTTGAAATCACCTAGTATACAGCACGTTCATGAAGAATGGGTGCACTCATACATATTTAAAAATATATGCTGATGATTGAATGAATATTTGAATGTTATATTTCAACATCGCATACTGAATGTAATAAACATTCAGTTTCTTCGTTTGCCTTCGCCAGATTTTATGTCCTTATCTCGAATTACCAGACGATAATTTCATTCACCATATCTACAAATTTGCGGATATGGTTACAATCAATAACTTTATCATTTACCACGCATGTTTCGATGTGTTTTAAGTTTTTTTCTATCCCATTCCCTGGAAATAATATCTAATTACGACACCTATTAGATAGATTATATGAACGAGTAATGCTGTCGGTACATGCAAGTATCATATGTTCCGAGATAATTACACTGACCATAGGTATCCTGCTGAACTGTCAAATTATCCACATAATTTGCTACAGATATGAAAAATTGTTCCATTTGAAAAACAAGATCATTCCTAAATACTGTCTGTAGGTTAATCGAGGAGGTGGTACATTCATTATTCCAAATTTTTGGGATTTTCCCTCCTCGTTTCTTTCTATACAGTGTGTGGGATTTCAACTCGCAAAATCCTCCTGATTTGAAACCATTTGCCCGATTCTCAAAAAAAATCATGAAAGGGTCCTCAGATATTAGTCTGAAATATCCAGATTTTCAAGGCCTCTACTATTATTTGCTAGATTGTAGATTGTAGATGGGTCGTATAGGCTGGGAGACCTCTCGATCACTGCGACCTAGAAGATCTATTGTGATTACCCCTATCTAGTTTTGGTTCTCTAACCCTAGACTTCTGATGAAGCCTACGATTTTCCTGACGGTTGACTTTTCCACTTCAGCAGGGGTGAGATAGTTCTAGGTGGTTCAGCCGTTGGCGGACTAATACTTCACATGAGCAGAGTATGTGTTCCGCGGTTTCGGTCGCATTGTTACAAAAGCGGCAAGTGTCAGTCTCCGCCAGACCCATCTTTTTGAGGTGGTACCTCAGAGGGCCGTGTCCTGTGAGAAAGCCTGTAATAAGCTTTAGCTCTGGTTTGCTGAGGCTGAGTAGCTCTTTGGCTCGGTTCTGCGAATGGTTGATGAACCTTTTCGCTTGTCGTTGACCTGGAGTTGCTCTCCAGTAGGAGGACTTTTCAATTTCTTCCCATTTCCCGAGTTCTCCCTTTAGGTGACATTTGCTTATCCCACAAAAAGGCTCAGGACCAAAAAGTGCAGATGCTGCACCTTTTTTTGCAAGGTGATCAGCTGCCTCATTTCCTTTGATTCCTTCATGCCCTAGAACCCTATTATTTGCTAAAGAGGTCAAGTTTTCAAAAATGATTAGGCAGTTTATTTTCTAAAAATTGGATAGCCTATTTGATTCAAGCATCAAGCAAAAATATTGCCACACAGAATTTTACCGCAAATCCTCATGTAAGTAACTCAATGGCAAAATTTAATATTTATGCTTATTCAGTTCACAGAATCTGAGGAGTTGATATAACAGGTAAAGTATAGTCATTCCATAGAGAAAAATACCAAATACTTACATAGGAAGTTTCATTGTTGATGATCATCGCTGTTCTACAGGACGATGTCTCTAGGCCAACAAAGAATCGAATTCAAGTGCATCTGCTTCTTTCAATTCCAATAGTTGGAAATGAATCAACAGTTTTTTTTTCAACTATGGCTTTTGTGAAACCTTCAAATAGGTAATTATTTGCTTGTCTGCTTTCATGATTTTGTATCAATCAATTGTACAGTCGTCTTCAGAGACCATGTCGCACATGGACGGTGTCAGCTCTCTTATTCACCGCTGCAATAAGAGCGCTCATATCATATCCAACCGCGACATGTTCACTGAAGACGAGTGTACAGGGTGCGCATCTTAAAATGAAACCCCTCCTAAACTCTTTTGTTTTCAGATTTGTGAGAAAATGTTAAATGAAAAAGTTGATTGAAACAACCCAAACTATTATTTCAAGGAGGGTCATTCGTTTTTCCGGAACAGACATTACCTTTGATTTATTTTAATTGAACACTCTATATATTTTCTGACATGTCGATTTCAAGAATGTATATGAATTGCATATTTGAATGGAAAAAAATTGAAATATTGCTCATCAAAGTTTACCAAAATACCGCATCTTCCATTCAAACTGTCCATTCATATTTTTCTGCATTGAGATTGAAAGATTTAAATTTCATCATTAACAATATCATGACATTTCCATAGAGCCTAACAAAATATAAACATTATTTTTATGCCCTCTACGTTCAACTTACATTATTAGATGATATGAAGTGGAGGTTCATAAAGCAGTATTTTGATAAACTTTGATCATCAATAAATCAACTAGTTTTCCTCCAAATATGCAACTCATATATATTCTTGAGATCAGAAAGCCAGACTCGATAGATATGTTGGAAAATATATAGGGTGTTCCATTGAAACAATCAAAGTTCATGTCCATTCCGGAAGAACTAATGACTGTATATTAAACAATCTTACGAAATGTAAGTTTGGGTCGTATGAAAAAACATCTTTATTCAACATTTTTTGATATCTCTAAAAAAAAAAAGAGTTAAGGGAGGCTATTTTAAGAGGCGCACCCTGTACAGGGTGACTGTTTATATTTTACTCAATAGCTATCTCAGTTAATATTGGTCCCACAGAAACGTTCTAAAACTAACAAAGATAACCTCAATAAAGTATGCATATCTGAAATCAGAAAAGGAGCTCTATGGTTTAGAAAAATAAGATACATGGTGTACCATTTAAAAAATACCAGTTCATGTATTTTTTTGCCACTATTGCTCATTTGAACGTTTCTGTATAGAATATTGAGTAGAATTACAACAATCACCTTGTACATACATGAACAAACTTAGCATTTGAGTCAATAATTGAAAATTGAAGTCATATTCACTATTTTGAAATTAGTTAGATACTGCAATATTGCCACACCATATATATAGAATTTATCCAATTCATCGAAATTCACACTGTAGGTAAAGAAACCGATAAGCGCATTGGAGATATGTAATAAGTTATTACTAATAACATGAGATTTTACTCTCAGAAAGTCATGCCAAACGGGCATAATGGCATATTGAATCACGTGTCTGGCAACTGTTAGTGTCTGAGAAAATTACTTCTGCAAATCGAGCAATAAGATATGATTCTATCATGCTATTATAAATCTGCTACACATTAGGTGTCGAAAGGTGTTAATGTATACTTTCTCATTTTGAACTCATACAACGAATTTGATATATTGTGTGTTCCATAATTGAATGTCAATATTCCTAAGTTTTGAGATACAGGGTAGTAATGTTCCCAAAAATTAATGAAGCCTATACTAATATGAAAAGTTATAATGCCAAAATACCAAATACGAATACGAAGTTCATGAACTATAGATTGTATTTCTGAAATTTGATCTGAAAATTGTAATCTATTTCTCTGCATTGAGATATTGTCATATTAGATATTGCTATAATCATGTAGTGCAAACCTTTTCATTTTTTTAAGCGAAAACCGTGCATCAGATTGAAAAAATTGTAGTTGATACACTAACTTACGGCTCTTGATACAGAGAGATTTGGGAATAATTTTCGATACAAAAATGTTGTTCCACAAGCATATTGCATATATTTCTAAAAAGGCAAATAGGACCCTAGGCTTCATCATCAGATCGTGTTATAATTTTAAAGATCCTAAAACTGCTCGTATCCTCTTCATGTCCTATGTCAATAGCACCTTAAGTTATGCCTCTACAATCTGGAATCCCCAGTACATTATTTACATAAAACAAGTAGAGAATATTCAAAACAAATTCATACACTATATTGAGAATAAATACTTCCGTAACACGCCTCATGTCGATAAAACTTTTATAAGCAGAAAGTTGAATTTACTTAGTCTCGAAAATAGAAGAGATATTGCCGACATGAAATTTTCGTTTAAGTTGGTAAATAATATGATAGACTCAATCCCAATTAATAATTCCATTCGATATAACGTACCGCAATATCCCACTCGAGGTCATCAATTATTTCACACAAAAGCGGCCAACACAAATTACTATTTGAACTCCCCCCATCATCGTTGCTTCAAAAGCTATAATTCAATATCAAATCTGATTGATATTGATATATTTTGTAATTCATTTACCACCTTTGTAAATAAACTCAAAACATACTTTTTCTCGAACCTCTGAATCCTCGTTAGCACCTTGCAGATTATTTATTGTATTTCTTTTAAATTTCTTTAAAATTTTGTATACCATCCTGAGTTAAAATTAGGTTCCCCACTAAATTTCTAAGATGAGTATTATAATAATCATAATGTTATATGACTACCTGTGAATACTGTTTTTAGGCTCGTCCTGTTTGTATTCCTGAATATATAAAATAAAAATAAAATAAAATAAAATAGTACATATATGCCAAGTTTCATTAGAATATCTGAAGTGGTATTACATACACTCACCGGCAAAAAAAAACGGCCACCAAAAATATTGCACAAATTGTTCACCCTGTAACTTTTATAATACTCGTCCGATTGTTGTGAAATTTCGATCAAATCGAAGATTCATGTTCCGGAATGTTATAGCCTTAATATTAGTTTCCGTGAAAAGCTAATGACTCGTTCATTATACAGGGAAAAATCAAAGTTGCTCTTTTACCGTTAAGTTCTTAACGCCCTGTGTTGGAATTGAGTGGTTGAACTTGGCTTTATGATGTTTTGGATTGAGGTGTTATTCTTTCTTGTACAATAGTTCTTGATCCACATCATGATCTTATTTTTAACAGAAGATACGAGCGTTTTAAGAAACTATGGCATCTTTCAATTCTTATTTACAATTATCAGAACCTATATACGTATTGATTAACAACTTAGGAACTCAATATCACTTATTTATATCTAATTTTTGTAGCACTTACTGGAAAAAAACCTTAATTACAATAAACAAACAGCAGACCTTCAATCAATGACGAGTATGCCCTCCTCGAGTTTGAATTACAGCATTCAACTGCCGTGGCATCGAGATGATCAAATTCCCGAAGTAGTCATGAAGAATTGCCTGAATTTTCATTGTAGGGTGAATCATAACGTGCGAAGACGAATGAGTCTCTGGAGTTCATCCCTGAGATGCTCTTTCTTGAAACACTTGTATCTTCTCTTGAAAACGAGATATTGACGTAAATCTGGAACTATTGCGTTATACTTTCTTAAAACCCTTGTATCTTCTCTTAAGAAGTGGTTATCAACGTGAATAAAAAAAATTGTGTTAAGTAGGGATCACACATCAATCGGAAACATGATGAAGTTGAGTTTAACCACTCACCTTCGCCACAGGGTGTTGAGAAGTTGAGGGTGAATGAGTAACTTTTGTTTTTGCCTGTATAAGTATCAAGCCACCAGCTTCTCTTATGAATATAAAATTTGGTCAAAATTTTACCAAACTCGGACAGGAATTAAAAAAGTTACCAGGGCGAACAACTTGGCAAAATTTTTTTCTGGCCGGTTTATTTTTGCCGGTGAGTGTATATTAATAAAAAATTATTAATTTTTTAGAACTTTATCACCCTGTATCTCAAAAACCTTTAGGTCATACGTTCATAATGGAACTTTCTTCTTAGAATGGGCCCAAGAATCGCCTCTCCATATATTGACATTCAATTATGAAACACCCTGTATATAAGTATATAGCATGGGGTGTGTATGATTTGCGGACTGGCAGCAAACAAACCGTTGTTTTTATTGTATATCTGGATTCAGCCCGTCGAACTACACGATGAAAAAAATCCTGATTTTTTTCACTGTTCCCTCTGGGGAGCACTTTACTCGTGTTTTTTCATAAAATCTTGCGGATTGGGTATTTTTGCGAGTAAAATAATCTCAATTCTCTCAAAAATTAACTCCATCCGGGTATTGAAAAGAAGGAAAAACATCCTTGAAAGCCTAAATCGCACACAGTGCGCTGACGCCATGCTAGAAGTGGACCAGAACAAAACTCCCTGACCTAACTCAACCTATACAATTTCATTGCAAAAAATAGGCATAAAAAACGAATCCCAACATATCACGTGATGGGAATGATTCAAAAGATGTAGGCACTTCTTTCCTATGAATAGGTATATCACATCATCCACTGATCCTAGACTTCTGGACCAAACATTTTCTCGTATATACACAAAAACTATGTGGCATATTATACATCACGGCATTTCTAATATCCTTTCATATGTTTGTCATCTTGTCTAATATACGCACCCATACAGCGATCAATCATATTTATCAATTCTGTTTATGAAATCCCATCCGACAGCGCCTTAAACCCGAACCTGACCTGCCAAATGATGAAAAAACTCGGAATCCTACGTGAACGTGATCTCACCCGCGCCAGTGTTATGAAACAAATTTACTACCTGTTTGACCCCAAAGCTCAAAGCCGTAAACCTTCCATTATTTGTGAGAACCTGCCTTTTTTCGATTCACGAACTTTGTCCAGTCACTTCAGGGGTCGCCAGGCTCAGCCCGAGTGATGTCTGCTGTTTACAGAAGAAGTTGAAGGTCGAATTGCTTGAGAATGTCGAAGGCTTGGGACAGGTATCGAGATAATATTGTCATAGGAATTAGTCGAGTGGTAATACAAGGTGTCCCAGAATAGGTATATCTTTCGTATAGTTGACAATGAGTTGACATATCGGGTGGTCACAAAAAAACCGGAAGTTTTTATTTTCCTCGTGGTTTCATCATTTCTCAACCGAATTCGAATTTCTTGGCGTCGTTTCATAGCTAAGGGGCTATAGTATACAGTGGAATATTAGAAAATTCCATAATGAACAAAAACAAAATGGCGGATTCTACCAAAGTATTGTCATTTACAAAAACCGCTGGAGAAAAAGAAAATCAGATGTTTTCCAACCTGTACTGATGTCATCTTAGGCTATTCATTTCTGAAGAGAACGAGTACTGGAACATCGAAATCGAACAAATAGTCCAGTAGATACACTCATTTCTTTGCAATTTGTTATAGAGTGAATGTGCTAATCTCGTATAAACGATTATTATTATTTTGCTTCAGGCTTCATGAAAATTCAATCGAATTTGGATTTCTTGGAGTTATTTCAAAGATGAAGAACTGTAGTACATAATGGAACATTTAAAAATCCAATAATCGAAACAAACAAAATGGCGAAGAATCCAGAATTTTTGTGATTTTCAAAAATCTCTGGCGAATACAAAAATATTTATTCTTCCAATCAGGACCGATACAATTTCAGATCATTGATTTCTGAAAAGAATGAGCACTCGAACATCTGAATCGAACAATCAGTCCAGGAGAAACACGTTCTTTTTGGCAAAGTGTTATGGAGTGAAATCCAAATTCGATCGAATTCTGATAAAGCCAGAAGCATACTGAAAGTAATTTTTATCACGAGATTGACACATTCACTCCATATTACTTTGCCAAAAACGTGTTTCTCCTGGACTAATTGTTCGATTCAGATGTTCGAGTGCTCATTCTTTTCAGAAATCAATGATCTAAAATTGTATCGGTCCTGATTGGAAGAATAAACATTTCTTTATTCGCCAGAGATTTCTGAAAATCACAAAAATTCTGGATTTTCCACCATTTTGTTTCTTTCAATTATTAGATTTTCAAATGGTCCATTGTGTACTATAGTTCTTTATCTTCGAAATAACTATAAGAAATCCAAATTCGATTGAATTTTCATGAAGCCTGAAGCAAAATAACAATAATCGTTTATACGACATTCGCACATTCACTCCATAACAAATTGCAAAGAAATGAGTGTATCTACTGGACTATTTGTTCGATTTCGATGTTCGAGTACTCATTCTCTTCAGAAATAAATAGCTTAAGATGACATCGCTACAGGTTGGAAAAAATCTGATTTTATTTTTCTCCAGCGATTTTTGTAAATGACAATACTTTGGTAGAATCCGCCATTTTGTTTTTGTTCATTATGGAATTTTCAAATATTCCACTGTATACTACAGCCCTTCAGCTATGGAACGAAGCCAAGAAATTCGAATTCGGTTAAGAAATGATGAAACCACGAGGAAAATAAAAACTTCCGGTTTTTTTGTGACCACCCGATATTTCTCTTCAATGCTTGAATTCTACTCGCGGGATGCAGACTGCAACATCTTCTGATTCTCTTCATAATCGGTTATAGGTGTATTCAAAGAACACATAGCACCATTTTTGAAGTATGGTAGGGTTGGTAGGTTAGATAAATCTTGTATAATGAGAGCCTAGAGATATTTAAGAATACGTCGCCCTAGAATAATAAGATCAGGACCAAGTATAATAGTTGCTCAAAATCGTACTGTCAACTTTTCACTCCATTTATTTCGTTCCATTTCAATCGATCCGATTTTTGTTCTGATTAGGTATATTTAAATGGGTTTTTATCAGGTGATTTTGTTCCTTCCTTCATTCTCAAATAAATGTTAATTCGAACATCTCAAATGTAGATAGAACTTTGTTCCAGAAGGTTTTACTATTGAAGTCATTCAACAAGGTTCTAACTGACAAATATACAATGAAATACATCTTTTTTTCATTAAATAATACGAGAAAATTAATTTGAAATGTTCCAAGTGCCATCAGATTCACTTCTGAATCAATGTATATAAGTATATGTGTATGGGTATAGCATAGATCTGGTATAGTAATGTGTAGGTAGTAATATGTTGAAAAAAATTGCGGCACGTCGATTTTTTCGAAACTATATTTCGAATTATCGGAATGGAGAAGTAAAAAATGACTAATTCAAATTAGATCTTTCAGGAATGTAGCGAAATAGTTTCTGTCATTCTCGCTCATGCAGCATTCATTTTTTTAAATGCAGCAACTTGGAAGAAAGGAATTTTTTGAATTGGAGTTCCTTGATACAACTTTCGAAATCTTTGAAATCGGTAACTTTCAGCTACTAAGATGTAGTATGGCTTCTATTATTCACGGCTTTCAAGTTCTTGATGGAAAATAAAAGTGAAGAAAAATCAGTTTCAATTCATGAACTTCTCACTATGACTGTGAATGTTCAATGTTGATGAACTAGGATAACAAGGGTGTATATGTATTGGTTTGATGAAACAAAGATCTATCTGGGTGTAGATAGGACCATGATAAACCAAATTATGTATTTAGTATGTTGTTACTATGGGGTGGCCAGGTAGCCGTGCGGACAGAGTGTCTATATTCTAATTCGCATTCGCTTGCCGGTCGTGGGTTCGATCCCCGTCGACTGCAGAAATTTTTCTGATGGCCCAAGAAAGTGTTTGGGATCACACGTTAAAAGTAAGGCCCCCGTCATTCCTTGCTCGCACAAGACATTCGAAGACTTTTGAGGGTTGCTCGTAAGGGGGCAACCGAATGACGGATAGAACAAATTTTTTTTTTTTTTACACCAAATTGAGAGAGAAATATTCTGTAGATAGAACTCTGCATTATGAAGAATTCATCAGGTAGAACCCTAAAATACCAAACACTCAATCTTGGTGAAAAAGGTAGATATAACCTTATTATTCAAGGGCGACGAATATTAATAGAGTGATGAATAAGGATAATGGACCTATTCCATATAGCCTCCGTATAGTTTAGTGATATAAGATTGAGGTTAACATGTGAACTCAACCATGACAAACATCAACTAGGCGGTTAGTGTCTTTCAGGGTTGGGTAGAAATATAGCTAGTATATAAGCAGCACACTCAAAGGTAGCACACTAGAATAGGATATTTTATTTTGACCTTCTCCTGGAGAAACATGTATCGAGGCTATCAAAAAATCGGTTTGGTTAGTGGTAAAACATTGTAGTGGACGATAATACAAGTCATCTTTGGTTCACTAGTTCATGAATCATAATATTGGTTTCAAGTTCTGGAAAGATTATTATTATTATTATTATTATTATATATACCCAACCAAACGCTATTACATAAAATATGACTTTCGCTTACGTTCAAATTGAAAGCACCTGTGTAATTTTCTTCTCTGTATTACTTCTAGCAGTCAATACATTGAAACTCCCTCCAAGTTGACAAACAATATGCTGTTATTCATGGAAGATAAATCGATATCTGCCTCTCAATTGTTAAGAATTCACAGCAAAGCTATGGCTTTGGCACAAAATAATTAAAATTTAATGGCAGAAACATCTTCAGAAACATGGATGGTATCTATAGTAAGACGGTATTTGGTATAGACATGGTGTAGATGCTGATGCTTACCGAGAACACTTAAAATTTGCCTCCGAGGTGTATGCTCAAAGTACCAGGGTACTGAAGTGTTTCGGTATCCATCTGGTGGGTAATCATCGTCTATTTGTTCACTTAACATGTGGTTACCGCATCTATGACGCAAAAGAAAGACAATGAAAGAGTACCTAGATATCAGCGGCGTAAATTATTTACGAGATAAGGGAGTTTATAATATATTTAATTGCGGTCGATAAAATGTGATGTTTAATAGTAAATACCTATTATGATATGAATGTACCATGAATGATATAACCTTATAATATTCCTTCGAGATGTTCATTCAATATCAGACGAATGAATATAGATGGATTGTGTTTCAATGTTTTACCCATTGGAGTTGACTGGAAGTTTTTCCTAATATGTCACACCTCACACCATCACAGAGAAATTAGGTTTGGTGTGAATAAAGCCAAATCATCTTGGGTAATGAAGTGATTGTTCCTGAACAATTCAGTTATGATGGGCAGTTTATATTTTGCTTTGATTTTTTTCAAATTTCGTAATTCTGATTGCTATGAATCAATATATTCACTTGCTGGCACAAAATCGAACACAAAATCACCGAATTCACCATAATAAACAGCTTCTCATGAGCTACAAAGCATAGATATGGCAATCAGTTTTAGAATACACTATTGGAAATGAGTTGCCACTTTCAACAACTTCACTTATTGTTGAAATTATTTTGATTTGAATTTATCAATATTTTTATGATACTTCTATCCGAGCTTCTACCACTATAACTTCCTCGATAACTTCTGATCATGTTGTCAATGGTATTAGTTGTCAACTTGCAAGCTTCTATTGATGAGACAAATGGAAGGCTTTTCCAAAATCGCAGTAACAAAGCTATCTGTAATAACAAAATATTGAAACACAACCTCACTTTTCTCATTTGTTTACAAATGATTGAAATGATTTTCACAATTATTTTCGCATATGAATCGTGTTTTTCGGCTGTTCATTAATTCGCTCATGCCATCACATTGTGCTGTTGTACAATGCACAAAAAATGCAGCGGGAGACAAAGGAATTTGGTTGGTACATTATGATTATAAAGTAAGTAGGTACCTACTATATATAGTCACTCACATATAGTTTTCATTTTTGAAATTTGGTAATTTCTCTGATTTCTCATCGTATTTCCTTCTGCAATAGGAGCTGATAGAAATACTCGTGAAATTTCTGAAATAATGCAAGAAGATCGGAGTCCTGTGATTAATCGAGAGGACTGGTCTGACATGCTGACGAAATATGATCGTGGTGTGTTGTAGACATTTTCAATCTATTAGCAGTATTAGCTTCCATTGCAGAAGTCTCGGCAGAAGTGGCAGATTAAGGATTTTCAATAAGAAATGACAACTTTTCATAATAAATACTATGTGAGATCACGATTCACCTGAAAAATCATATTCCTTCGCATTTTTTTTTGCACTATACAACGGCACAATGAGAAGGCATGCTTGATTTAATAAATAGCGCAAAAAACAAGATTCGTTTGCCACAATCAACCGTTTGATTCCTCTGTAAACAGTTTTCTTGGTTGGCAGTTGGAAAGTTTTTTTCTGATAGAGTTTTGATTCGAATCCTCTCGCTATCGTACCTGAGTACCACTAGTATCTTTGTGTCAGCATCAATAACGTTAAACTAACTCGATAATAGGCAATTGACCTTCCATTAATATCGATAGAGTTGTATTCTTACTACTGAGTTGACTACTAATAAGTATTCATTAATAAGTCAATGCCTTTATAATTTCAGCACTGAAGGAAATAACTACCTATAGTAATCCCGATAAAGGTATAATCCATTATAATGGAAATTGTTGAAACATAAAAAGTCTATAATGATCCCATATCAATAAAACATTTCCTCAAGGTGTAGCTATATCATTAGCAATTTCATAGTTTGTCTTCATCTTATAGGAAAGTGACTATCAGAAAAAACATGTGTAATCAAAAAATTACCCAGTGGGAACTTTTTTAAGTACAAGAAATATAAAACTGTCTTCCTTGATAGTATGAAACTGGTTGGCACACATAATATAAACTTTTTTATTATCTCTTAATTAAGTAGGGTTTATAAAAAATCGTATTAAATAAGATGTCAAGTAAGCACTGCGATTTCCAGATCCTCTTTTATCTGATGGTTGTAAACAAAAAAACACCTCAATAAAAAGTTCACTAAGAGTTGTGATATAAAATGAATATATTATGAGAGTTATAAGCCAACCATATGTTTCATTTTTAAGTATCTATACCTACAGGGTGGAATGGAATAACATATACATTTATTAGCAAAATAAGTATTTTTACAGGGTGGAATGGAATAACATATACATTTATTAGCACAATAAGTAGTTCTGTGACCACCCCTTCAATATCTTTGACACTATTTCATTTACAGATGCATACAAGAAAAAAATTCTGACGTCATAGTTACTAATATTTAATACGAAATATCATTGGACTAATTCAATGAATATAGAAATGTATTATATTTCTGATCCATTTTCAAGTCGAATTGTACAGGGTGGTCAACAAATATTTTTCAATTAGGAACTTTTCCAATGGAAATTCTCCTTATAAGCATTTTCGAGTGATCATAAGCAACTTGAAATTTTCGAAATTCCATAAATCGGATGAAACTGTTAGGGATAGCCCTGTAGAGGTGTACAAATTCTATTTGCGTTCTCATCCTCCATCACAAAATCGAGAAATATACAAGAGGTGTCATTTTTCTCATGATGAAAATGAATGAAAATATCACATACCTATCCATCTATTGAAGATACAGTGATTATTTTGATAAGCATCTGCTGATAACAATATTCCTACGAAAATAATAATTATTATTGGCAAAATGAATTTTGTTAGATATCCCGAAAACCAAGAAGAATTATGAAAAACTGCAGTTAGAAAAAAGTTAGATAAAATAATATGTCCACCAGAAACTTGTGGGAGGGGATTCGTGAGACTAATCAATTTATACTTTTCTTCGACAATTCAAAATACCTCTGCGATTATCATTCCAGTCGGCTAACGCTCATTTCCATGAAATTCAAATAGGTATAGGTAGATATAATGTCTGTTTTCACGAAACTTCTTGACCCCCAAGTCTACAACTCGAATACAATACATGCATTTTTATTGAATACAACTCTTTGACACGACGTCGACTGGGTACAAATTCTTACAGGTATTGTTGACTTCTTCGGAATATTTAGCAGCAATCGCCGATCAGTATTCAGGCATGTCGAACACGTCTATCGGTTATCCCTTTCTTGTGATAACGCAGCCTTCAGAGGCGTACCTGTCCGAATTTGCTTTTGCATAAGGAAATCTCAACTCGAATTGTGTATTGTTTCCTAGTGACAATTTGACACTTTGTTACGTGAACAAGAGCTAAATCACAGGAACACAAAACTGTATGTCCAAATCCACCATTTTGTCCTTCCACTTGATTGCAGCCATTGATATACGGATAAAGCTTCTCAGAATTACTGGCTTCACATATATTATACAAAATCTTTCCTAAGTTTGATGTTCGCTAGATTAGTTAGAAGTTGCAGATTTTTCTGGAGACATTTGAGGTAGGTATGAGAAGTGTTTGACGTGGAAGAGAAAATCCTGGAGAGATCGATAACCCGTCTCCTCTTCCTTAGACTTTCTTCCTAAATTTCTCAAAACGATTTATCAAAGAATGAACGTTCGATGGCATGGAAATGAGTCAACATGATCAACATTTTGCTCTTCCACATAAACAACAACAACATGTATCAGTGGGCCAGTGATATACGTACACCTTAGTAGATCTTTCAACTCAAACCATGTTTATAATGATCCTTTTATACACAAATAATGATTGACGACATAATTCGATCGAAAAATTAACTGGAATGTTTTATTTTTAGACATGAATAATAGTGCCTTCTGAAAACGGACCCTCTTATGACGTAGAAACCTCATCTCGCCATAGTTAAAAGAAAATACCAAACGCCCGACGGAGACTGAGGCAACTGATATATTAATTCTTTCAACTGTGATCGCGCTCATTCACTCTGTCAGAAATCATGTATCATTCATCTCTGTCTGGAATTTTTGACGGCACATCATCGCCTCGTTTTCAGAGGTCCGAAAAATCGGGGATTCCAATAATTTTTTATAAAACGTAGGGAGCTCACAGCAAGAAACGGTTTGCGGTGGTGAGTTAGTCTAGATGAGTTCTATCGAATTATGAAATGATTTTTTTTGTGATATAAGCCCATTATCGTTCCTATGAGTTTATCATCCAGCAATATCACTGGTATGTACACCTAGTTTGGAACCATGGAGCACCAACATTGGTTCTTTCTTAAGCTTTTTTTGGCTTTTTCCACCAAAACCAAACACCATATAGGGTATACAACATGATTTGTTCAGAGACATGGGCAATTTTGCTGATCATGAGATTCAAAATGAGTTATGAGAGACTGTGGAGATCCTCTTTAGCTTATAGAATTTGGCGATTCTCAGTAAGGGGTATGTCGACACAATCATTTGATGATCAAACCCCTTCAGTTGATACCCAATATACTCCAAGAGCCAGCTGCAAATTTGGACCACCATCTGATAACTAAATGACTTACTATGTCCAGAAAACATGTGAAATCATTGTTTTTCATCGTTTCATCGACTGGCACCCAAGCCAATTAGTATACATATGCTGAGTGGAATGATTGAAAAATTGCACTTCATGGTGTGATAATTTATGCAGATTTTCAGGAATGGAACGAAATAAGAATTATGCCATCCGATACCAACTGAATGGTAGATCTCAAAGCCCTACCTGTGGCACCCCTTTATCTGAGTGAAATCCTCTACATAACGATTTTTTAGTTGCCGTTACTCCAGAAATACTTCCATCAAGTGATAGCAAGTTGGAGCAAGATGCAATATTTCCTAGAATATTTCGCCTTTGTCGAAAGATAATATCCGATGGACCAAAACATCGAACTGACTGAAAGAAGAAAGGAACATTGGCAGTTCTAGAAATTGAGGGCGGGTCAGCACACCATCGTAGGTAAAAAAGCACAGGTCGGTGC
Organism: Phaedon cochleariae; assembly: GCA_918026855.4. Lineage (NCBI taxonomy): Eukaryota > Metazoa > Arthropoda > Insecta > Coleoptera > Chrysomelidae > Phaedon > Phaedon cochleariae. The sequence continues at coordinate 67,026,246 of OU896707.1, read as the reverse complement.
TTCTAGGTTAAAAAAGGGGAGCTAAGAACGATATTTTGTCCGATATTTTGGCAAAGGCGGAGGGAGCGTACTGATCCCCCTTTGCCCTGACGTGGCGCCGCCACTGGACGGAAAAATAGCAATGAAGTGCTTGCTATCTCTGTCGAAGGTTACCTACCTGTGGTCTGAATAAATGTACCTACGCCCTAAGATAATACACACTCTAGATAGACACACCGACTTCGATTTAAATATTTCTACAACGGATCAGCACAGCCGATTAGCTGCCGGTCTGTTGTATTATCTTTGCTACGCCACTGTCCCAACAACGAGTCCAAATTCGTCCAGCAGTTCAGAGGAAATGACAAGCTTCTGTCTGACATTCGATGAACGTACTCGTTTTAGATGTCCATCGCGCTCTGTCCTCTGTCTGTCTCACCGATATGCGTCACTATAAAACCTATACTGGTATGCGTGGTAATTGACAAGAATAGCAAATTCATCAGCCATATTCATATCATCACCGATGCGATTTATGTGACTCCTTCAAAGTATTGCTTTGCAAACATTACCGATAATCGCTCAGGATCAACCATACCTTTGAAGACATCCATTTCGATGCTTGGTTTAACTATCAGCAATAACCTTTCTTGGGAAAATCACGTGAGATCATTTGCTAAAAGTGCATCCCAAAAACTTGGTTTTCTGTTTCGGACCAGGAGCTATTTCACTTCCAGTCGGCTGCTTATGATCTATAAGGCACAGATCCGACCTGTCCTGGAATACTGTTTCCATATTTGGAGTGCAGCACCCAAACATACCCTGAAACTGTTGGATACTGTCCAAAAAAGGGCTATTCGTCTCGTGGGTGATGCCTCGCTCACAAACTCACTCACTTCTCTGGAACACCGTAGAAAAGTTGGCGATCTGGCTCTATTTTATAGATATTTTCATGGACGATGCTCTTCTGAAATATCAACAATTGTTCCTCTCTGGGCAGTCCCCGCGAGATTAACCCGTCGAGTTGAGGCTTCGCACCCCTTCGTGGTCACTTTGGAGACCTGCAGAGCATCTCCTTCCAAAGATTCGTTCATCCAGCGAACAGCGAGGCTCTGGAACACATTGCCACGGGAGGCGTTTCCCGAGGCATATAACCTTCCGAAATTTAAGAAGGACACTAATTCCTACCTTATTTCGCTTGGTTCTCACGATGTTCCCTCAACATTACATGATATACCTTTTCTTGGGAACCAGAACATAAAAAAAAATTAATTTGAAAAAGTTTTGAAAAATTCTATCGATATGGAAATCAATAGTTCAGTCCGAATATATTATGGTTTGAGATGAACCGAGACGAATCTAGGCTGCCACAAGGCTCCTTTCTGTTTCTAACTCTTTTATCACTCGAAAAACATACATTATATTGCGAATTTTTTCATTTCAGTTTTTCTCGGAAAATTACTGATTGATGGCCAATGTTTTCATAAGGAAGAGAAATTCAGCCGTTAAAAAAACTCTTATTTTTTTATCTTAAATCCACAACTTTCTCATGTCATGTATATTAAAGAACTTTATTCCACCATCAGGAGATGCCCAATACCGGAAACCACGTTTCTTGTGGTACCCTTTCTTGCTTCCAAGAAGGCAACAGGTACCAAAGTATTGTATTTTTTATGATCTTGTTTGCGAATGTCTGCCTTACACTTTATTTACAGTTTAACATACATCGTAAACTACGTAAACTTGTATGGGGATAACGATACTTTTATTGCTAATATTTTACATTCTGATACATTTTGAAGACCTTATTGACCAAAGAGACCGTGCAAGTCCTATACATCATCTTCTGAAACTCGCAATAAAAATCAGCTAAAAATATCGACTATATGATATAGGTATAGTGTGGACGTTCTCTGTTGTAATTTATAGCAGAACTAATGATATTTTTCGTCGTTTTAATATCTGTCGATAATAACAGTTCGATTATCATAGAAAAGATGGAATAATTTATTATGTGTGATTATTCCATGAATATGCTCAAGCAACAAGATGATTGATATGGAATTTTGGAATTTTATTGGATTTTTTTAGCTACCAACTTCTATTCTACCGAAAAACTCGTCAACAATATGAAATTGACATGGAATTGATATTTTTTGTGAGTGATTGCCGTTTTCCTGTTCAACAAGTAGAATATCTATGAAGTGTTTAGATTACCCCTCGGATTACCCCTATTGAAGTCAGACATGCTCATGGGTCAGTATTGTTCATTGAAGTAACAACCATCAGTGTGCAATGGTGATGAATGTCAGAAATATGGTATAGGTATGTAGCTTTGAAAAATATGAATTCCTAATTCAGGACTTCGTCCACAGAGTGCATCAAAACAAAAATAATTTTAGTTCCAAGTTATCACGCTATAATAAGTTACTCGATAGACAATTCCAAACTGAAAATTCAATTGTTTTGAGGGAATACCAGTCTTCTCTTGTAGTTCGAATTAGTGGAATGAGTTTACTAGGAAGAACTATTGAACAAAGCAGATTTTATGACGTTTACTTTTATGGCATATTCTTATCCTTTCAACCTTACGGGTCAAACGACGATATTTCATTCTATATTTACCGCTTTTTTGATGTGATGCTTTATGTTGAAAGTAACATTTATTTTACAATAAATTTTTTCGAACAATGGGTGTTGCGCAGGCTTGCTATATTTTTACGACTCTAAAAACTTTATGGTGTATGAGCCCCAAGGATATTCATTTGTTACAACGATTCATGATGTGTGCTTATTTGCAATAGGTGTATACTTGTATAAGTGATTGATCGAACATTTCAACTAATATTTCCAAAATATATAAGGTGTCCCAAAATTAGCCTGCCAAATTTGACCAGCAGCTTCTACGATAAAAATTCAAAAGAAAAGTTTAAATAAACATGAGTCGAACAAAGGGAACCCTTTGAAGATGATTTTGCATGAATATTTCCCAATCGCGCGCCATGTGATGAAATTATGCAAATAGGTACAAGAACTAAACCTTTCCTGCTCAATTCGGTGACAATAAAATCATTCCAACATATCATTCAGGAGTTTATATTACAGGGTGAGACTAGATTAAATATTGCTCAAACTTTTTTGTATGCATATTTTTCTTCATTTCAATCACGGATCATGAAAATCCATACCTATTCACAGAAAAAAGGTGCATTCTGGAGAAAAATCGATATAAAAATATTGTTACATCTCAGATATTATGTACATAGATTGATTATGCATAACATTGTAATGAATCGTAGTGGATATACATAGAAAAAAATACACAAGAATTGTAGGAGTTTCAAATATCATGAAGCTACCTTACTCGCTATCTTACGATCTATGCCTTACGCATAACCAAAGTTTGAGACAGTTTTGTAATAATTACAATTGGAAGCAATCAAAAAATATCAATAACTGATAGATGCAATAGAATGTTCAAATTAGAGGTACATGTGTAAAAACAACTTTCTTCACTGAACTATTTTGAAATTAGAACACATGAGCCTATCCTATACAAGCGATTATAATCTGAAGAAAAACTGAACGCCCAAGTCAAATTTCAAATTGAATTATGGTCAAAAGTTTTTCCCATATTATGATGATGTCAACTTCATGAATGGACACTGAGAATTATAAGTATACTTGAACCTATATATATACCGGGTGGCTACGGAAGTATTGCCTACGGAATATTTCACTTATTGTATGAAGTAGGTTTGTGAAATTTGAAGCGTCGATATAATGACATAAGAGCTAGAATTTGAGCATATTGACATGTCGAAGTTAACTTCCGATCTGACCGGAAGTAACATCAACTCTCTTATTTTAAATGGAAACCCTATTTTTTTTCTTTCCGCTTTATTCAGCATTCAATTCCCTTTATCATGACATATCACAAGTTGGTATCTAACCAGAAACTAGATAAGAAAAAAATTATGATTGATATTCAACGAGTAGGCCGTGGAAGCAAAATGAAAGCAAAAAATTGAAAAGTTGGCTATGGAAACCATACGTCACTTGATAACAGTTGCTACTACTGTGATATTTTATTTTCATTCGTCGGCGTTATAAAAAGCCGCCAAAAAAAATATTGGAAAAATTGGGAAAAAAACAATACTCTGTAGGTCCATAACTTAAATAGGAACATACAACTTTTCTTGCCTGTACTATTCAGCATCACCATTCCCTTCTAATGATATAATAGAAAGTCATGAAAGTCATTTTTTGGCTTTCATTTTGCTTCCACGGCCTACTCGGTGAATTTCAATAATATTTTTTTTCTGATCTAGTTTCTGGTTAGATACCAACTTGTGATATGTCATTAGAAAGGGAATCGAATGCTGAATAAAGCGAAAGAAAAAAAATAGGGTTTCCATTTAAAATAAGAAAGTTTATGTTACTTCCGGTCAGACCGGAAGATAACTTCGACATGTCAATATACTCAAATTCTAGCTCTTATGTCATTATATCGACGCTCCAAATTTCACAAACCTACTTCATACAATAACTGAGATATTCCGTAGGCAATACTTCCGTAGCCACCCGGTATACATATATTCATATATATCCGTATATATCTATGTTCAGAAACTATAGTTCAAAAGTTGATCGGGAAGCATCGTTTTCAAGTGAAAATTGCGTACATGTACTCTGTAGATATATATTCTTATTTATATATCCACCTATACCTATATCTACGTGAAGTGTGAAGAAATCAGCAATAAATCTATAGATGAAAAAAATTATTCAGCATGACTATAAGAATTATGGAAACATAATAATATATCAAAATATCATTACGTAAGATATAATATAATAGATTTTAACCTGTGTTTTAACCACTGTTCAGTATTTTTCATAGAAAAATAATTGACAGTGATTAGATGTTATGGCTAACTGAATGATCAATAGATATTGTTTTGCTTACCTGAGTAACACCATGCAGGCCAAATAACAGGGCTTTCTGTATCCATTTCTCGAAATTCCTAATCCCTCTCAGTCCTTCGAGCGCATAGCTATAGCCAATTTCAACACTTCACTAAACCCACAAAATTTCCAGATGATTATCTTTCACAACAACGAAAGAATAATTATTCTCAATCGGTTTCAGTCTCGTGATAATTTTAGTTTCAGTCGATATCAATGTTGCAACTCCTGTTTTGCTGTAAATAATGAATCCTGTTATAAAAATACCCTGCATGGCTAAAATAGTTGTTTGTTGACTGTAGTATACTCGCTTGTGATTTTTTTTCAATATACCTTATTGAATAATGATTGTTTCAATGCTCTTCGTAGATAATAGATACAATCAATATTCGCGACGCCAATAAATAAAAAAAATTGAAAATTGGTATTGATCTCGGTATTGATATAACATGATATACCAAACAATTTGACTGGATTTTACAAATAATATCCTATAAAGTGTCAGATTACTGTGATGTTCAAATGTTCAAGAAACAGAATTTTCGAATAAACAAATTTTATGTGAATACCTACAACACAATCTGATATCTTATCAACTCGGTTATCAAGTACAACGTTACATTACATGCATTGAAATAGTTACCTATTTATACACCAATAGCAATTGATTCAATAAGATATATTCTAAATGAGAATATATTTTGTGATTCTGAATATAAATTCTTCGACTTTATTGCTCCATTCAAGAAAACATTTTCCAATGAAGAATTTTCCGATTTCCTTGTGAAAAAAAAACATTAATTCATATATAACAAACATCACCAGTATCTTCTCAATGATTATCATCTACTAATTTCCTGTTTTAGATGTATGACAAACTGACATTTATCATACAGGGCGTGGAAAGAAATTCTGAATTGAGAAAAACCCAATCACGAATCTGCGATTGAAGGTCTATAAAAATAACAAGTTTCCATCGTTCAATTCTCAATTTCAGACGATATTCATTTTATGCTCAAATTCCTATCGTGTATGTTCAATTGATATAATTCAATGTTCGTCGTGGCATATAGCCAGGAAAGTAGTTGTTTTCTGTTGAATATGCCGAGAAAGAATTAATAATTTCATCACATAGAGAATGCGAATTCTCAATGTATTTATTCAAATGTATCCATTTTTTCATGTTTATAATATATCTGAGAATATTCCTTTTCAATACTAATTTCCTCATTTGAATATTCCATTATTTCGTTGTGCATGAAAATATATTGATTCTTGTTACAAGCATCCCTACAATCTTGAAAAGGAATATAAATAATTCACAATTTCCTTAATCTTGCATCATCATGCCATAATCTTACCCGCCCGAAAGAAAACATCCTGTAACTCATTTGATTGCCAACGTTACCAATTGTCATTGAAAACTGAGGAGCTGAAAATCTCTTTTCATGTTGAAAACGGGAGCAGAATCGGTCCCGAAACGTCCAAAGATACGTGAAAATTTTATATTTTTTCTATATACCTTTATTCCTCTTCTCCAAGAATTTTTCAATACAAATTGGCACTGACAAGCTAGTGAATTCTTCTTTTAGGCTCTCTGATAGGAAATTCTTTAAACGCAGTGACATTTTGGGGCAAATCATCTGATTTGTCCTTACTACACGTATATTGAAATAATATTCATATTTTTATTTTATAGAAACGAGGAGAGAAAATCCCAAAAAATTTGGAATAATGAAAACATTCTGACATTATAATAAAAAATCTGTTTCAGTAAGCGATTTCCGACACACCAAAATTCTTCAATAACTCGTTTATGCCTACATATACCTAGTGTTGATATCAGCATATAGATACCTTCAATGCTGGTTTAGCTAACTGAGATGTCTAAAATAATCTATGTTGCTCGCAATGTTATTACAGATAATTTGGCTGTCAAATATTTTTGATTTACAACATTCGACCTCTTTTGGATCGTGACTGAAAAAAGTTTTGGGGTCATGCATGAGACAAATAAATAATTTCTTGCCAGATTACATAGGAGATATAATCCATTTACAAAATACACACCTGTCAGTTTGGCCGACGGGTCGTAAAGTTCAAGATTCAGAAATTAGAACATATCATTATAAGGTTCTGGTTATAGAAGAGAACATATTAAGACAAAATGTTATTCAGTGAAAGGCCATTTCAAAGATTGAGTATTTTGCATATCGAACAATCTCACCATCATCAGAAGATTCCTCGGAAGATTCAATATAAATATCATTCATTTTATCGCAAACAGCTTGTGAATAATCACAATATTCCAGAAATATTCGATAGTAATCAAAGACTATCAAATTGTTGAAAGAAATGCCCGATATACGAGGTCCAATATATATATTTGAAACTGAGATCAGTATACATATACGAAGCAGTCGAAGCACCGCAAGATATACAGCTATATATTGGTATATCTATATGCTGAAATCGTATGTAATACTTTAAAACGAATCAAAGTTCACCTAAGGAAAATAAATAAGGAAGACTCGAAGGAAGATAAAAATATGTTTTCATATATTATTTGCTTTTATTCAAAAAATGATTTGGCAGATATATATACTGATATAGATAAAACTAGTAGTTTAGTGGGGATGCAGCAATAGTAAATGTGTACTCATTCAAGTTTGTCCGAGTTTTCGGAAATGTATATTTCCATCATCAGGGTATAGAACTTATTGAGAATGGTTACTCTGTTGTTAAAATTTGTAAAATTGTTAACAATAACATACTGATGAAACGAAAAACAAGTTGAAAGAAATCATTTAGTTATAATCATGGTTAGATAAGAGACTACTTCGTACCTCATGAATAAGTTTGAATTTTCAAATCCAAAGTGGTTGAAACGATTTTAACGAGATCAATTAAATTACACCCTGTATATACAATGTGCATGGAGACTGAAATAACTTTATTGAAGGGAGGTGAATATTTTTTCCAAAAATTAACGACATTCGTCAACGATTTAATGTGTTTACCTACCTTTAGTAAGCAAAAAAAAGAATATTTCGAGGAATATATCCCTCCAGTGGTAGCTGAAACTGCCCTCAACATGATTTTTTCGAAATGTCACCCTATGGCCTGTGACCCCTCATTGAAAAGCTGATGGAAAGAGTAATCCAGCCAATACTTTAGTCAAATTTTAGTTTTTCATACGTTTAAGGTTGCATAATATTGGAATGTGATTTTGAAATTCAATTATTTTCCAACGTATCAATTGCTCATAATGTGTGTTGAACAATTTTTTGCCACAACTGCTATATATCAGCTCAAAAAACTAAGTTATTTTGCCGTATTTACATCAGTTCGAAACGAAAGGTTACTGTAAACTGGTGGAAATGCCTTAAGTCGAAGTTTTCATGAAAATACGTTGAAAATATATTCAACTTCGAAAATATATTTTGATTTTATGCGGCCACGAAACGTACTGAAAACTGAACTGAACCAGCTTTTCAATGCGAGTGGTCGCAAGCCATATATAGGGTTGCATTTGCAAAAAACATCGTTGTGGTTGATTCCAGCCTCGATTCCTGCTATACCCCTGAAAGCTTATATTCTCCGTATTGCTCGTCAAATGTATAGGTATATATAAATACTTTTGGATGCGTTTCTCAGGAATTTTCAGAAAAATCCGGAGAAATCATTCACTCCCACAGTAGCGAATTTACTCCAGTTGAAGTCTTCACCCTGTATATACTTTCATGATTTGAATTGAATTATTGATGTACATTATGGATCTCGTTATTGATATACATATTATGCTGTGATGAATGAGCTATCGAAAATTCAAAGAGATATTGAAACGAACTCGGAAACGAATGATGATAATATATATATGTATACACAAAAATTTCAGATAGACTTGAGAAATCAAAGCTCTCGTTAAAACCTTTTTGAGAAAAACGGAAAAAACTTCTGTGAATTCGTTTGTATATACCTATAGATCTATGTATACCACAGTCAACAGTCAACAATTTTATTTTGAAAATTTTCTTGATAAGTATTACACAATGTTTGTCACCATTAAATCTATTCGTTCATACCAAGATGAGTTTATATCAATGAACGGAATTCCAATATAGATAATTACAGGTCTCCACAACGGGAGACTCCGATAGGCAGTTAAACAAGAAACCCCAAAAAAATTGTATTCCTCATTGAAATATTGGCAGATTGGCTATAGAAATTCAATATTATTTAACATTGTAGTTATCTATATAGCCGTGGAAGGATTTTCCGTATCTTCCATCCTTGATAGTAGAAAAAATCAAATTGATCGAATCAAAAAAATATTTTATGTGTGACTGACTTATGCAGTGATGATTCACAAGGAAAATTTCTGATGAATAACATAATTATGATCGATGCTCATATGAAAGAGCAATGACAACTTTACAATTTAATGCAGGACCTGATTGGACATTATTTGGAGGAAATGGAACAAAATAGACGAAATCTTCAAAGAACATGTGTTCACGTACAAAGTGTACATGCATGATGGAGGTTTATTTTTGACAGTGCGTGGATACCTAAATATATAATACAATCGGACATGTTGATTTTCCATTTTTGAAAATCTGTAAAGAAATATATAGATGGTTGTAATGGAGATTCAGAATACATCTTTAACAATGTGTAATTCGAGGTGTATGGTTCCTTTCAAGATCTGAGGAACTGACCTGACCTGAGGTGGGATAATGACATGCGATAAAGCCAAAAACGTGTTAGCCGTGTCAGGGTCGTATTTATTCTGTTGTTGCCTCGACACATTCTGGAATAATGTTAGTTATCAAGTTCTGCAGTGATAGTGTGTTATTTGTTGAAGATGTCCAGTGCGAAAGCCGTTAGGCAGTAGCCAAAAATGTACGCCTGTTGTAAACTAATTGTTAGAAATGTTTATTCAAAGTTATAGAAGAGCGAGGCCACGAAATACAGATTCATTAAAGGAAACATCAACTTCAACCGGCTGTACTTTCATCAGGAGGAAGTACAGTCTGGGAAACTGTAAAAAAATACTGTATAAAGCCTAGAAAAGTACAAAAAGACAGTGGTGCACCTAAATCTGTTAATATAAAGGTACAATGAAAATTTGATCCATCGGAAAGTTTATCAGATGTATGAAGAGCATAAAGTTTCTACATTATTATCGCTCTCATTGAGGCTATCCGAGGATGATTGTGACATAAGCTATTCTACTACAACCTTGTGGCGTACTCTACCTCGTTTGAGATTTTTATTGAGAAAAAAATAGGCAAGAGGCAAGTTATAATGGATTGACACCGCTTGCAACAACTTAGAATAGAATATATGAAATAAATAAATAGTGGTAGATCGGAAAATCGAACGATAATATAACATAGATGAGACATATTATGGCACCCATAACACACCAAGTGAAATATGGACTGATAAATAAAAAAAATGTTGCACTAAAGCTCCGTCCAATGAAGGTAGAAGAATACCAATACGGGGTCAGAAGACGGCTGGGTACCAAACTGTTTATTTTTGGCAGCCAAAATTATTTCGGATTCTAGCTTAGATTACCACTGCGATACAAATGCTGTCGTTTTCGGGGACTGGTATCAAAACAGATTATTACCGAATATACCACCAGTATCCTGATGGATAATGCATCCTTCCATCAAATAGTCGTCAGTTGAATAAAATACTTTTGCCATAAAATTGCAGAGGTAGCAGGTCACGAAATAATTTGGCTTCCACCATATTACTGCATTTTTAATTCAATCGAGATGATGTGGCTTAAACTTGAGTCTATAATATACGTGCGCACAATGATACACCACCTTTAAATCCTAATTAGTTGTACTGATAAAAACAGAAGTAGAAAACGTAATCATTGAAAACTGGAGAAGCTGTACTGAACACAAATGAAAACTCTTATCGTTCTATGTATATAAATATCCTAGAACCCATGAAAAGAATTATTATTGATTTGGAAGATAGTAGTGACAACGAATGTGATTTAGAGTGAGATATGGTGTGTTTTATTTTGTTCCTAAATGTTTGTTTTATGAACCGTTGAAATATAGTGTTACTGCAAATTTTTGTTTGTTTTTTTCATTCCCAGCCAACTCTCTATATATAATCTTTATTTCGAATATTCTGAAATACTGTCAGTTATTGAGTCATGCATATTATTTCATCATGTATAGTGCGGTAAATACGAGAAGTCAACCAATCTGAGGTCAGGTCAGTTTCTGAGATCTTGAAAAGAACATAATGAGACCTCGCGCGTGTATAATTCGAAAATTTAAGAGGGGTTGATCTGTATATGGTATAGCAGGTTAACAGGTGCTGTTGAAAATTTTTCATATAGAAAATAGATTTTTCAAAACACATTCATATTTCGAAAATACGGATTGTTTTCAATTTTCAATTTCTATTCGTTTCTAGACTTTCCTAAATTGTTTTTTTCCTTCGTTTTGATCATTTTAATTGACATTCAGGCATTTTTCAATAAATTGCAATGAATTAGCAGAACTCGAAAAATTTTGTATACGATGTGTCCATTTTATCCACATCAAAATTTGTTCGTGTAAAGTTGTTCATTTTGTTTACGGTATGGACAGAATAAAATCCAAGCTGGTTTTCACACTTTTCGCATTTTCGAATATCTATGTTGAATTCAGAATTGTAACCTTGATGGGGTATGTATAGGTTTTCATATTCGCCAATAGCAAAGTACCTGATGTCCTTGACAAACACTTGGTGACAAACATCGAGTAACACCCTGATAACTTAAACACACCTTTCCAGGGTCACCCTGCAACAGGTCGCCGAAAAACGTCACGAATTTCGGCACTCTGGTCACGAGATCGCTCCCGAATCGCACTTTCAAATCGCCCGGCAAGAGGCGCGCGCACACTCCGCTCAGCTCGGCTCGACTGCGCTGCTTCCACGGACTACTGTGATTCGACTGGACTGAGCGAGAGTCAGGTCTCAGGTCGACGGAGCGCGCCACGGCAGGTGCACGAAAGGTGAACTCGTCGAATCAAGAGGACGAAGGAAGGACCATTTAACGATGTTATGAAAATGGTAGATTCAAGATCAATTGATGAAAACATCCTGTAACTCATTTGTAGACTAAAGTCTACAAATGAGGCCGGCGTACCTCAGTGCTTCGATGCTTCAATATCGATTCACGTCGAGGTAACGATCGTGGGTTCGAGTCCCACGAACGCAGACTTTTTCTGATGGCCTAAGAAAGTGTTTGGGATCACACGTTGAAAGGTAAGTCCCCCGTCATTCCTTGCTCGCACAATACTTTCGAAGACTTCTGAGGATTGCTCGTAAGGGGGCAACCGAATGACGGATAGAACAATTTTAGAACAATTTTAGTCACTCATTCATATGTCAACATCAGTATGACACTGAAAAGTGTCAAACTATAAGCAGCACAACTTTCAAAGAAACATATTTTGCATTTACATGTTGAGAACGGGAGCAGAATCGGTCCCGAAACGTCCAAAGATAAGTACAAATTCGATATTTTTTCAGTATATCTATATTTCTTTCCTTCAAACATTTTTTTCGAACAAATTGTCACTGACAAGCTACTGGATTTTTCTGTTAGACTCCCTGATAGAAAAATTTGTCAAACGCAGTGACATTTTGGGGCAAATCATCTGATTTGTCCCTCTACAAATATATTGGAAAATTACGAATACTTTCATTTTATAGAAACGAGGAGAGAAAATCCCAAAGGATCAAGTAAAATGAGTGTCATAAATATTTGCACATTCCATTCGAACTCATCAATAATCCACAAACAGAAATCATTCATCAATAAAAGAGAAAATGGGAAACTATTGATAAGTATAACTACTATCTGTCTATAGAGGTTGGTAGATTTGATGATTATCAATGGCTTGATTAGGAAACACAGTAAGGGGAAGTGGTCACTCATGATCATCATGGCGTCATTCCATAAAAAATATTCCGTAGTCATGATATAGTAATCTAGAACTATACATAACATAGATACTTTTCTATATATGAATCCAAAATGATTTTTACATACGATTACGTCCCAAATTACCGCACTTTCCCCACCTCCTGCTCTTATCGACATAACCTTCCTATTCAAATAATCATTTCTATACCAACCTTGATCTGTCTCGGATAGGGCGTCATCTACCAGTCAACAACGGAACCAAAACCAGAGAGACTCTGATAGGGGGATGAACGACAAACCCAATGAATTTGAAATCGAAAATAATATGAACCACCTAGTTCTTCTGAGAAGGCATTCTTCTTCTGAAGCAGGCGTTTATTTGAGGCAAGTTCGTTGAATACCTCAATTTTAGAAGATGATTTCTTTGGAATATTCATTTGGTTCATTGGTTCAACGAAATATTCCGAATCCAGGAAACAAATCCAGAATTTTTTTTACTAAGATACTGTTATAAAACATTTCTCCATTGGTGTCATATCAATAAAAGTGAATCTTCAGTACCTCTTGGATTTGAGGAACATTTTCTTGAATCTGACATTACCAATTTCCTCGATTTTTTCCGTTGTTATATTCGAAGAACTTCAAAGTCCAATTTAACTCATGCGTTACTCAAACAAAGTCGACTTTGCTGATTATAACCCACCTGCGATTATCAGATTTAGAACCTTGCAGTCACTAGCGAGTGCATCTGTATATTGCTATTAGACGATGTTTCTGTAGTAGCTATCTGACTTTGCTACCGCTAGTGAGTGCATCTAATAATGGGAGTAGGGCAATGTTATAATCGTAGGTAGTGAACTTTGCTACACTCTTGATGGGTGATCATATAGATAGTTGCATGACCTTGTTGCTGTAGTTATTCAGTTATTTCCCAGGATTGTTGTAATCAAGAGAGGTGACATTTTTACTGATATCCAATTTTATTTCCCATAATTTCCACCCTGATGTTTGGTACGAATAGCAATTTATTTATTCGTAAAGAAAATTTCGGACCAATGATCTTTGAAATTCAATAGATCAATTGATTCATGCACCCTCAGGAGAAAACAAAAGGTTTTTGAGTAATAATTGATGAAAAAATTATTTTTTCTGAAACCATTGTATTTCGAAAACTAGGCAAGTTATTACAGATGAGGGAAATGTTGAATGTAAAATATTTGAATTTCAGTCGAAATACCTCGAAAAAACTCACCTTTATCATTCCATCAATCCTGGTAATAACTGAAGCACTCAGATCTACGAAAGGACTGATAAGGACACAGGAAATTTTTTTGTTTGTTTAAAAATGTTTCCATTTTATAATCGAATTCAAATTCAGACTTTAAATGATGAATTAAATTCAAGAGGGGAAGTATTCGGTTATAACTGTCGTGTCGTCGAGATTGTCGTCCTATACATGGGTTTGCATCAAGCAGAGCTCAACTGTGAATGATTGAGCAAGCAAGATGTCTGACAAATGCTTATATAGAGGGGGACAAATCAGCAAAATATCGAATAACGATGAGTAGGCGCTAAATAACTCCAAGTATGTTCGCCAAATATTATTTTCGTGGCAGACTGATAGTTGTATCATTGGTAGTGAATGCAGTTCTATGAGATGAACCTCGCAGCCACAAGCATATAACTCACTAGTAGTAGTTCAGCAAGACAATTATAAAACAAGCATGCTGTCCCAGAGTGGCTGTCTGATATAGCGACAGCATAAAATTCACTTTCAGCAAAGTCATTACTGCTATCAGGGGGCCAGGTAGCCGTGTGGACAGAGTGTCTATATTCTAATCCGCATTCGCTTGCCGGTCTTGGGTTCGATTCCCATCGACTGCAGAAATTTTTCTGATGGCCCAAGAGAGTGTTTGGGATCACACGTTAAAAGGTAAGGCCCCCGTCATTCCTTGCTCGCACAAGACTTTCGAAGACTTCTGAGGGTTGCTCGTAAGGGGGCAACCGAATGACAGATAGAACAATTTTAGAACAATAGGATTTTGAGGTGCTGCTTCTATTCGGAAATGTATAACGGTAATACGATTTCTTGTAATGGTAGCAAGATATATCTCAGCAAAAACTCTGATAGCACAATTTCCCTCAGTGTGGTAGGCTAGCAGTAGAATTGGAAGTAAGCAGAAGCCATCAGGTATTCAGGGGATTCTGGGTCACACTGACTTCGAATTTGATAGAAATAGAGCATTAATAAAATTATCTGACTTTCAATGCACAAATCCTGAGATATCTTGAAAGATTCTATTGCAATGTGATGTGTAGCATGAATGTGATGCCTAATACAGGGTGATTCAGGTTTTGAGGCACAAACTGATATGGAAGATAGATCTCATCATTTCAATCAAAAGAGTTTATATAAACATTAGTCCGATCTCGTTCAATAGCGGAGCTACAGGCACCTACAGGGGGTCAAAGCTGAATTATTTTCTTCTATTATTTGAAATATCTCGCTTACGTTTCAAGATATCATTTTGAAATTCGGTGTGGTCAATGATTCCTAGAAGATGATCATTTCAAGCCATCTGAAGACTCTCAAAATCTACAGGGTGATACGTTTATGGGGGTAGACGCTTCCTTATTCCCCCAAACTTTTCCATAATACGCCTCTGGCATCTTTCAGTGATCAAATTATGTGGATCGTTCAATTTAGAGGCTTTTTTGCTCTTCAAGTTTTTTCGAGAACGAAGCATATACGTTCTAAAACATGCTAATTTTGCCTATGGTTCGCTTAAATTTTATTCAACTGAAAAAAAAACCTTGACTTTTTACCATCTGTATCCCCAATACTGGTCCAGATTGGACTCGTGACTGCAATTTTAGTACATTTCATTGCGTTTTCAAGGAAAATAAAATGTAAGCGAATCATAGGCAAAATTAACATGTTTTAGAACGTATATGCTTATTTATCTCAAAACCGGTTTGTTTCTCGAAAAAAATGGAAGAGCGAAAAAGCCTGTAAATTGAACGATCCACACAATTTGATCACTGAAAGATGCCAGAGGCGTACTACGAAAAAGTTTGGAGGGATAAAGACGCCTCTACCCCCAAAAACGTATCTCCCTGTAGATTTTGAAAATCTTTAAATGGCTTGAAATTATGATCTTCTAGAAAGTATTGAACACACTAAATTTCAAAACGATATCTTGAAAAGTAAGCGAGTTATTTACTCATGTGAAGTTGGCGCCGTTTTTTTCGAAAAACTCAATTTTTTTTTAGTTCTGAGTAGATTTGATAGAGTTCTGGAGTTCCTGACTGAAATTTTGAATAGTTCCAGCAAATCGTAGGTGTCATTGGAAAAAATAAATTAACGCTAACTACACGCAGCGCCGTTTTTTTCGAGAAAATGAGTTCTGATATATTTTTTTGTTGTATTATAAAGAGTTCTGGATTTCTACACCTATTTCATCAATAGTTCTGGTGAACTAAGGAAATTATCGAATAATTTAAGGAAATTAAATACGAAAATGTGTTCCTATAGCCAGCATTTCTTGGTGAAATACTATTCCGTTCTGTTTCGTATTGAAGAAAAAGCTATCGAAGAAAAAGGAGGAGGAACATTAGGAAATGTGAAATCTGAAAAAAACGAAGAAAAAAATCAGCTGTCATAAGGTGAGAAATATATTCCAAAGAACAGGACAGTTCTGATGGGAGTTCTGAGTAGCGCTCGACGAGTTCTTCAAAATATTCAAATGGTGTTTTAGTGACAAATCGATACTTTTTCTTTTATCAGCTGTCATAAGGTGCACATCTTGAAAAACTTTTAAGTAGCATTTTTTTATCGAAACTTAGTTTTTCAAGGTATGCTCCTTATGACAGCTGATAAAAGAAAAAGTATCGATTTGTCACTAAAACACAATGCGAATATTTCGAAGAACTCGTCGAGCGCTACTTAGATCTCCCATCAGAACTATTCTGTTCTTGAGTACCAATTTTTTATCGAAAATGTTAGTTTATTAAGATATGCACCTTATGACAGCTGATAAATGAAAAAGTATCAATTTGTCTCTGAAACACAATTAGAATAATTCGAAGAACTCGTCGAGCGCTAGTCAGAACTCCCATCAGAAATGTTCTGTTTTACGGAATGAATTTTTTATCGAATATGCTAGTTTTTTGAGGTCAGCACCTTATGACAGCTGATGAATGAAGAAGTATCGATTGGTCACTAAAACAGAATAAGAATATTTTGAAGAACTCGTCGAGCGCTACTCAGAACTCCCATCAGAACTATTCTGTTCCTGAGTACTGATTTTTTATCGAAAATGTTAGTTTTTTGAGACGTGCACCTTATGACAGCTGATAAAAGAAAAAGTATCGATTTGTCACTAAAACACCATTTGAATATTTTGAAGAACTCGTCGAGCGCTACTCAGAACTCCCATCAGAACTGTCCTGTTCTTTGGAATAAATTTCTCACCTTATGACAGCTGATTTTTTTCTTCGTTTTTTTCAGATTTCACATTTCCTAATGTTCCTCCTCCTTTTTTTTCAATACGAAACAGAACGGAATAGTATTTCACCAAGAAATTGTAGCATATTTTTGACAATATACTATACTGCGAACGGTAGCTCTTATGTCAGTAGGCAATAGGCATGGATTCGTTGTTTTCACTAAGTTTTCAACAACTGAGATGGACTGTATATTATAAAAATCATAAATGCTGTTCATATAGAATAGATGAAAATCATGAGCGCCACTGAATCTTTAACAGCTTATATAGCTGGGGATAGACCCAGAAACCCTGAAATTGAATTGCATGATAGCTAAGAACGGTGAGAGAGATCTATAATTAAAAAGGAACAATTATTCTTGAACATTACATTTTATTCAGTATGCCATGAAATTTACATGTGGCACTGTTGTGGTTATGGAACAAACCACCAATAAAATGACCATTGTTATTAGTTAACTTAGAATTATGGTGAAATTAGATACAAGTGAACATCCTATCACAAATACCAGGTAGCTAGCATCTAGAGATCCTATCAAAATAGCACTAGTAGAATTTTTGATATTTGTGACATTCGTCGAACATCAGATATATGGTAAATACCTACTTATTACATGTATTATGAATATGTACAATGAGTATTTACACAACAGTCTCATAGGATCTAACAGGAGGTCTCAGAAAATAATGCACCCGTTGACTTTCTGCTGTGATTCCTCACAACAAAATTGTATCATCATATTATACCAAAAACCGAAATCACTGGACATTCCAGATATCAAATATTACTTCAACATAATAAACAAAAGGTGAAGAGACTATGCAAGATACCACTTAGCTGTTATCTTCCAACTTAGCTGGAATGTTGTTCCTCCAACAGCAGTTCCTGATCACTCAGCATTACTGTGCCCAAAGACTGTACTTGAAACTATGGTTGTATAGGCTCTTGGTATTTCCCAAGCAGCAAAACAGCATGATAAATTTTCCCAGGATAGGAGCATGATGAAAGATGAGAGCATAAACAATGCATCAAGATGCTACTCAAATGCAGCATAGGTTAAGATGGAGTGTAAGATAAGATAAGATAAGAGGTTTAGGCCCCATGTGGCCCCCTTATTTCCAGAATAGAGACTGACTACCGTGAAGATTCTGTAAAATTAAATTACTCTTGAAGAGAGGACTAAAAATACTTTGAAAGGTGAACATACCTCAAAGATATAACATCCTAGTGTTATAGCAGAATGGGAGACGATACAAAATGGGGTCATCTAATGACTGTGCCGGCTCGAACGAAGATTTACAACTTTGAACAAAAGTTATGAAGTCACACTCTGTTTTCCATATCTATCAGGAACAACAGCACTGTATACCACTATATTACTTCAGAAAAATGTAGACTTCATGGTTAAATTCACTTCGCCGGCTGGAGCACAAAAATCACCACATTCTTTCTCTTCAGTCAATCTCTATCTCCGCAGTAAAAATTAAACCAAAGCGCACATCATTTTGCGTATCATTCTCAGTTTCGTCATATTTCGTCATTTCCCAATTTCCGGATTTTTTGGACTTTTGTCAATTTGACTTTATTTACATCTATTCTGTCAAGGTCAATAGAATTACTCCTCACCTTAGATCATCAATAACCAGAACTCACGGAAAGACTGATCCGTTCATCCATTTCAATTCTACCACACCTGATCTCATTAATATTCGATTGGTTACGAATCATATTCGACCAACACGTCTGTTACCCAACGAACTTGCGAAGCGAAGTAGATAATGTGGCTAAAGTCTTGCCAGCTGTTTGTACGTCCTAACCTCAATATTTTGAAATGTCAAAATATAATTATCATGATCAAAACAATGGATCTAATTACATGAAAATTATTAAAAAGGTGGCTGGAATACTGTGTGATCAGGCGACATCAGTTTATAGCAAACATCATGTGAAACTCAGTGTCCTTTTCCAATTCATATCAACAGGAGAAATCGAAACATTATAAAATGATAACAATACCATCTTTCAACAATTCATACAGAGTAGAATTGTAATGTGATAACGTTTATGCAGTGACCTTTTCAGTTGATACTTACAAGGTATGATTAATATTCTTTAAATGATATTGACTATCTGCTATAGATCGGTGATAGAGGATTTCCCTGTTATTGATAAGTTGTGTTTGTTTTCGAAATGACTAAGGAATTATAAGCACAAGTTTTATTCCAATGGTAGAGTTTGTCACTGATCAATATGTAAAAGTGATATCTAGTAGCAATTTTCATAGACTGCATAATATAGTGTTAATTAAAATTGCTACACTACCCCCCTCCGAGAAAAAAAATTGTTATGGCACATGACAATTTTCTAAGAGACCGCAAAACTATCCTGAATATAGGAGACAAAATCAGAATTTAACTGACATCCGCAATATAAGTCAGTGGGTACCCGGTATTCCGCGGTACACTGAACTAAAAAATTTAAAAGTGCTAAGCACTGTAAAAATGGTGGCCGAAAAATGTAAAAGGTTAAATTTTGTGTTTAGGTTATATCCAAGGATTCCCAAGTAAATCCTAGTGAAATATAGGTTTCACCACCCTGAAACAGCTCAACGCCGAACAAAAAGAACAAAAAAGCTTCGGGAGTGTTCCACGTCCGCTGGGGTTGGTCGTCTCAATGACTACTCAGTCACGTTGAAAGAGCGGTACTGGGGAGCGTGCATCCCTGGGGCCTTGCGTGAACCAAGGATTACACCTCTTGCCAGCCCAACCAAAACTGATCCCAACATTCATGGTCCCTACAGACAAAAAATATAGGTTTGTAACCAAATTCGCAAAATGCAATAATTATACCCTTTAGAAAAAGGGGTCCGAAGGCGAGCCGCAAGTCGAACGCCTCGGACAATCGTCGTTAGCAAAAAATTGCTAACGAGGCAAGTGAAAACAGGAAACATGACATCGAAGAATTACTAATAAAACTTCTATCTTTCCTTAACAAACAAAAAGAAATCCTTCATCAGGAAACTTTTTTTTTTAATTTTTATTTTTTATTTTTTTTTTTATTATTTTTATTTTTTTTTGATTTACAAAAAAAATTTAATTCAATATTCGTACTTGAATATACTAGTGATAAGTATTAGGTAAGGTCATACAAGACCTTGGTATTGAGTGTGACCATTGTTTCGGATTTCTTAATACTACAGTTATATTACATTGTATTACAAATTATATTACAAATATACAAGTTCATGGAACTAGAGACTTTCCACTGTGACTCTATATAAGAGTTAAGTTTCTCTATCATTATAACACAAGAAAGGTATTTGACCTTGATCTCCCTAAAAGAGTAGATGATTTATCAATCATCACTTAGTAAATCAATAGGTAATTAGTTAGCACAAAAATGTCTATCAGAAATATGAAGTATTTAATACTTGGAAAAAACTTCTCCAAAAGTTGCATGTGCCTTCAAAACGTGGCCACTTGTGGGACTCTTACCCACCAGGTGGTAATGTGCCCTGGCAACGGTATTCTCACCCCCCCCGTTGCAGAGGTTTGATCGAGGAGATCGAAGAAAACCCTAAATGATTGTCCAAAATTATGACAATGTAAACGTGGACCATATGTATTTTTCTTTCTAATCATGTTCCATTTTGGATAAATTGATATCTACGCGTATCACACGCCTTTTCTAAAAGGGTCAATTCCGGTAAGGGTCACAATTGGGTAAAGTCAATATAGGGTGAAGTCAAAATCGGTTGGTGTCTACCAATGGGAATCAAAGAAAGAAGAATATCATGTTAAGTACTCAACAAGCAAATATATACGGTGGGTATCAAAGACATCCTGAGTGTCTAAATCCAAAATACAGAAAGAAAAAAAAAAAAAAATATCGGGAAAACTATTATAAGGACTTTCTTGTCCAAATGTGAACTTTGTGAAGTTAATATTACTTCCTCGAATAATTCCATCATATTTACAAATCGCATCTAAACTATATACAAACTATATTTCTATAATGCATTATCAAATTATTTCGATACATTATCAGTCGGCTCAGCGACTGTGAGTGGATGGCCAATCCAAAACAAAAAAACGTACATCTCCATTGATGTCTATATCTCAAGCAAAAAAAAAAATAGTATACTATACGACTGCTATATCAATTCTGTACTAAATCACGTGCTGTATTATCTCAAAATTTACTATATATCGAAGCTGTACTATATAATGCCGCTATATCTATATCAAAACTATATCTCAAAATTGTATCGAAGCTATATCTATATTGGTACTCATACCAGATCTATACAAAAAAAGGGCTATATGCAAAACTGAATTGCTAAACTATATTCTTGAAAATATTATGACCTACTCTGCTAGCTGTCAAATCAAAAGTTGCTATGAGTAATGTCAAACTAGCTAAAAAAAAAATCATTATGTACTATCAGAAGCACTTTCCTCATCTGAACAATCAGAATTAGGTAGGCTTGAGCCATAATAAGGCTTCAAGTCTTTTATGTGCCATTTCCCTACTTTGGCTTTATCTTCAAAATTTATCAAATCATATACTAGAGGTGAACATTTTTTCTTGATAACACAATGAATGTACCTGGGTTCTAGTTTGGCCGAAAATCTATCTGCAGCATTAGATTTTTTCTTATTTCTGCGCCAAACATGTTCTCCCTCTTTGAAAGAAATATCTCTTTTCCGCAAGTTATATGACTTTGAATTTCTCTGGTATGCGGCATGGAGTTTACCCCTAACCTCTTTGAAAATATCATGTAAACCATGGAGATCTTTTGCATAAGCATCACGATCACCAGGGGTGATTTCTATATCGTCTTTCGACACCACACCATTATCATAATACTTTCCTGAAATTGGGGGATGTCTCCCAAAAACTAAAAATGCTGGAGTAAACCCTGTAATCTCGTGTTTCGCAGTATTTATTGCTTGCTGTATTTTGTGTATCTCTAAATCCCAATCACGATGTTCCTCAATGTAACTGCGAATTGCTGTCTCTATAGTACGGTTATTCCGTTCGACAAAATTACAATGAGGTGAATACACTGCATTAAACCAAATTTTATTTACTCCATACGTATCACAAAGCTTTTTGAAAGCATTTGAAGCAAACTGTACGCCATTGTCACAAATAATTCTTTGTGGAACTCCATATACCAGAAATATTTCATTCTCTAATATCTTTATCAAATGGTTCGTTTTAGCATCTCTTAGCGGAAATAAAAGTGTGTACTTGCTGAACCAATCTGAAATGACTAAAATATATTTATTCCCTTTCCTGGAGGGTGGAAGTGGACCAACAAAATCCATACCTATTACTTGAAATGGCCACTTAACGATTTTTTCTTTTCCCATTAAACCCATTCTGGCATTATTTGGCATTTTCTGAGAACCACAAACGTCGCATGAGCGAACATATCTCAAAATATCTTTTCTCATTTTAGGCCAGTAAAACCTATCTTGTACCCTATTCAAAGTTTTGAAAAAACCAAAGTGAGCGCAATGAGGTGGATCATGACATGCTCTTATCACTTCCTGCCTTTGTGGTTTTGGTACAAGAAATTTCCATTCAGGAATAAGTGAATTTATAGGGATATTTTTAGACGGTGCAAATTTGAAAATAAAATCGTTTTCAACTTTCCATTGTGGAAATCTATCAGGATGTTCTAAAATCTTTGTACGAAGATTGTCATAATATGGTTCTATTCTATCAATGTCTATATCCATAGAAGTACTGAGTGCTAAAACTTTTTTACCATCAAAATCTAACTCATCATCAGACAAATTGTCTTTTTCAGGAGTCATTCTTGAAAGAGCATCAGGTACTACATTCAGGGCTCCTTTTTTATGGACCAAATCGAAAGTGTGTTGTCTTAATCTGACAGCCCATCTTTGTAATTTACCTGAGGGGTTTTTCAAATTGTTAAGCCATAGCAACGAAAAATTATCTGAAATTATTGTGAATCTAACACCTTCAATATAAGCTCTGAATTTTTCAACACAAAAAATCAATGCAAGCAACTCTTTTTCTACAGTAGAGTAGTTTCTCTCTGTTCGAGATAAAGATCTACTAGCATAAGCAATAACTTTTTCAACTCCATCAATTTCTTGTGTCAAAGCGCCACCCAATCCAGTATTTGAAGCATCACACTGTATTGTGAATTTTTTAGAAAAATCTGGCTGCGACAAAATAGGTGAAGATACTAATAATTCTTTGATTTTAATGAAAGAAGTCTCTGCTTCTTCACTCCAAACGATTGGCTGGTTTCTCTTTTTGCCTTTCAAGAGGTCATTGATAGGTGCCATTAGGGTTGAAAAATCTTTTACAAATCTTCTGTACCAAGAGCACAGACCTACGAACCTTTTTATTTCCGTTGTGGTTCTTGGACGTGGATAATTCACCATACTAGACACTTTATCTGGATCTGTTCGAAGTGAGTTTGAGCCTACTATAAAGCCTAAAAATTTTAAAGTGGTCTTAAAAAATTCACATTTGTCTATATTGACTGTAAGATTGGCCTCTTTCAATTTTTCTTTAACTTCTCCTAATAATTTGAGGTGTTCTTCAAAACTAGAGCTTGTGATAATAATATCATCAATATATGAAAAGATGTTTGGCTCATAACGTGGACCAAAGATAGCGTCAACCAAACGTTGCTGCGCTTGAGCTGCATTACAGACTCCAAATGGCATGGTTACGAATTGGTATTGCCCTCTCCCTACTACACTAAAAGCTGTCTTTTCCCTGGACTGAGGGTCCAAGGGAAGTTGCCAGAACGATTTTCTTAAGTCTACCGAAGAAATATACTTTGCGTTTCTTAAAGATGATAAAATTCTTTCTATATTTGGCATGGGGTATGCATCATATTTAGTGACGGCATTCAAAGGACGTCCATCAAAGCAAAAACGATATTCGTTATTTTTCTTCTTAACAAGCAAAACTGGAGAATTCCAGGGGGATTGTGCTTCTTCGACTACCCCTAGTCTAAGCATATCATCAAGTTCCTTGTTTAATATTTCTTGCATATATGGAGACATAGGAAAAGGTCTTTTTCGAAATGGAGGAGCATCACCAGTGTCTATATTGAATGTTATTTTATTTGTCCTGCCCAGTCTGTCTTTGCTATCAATTTCTTTAAATGATTTTATAACCTCTTCTGCTCGATTCCGTTCATCAGCAGGGAGGTCTTCTAATGTAGTCAAACTTGAAATAGGCTGAAATTTATTAAAATCCTCTACTATATTAATTCTGACAGTATTCTTTAAACTACTCTGTATATGCCAAGTGTTCTCATAAAAATCGACTTTAACTCTAAATTGTTTGGCAAAATCACATCCAAATATAAATGGTTGAGGCAGAGAAGGAACTATAAGGGCTTTAATGATTTGACAGATTCCGTCAATATAAATAGGTAGATCTACTACACCTGTAACTTTTTTCTGCGTGCCGTCTGCTGTACTAATATTTTGGACTGAAGACTGAAAAGTTTTTAAATCAAAATTTTTCAAAATTTCTATACCTGGTGAACCAACAACAGAAGTATTTGCTCCGCTGTCAAACAAAGCTACTATATTTTGGTCAAACAATTGTACCTCAATATAGGGTCTATTATCTAAAGGCTTTTTGATAAATAGTGGAATAGCTTCACTATGTGAACAAGTAGGTTCTGAAATGATCGATTGGTCTGGGCATTTGGGACGATCACCATGCAAATGCCCTCTTACTAGTTTTTTGTACATGATGGACAATTCGTAGATTTAACATCAGGCAAACCGCACTTGAAACAGAACACCCTCTTCCTTGCATTACAGAACTTAAAGTTGTGATTTGCACCACCACAATTCCAACAATTGGAAGTAGTTCCAGGACTCGAAGTATTTCTGGAAGAATTTCCAGGATTTGAGGTATTTCTGGAAGAATTTCCAGGAATTGAATTATCTCTTCTTACCTCAGGTGCTCTTTGGTTACTTGAACTAGTACTAGGAGTGTTATTACTACCTGTACTATGTTGCCTGTTATTAAAAGTAATTGAATTACTTGCAAAATTTCTATTTGTCCCATGATTGATGGTTATTGGAAAATTGACCTCTATTTTGTTCACTAAAATTTCGATTTCTATATTGTTCACCAGAATTTTGGTTTCTATATTGAGTATTAGCAAATGTATTTCTATATTGATTTCTATTCTGGTTAGAAAATCCTGCACTATGATTATTGCTATATGTATTTCTATTACCTGAACCATTATTATTGTAGGTTGATTGGTTGCCTCCTTCTGAAGTGAATTCTCTAGAATGACTATTCCTATTCTGATTAGGTTGTCTTGCTAATTCTGAAACTTGAGGTGTTTGACTATTTTTATTTTTAATATAGTTGGCCTCCTCCAACTTCCTACAGTAACTGGATAATTGTGATACTGATGTGATATCTAGCAATGCAAGTTGCGAAATATATTCAGGTAAAAGATTCTGTCTAATATATTTGATTTTAGTGCATTCGGCAGGGATATTACTCAACCTAGCATACAATGCTTCCATATGTGCAACAAATATTGCCGTTGATTCTTGTTTTCTTTGTCTACGTTTCTTTATTTGATCCCAAATATCTTCATCTGCAGTAGAATGAAGAAAGTCACTTTTCAACAAAGAAACAAGAGAATTCCAATCTTGAACTCTTGACTTGATACTTCTATACCAGACAAATGCATCATCTATGAAAAGTTCTACAGCAGAATCAAAAAGTTCACTTTTACCTACTTTTCTTGAATGTGCTAACTCCTCAATACGTTCCAAAAAGGAATACAGTGTTTTAGGATCACCATTAAATTTAACTCCCCATTCAGAAATTGGAATACTACCTCTTGTGCAAGTAACTACAGGAGGTGTAACATTGAAAACTGGTGCAATGGAAGGTGAAGGCTGATTACTTGAAGGATCTTGTATGACACTATCATACAGATCTGCTTCTAAGGTTAAGCATGTTGCATATGATTCTCTTGCAAAATTTTGAAAAGTCACTTTATCAGCATCTGGGACTCTGCCAGGCAAAAGTGCAAATTTTTCTAAACGTTTTACTCTTCCTGTAACGTGAAAAAGTCTTGATTTTATTATTTGAAATGCAGAATCAGCTTCATTTCCATGTTCCCCAAAATCAACAATAGCCTCTGTAATTGTCAAAAATGTTCTATTAATTTCCTCTTCTTCTTTTTCTGGGTTAAAATTGTATTTTTCAAGGTTTATTTGCGATCCAGGATTAGCATCCTCTTTTTTCAAAAGTCGTTTCAAAATTTTTCTCTTATCGCTCACTGAACGTGACGTAACAGTGTCTCTAATAGTGATTTCATATTCTAATTCATAATCACGCAAATAATTTACTTTAAAACTTTCTGAATTCATCTTGATGTACAACTTGAACACAATCAATAAAGAAAATCGCCAATCAAAATATTGAAGAGAAAAAAACAACCTGAACTTGAAAGTAGGACACCCTGTATATGAATCTATAGCAAAAAATCACTCAAAATAAACGAACAAATAGGGGGGAAACCGTCATTACTGAAATGCTATAGTGATATTGTAATATCACTCTGTAATGTGGGCTCGTAAAAAGACACCCTGTATATTCCAAAAACAAAATTAAATCAGAATTAAAATCTGTATGATATGATTGGGTCCAGCACTGACCTTCAATAATGTTTGCTCGAAGAAACAACAAGTTCCCATAAAGAATTAATGACAAAAAATTAATATTTTTTTTCAAGTCTATAAAAAAACTATGGATTACCTAAACCTCTTTTTATGCAAAACAAACATAATTATCAAAAGCAATATGTAGCAACATACTATAACCGTTTCAGAAACGAAGTTGCAAAACTCTTGTAATTGGACAAAAAACAAAAAAACTGTTCACATGTTTAAATGCAACAAAAAAATCATGGTGTTACCTTTGTACCTGTAAATTTTTTCCTGTGACCCGAGACTGTGCAAATATTAACCATACATAATCCAAATTTAATTAATAGATTTCTCTCACTTAATATGAAAAAATATAATTCACTCAAAAAATCAATATCTATATTGTGTTGTAAATTGAACTACATACTTAGTGAAAACTTTATGCCATAACAAGTCATCAAATTTAACACGTTAGGGCGCCAAAACTAGTGTAGCATATTTTTGACAATATACTATACTGCGAACGGTAGCTCTTATGTCAGTAGGCAATAGGCATGGATTCGTTGTTTTCACTAAGTTTTCAACAACTGAGATGGACTGTATATTATAAAAATCATAAATGCTGTTCATATAGAATAGATGAAAATCATGAGCGCCACTGAATCTTTAACAGCTTATATAGCTGGGGATAGACCCAGAAACCCTGAAATTGAATTGCATGATAGCTAAGAACGGTGAGAGAGATCTATAATTAAAAAGGAACAATTATTCTTGAACATTACATTTTATTCAGTATGCCATGAAATTTACATGTGGCACTGTTGTGGTTATGGAACAAACCACCAATAAAATGACCATTGTTATTAGTTAACTTAGAATTATGGTGAAATTAGATACAAGTGAACATCCTATCACAAATACCAGGTAGCTAGCATCTAGAGATCCTATCAAAATAGCACTAGTAGAATTTTTGATATTTGTGACATTCGTCGAACATCAGATATATGGTAAATACCTACTTATTACATGTATTATGAATATGTACAATGAGTATTTACACAACAGTCTCATAGGATCTAACAGGAGGTCTCAGAAAATAATGCACCCGTTGACTTTCTGCTGTGATTCCTCACAACAAAATTGTATCATCATATTATACCAAAAACCGAAATCACTGGACATTCCAGATATCAAATATTACTTCAACATAATAAACAAAAGGTGAAGAGACTATGCAAGATACCACTTAGCTGTTATCTTCCAACTTAGCTGGAATGTTGTTCCTCCAACAGCAGTTCCTGATCACTCAGCATTACTGTGCCCAAAGACTGTACTTGAAACTATGGTTGTATAGGCTCTTGGTATTTCCCAAGCAGCAAAACAGCATGATAAATTTTCCCAGGATAGGAGCATGATGAAAGATGAGAGCATAAACAATGCATCAAGATGCTACTCAAATGCAGCATAGGTTAAGATGGAGTGTAAGATAAGATAAGATAAGAGGTTTAGGCCCCATGTGGCCCCCTTATTTCCAGAATAGAGACTGACTACCGTGAAGATTCTGTAAAATTAAATTACTCTTGAAGAGAGGACTAAAAATACTTTGAAAGGTGAACATACCTCAAAGATATAACATCCTAGTGTTATAGCAGAATGGGAGACGATACAAAATGGGGTCATCTAATGACTGTGCCGGCTCGAACGAAGATTTACAACTTTGAACAAAAGTTATGAAGTCACACTCTGTTTTCCATATCTATCAGGAACAACAGCACTGTATACCACTATATTACTTCAGAAAAATGTAGACTTCATGGTTAAATTCACTTCGCCGGCTGGAGCACAAAAATCACCACATTCTTTCTCTTCAGTCAATCTCTATCTCCGCAGTAAAAATTAAACCAAAGCGCACATCATTTTGCGTATCATTCTCAGTTTCGTCATATTTCGTCATTTCCCAATTTCCGGATTTTTTGGACTTTTGTCAATTTGACTTTATTTACATCTATTCTGTCAAGGTCAATAGAATTACTCCTCACCTTAGATCATCAATAACCAGAACTCACGGAAAGACTGATCCGTTCATCCATTTCAATTCTACCACACCTGATCTCATTAATATTCGATTGGTTACGAATCATATTCGACCAACACGTCTGTTACCCAACGAACTTGCGAAGCGAAGTAGATAATGTGGCTAAAGTCTTGCCAGCTGTTTGTACGTCCTAACCTCAATATTTTGAAATGTCAAAATATAATTATCATGATCAAAACAATGGATCTAATTACATGAAAATTATTAAAAAGGTGGCTGGAATACTGTGTGATCAGGCGACATCAGTTTATAGCAAACATCATGTGAAACTCAGTGTCCTTTTCCAATTCATATCAACAGGAGAAATCGAAACATTATAAAATGATAACAATACCATCTTTCAACAATTCATACAGAGTAGAATTGTAATGTGATAACGTTTATGCAGTGACCTTTTCAGTTGATACTTACAAGGTATGATTAATATTCTTTAAATGATATTGACTATCTGCTATAGATCGGTGATAGAGGATTTCCCTGTTATTGATAAGTTGTGTTTGTTTTCGAAATGACTAAGGAATTATAAGCACAAGTTTTATTCCAATGGTAGAGTTTGTCACTGATCAATATGTAAAAGTGATATCTAGTAGCAATTTTCATAGACTGCATAATATAGTGTTAATTAAAATTGCTACAAAATGCTGGCTATAGAAACTCATTTTCGTATTTAATTTCCTTAAATTATTCGATAATTTCCTTAGTTCACCAGAACTATTGATGAAATAGGTGTAGAACTCCAGAACTCTTTATAATACAACAAAAAAATATATCAGAACTCATTTTCTCGAAAAAAACGGCGCTGCGTGAAGTTAGCGCTCAAAATTTATTTTTTCCAATGACACCTACGATTTGCTGGAACTATTCAAAATTTCAGTCAGGAACTCCAGAATTCTATCAAATCTACTCAGAACTAAAATAAAATTGAGTTTTTCGAAAAAAACGGCGCCAACTTCACATGAGTGAGATATTTCAATTAATAGAAAAAAATAATCAAATTTTGACCCCCTGGTAGCTCCGCTAATAAACGAGATCGGACTTATGTTTATATGAACTTTTTTTATCAAAATGATGAGATGTATCTCCCATTTCAGTTTGTGCCTCAAAACCTGAATCACCATGTATATCTCTTGAATCAATCTGTGTTAACTGGGTCATTCCTCTGCACTCTTCCTTCGCTGGCCGAGACGGTCGATAGTTCGAAGAGCGAGTCGAGTTGCGGGACGGCACAAAGCGCGCCGATCTGGGGCGCTCCGGTTGCGTCGTCGAGTCGCCGTCATTCATGACGGCCGGTAGTAGGAGGCTGCGGCAGCCGGCCATCAGGAGGTGTGTTGGTTTTCGGCTCGTTTTGCGCTCGTTGGCGGACGCCGCATGAGGAGGGAGCGGTGAGAGGGGAAGTGACGGATAATGATAATGATTGAATAGCGCGGAGGGACGGGAGGTCACTGTCGTGGATATCATTTTTATTCAGAATCTTTTTTGTCAAATACTGTCTGTAAGTTAATGGAGGAGGTGGTACATTCATTATTCCAGATTTTTTGGGATTTTCTCTCCTCGTTTCTATAAAATAAAAATATAAATCTTATTTCAATATACGTGTAGTGAGGGCAAATCAGATGATTTGCCCCAAGAGGGTCCCTGTGTTTAAAGAATTTTCCTATCAGAGAGCCTAAAAGAAAAATTCACTAGCTTGTCAGTGACAATTTGTATTGAAAAAAGGTTTGGAGAAGCGAAATAAAGGTATATATAGCCTTGAAGAGGTCACATGTAATACCACTATTTAAAAAAGGTATATCGACTGATTTATATAACTACCGTCCTATTTCACTTTTGATTACTATATCCAAAATACTTGAAAAGCTTATGCATAAAAGACTGTTGAATTTTTTGATCCATAACAAAATTATCAGTGAAGCTCAACATGGATTTTTATGTGAAAAATCTACAGCATCTGCGATGCATAGTATTACCACGTCAATAACAGAAAATTTTGATAAACATATTCCCACTGTGGGTATTTCATGTGACTTCTCCAAAGCTTTTGATAGCGTAAATTTTAAAATTCTGCTATTGAAACTGGAGTTTTATGGAGTTCGAGGTATTTCGCTTCAGTGGTTCAATACATACCTGCAAGATAGACAGCAAAGAACTATCATAACAAATTTTGACAATCTCAATGAACCATCAACATCCGCATGGGTCAAAGTCAGCAATGGTGTGCCACAAGGGTCTATCCTTGGACCATTGCTGTTTTTGCTATACATTAATGATCTTCCATCGTACATAAATAATAGTTCTACAATATTATTCGCTGACGATACATTGTGCCTTGTTCGGTCAGAAAAGGAAAAAAGTTTACCTCACTGTGTCGATCAATGTTTAACTGATATAAATAACTGGTGCACCTACAACAAAATTAACATCAATTTTGAAAAAACTTCTTGTATTTTTTTCAGTCCAAGACAACAGCTTCATATTGATACAGCAAAGTTCAACGTTAAATATACAGAAGACATAAAATCGCTTGGCTTCATTCTTGACAATAAATTGAATTGGAAAAAGCACATTTCCATTCTGAATAGGAAACTCAACACGAGCTGCTATTCTCTGAGAGCAATGATAAACAAAGGCATGGGTCTCCCTATTCTGGAAATGTTATACTATGCTTCTTTCCACTCTAAAATTTCCTATGGTACATTTTGCTGGGGATATTCAACCGACTGGATATCTACTTTCCGAATTCAAAAGAGAGCAATCAGGATAATATGCAAAATTAGTCGATATGATACATGTAAAAATAATTTTATACGACTGAGAATACTAACGGTTCCTTGTATATATATTTTTTTTCAACAACTTTTATATGTACATAAAAATAAAAATCAATTCAATTTCAGTAATGCGGAAACCAGGCAAAAAAATTACCTCATAATTCTTCCACGTCATCTTACAACCTACTTGGAGAAGCATTGTTCCTATATGGCAGCTACACTGTACAACAAACTACCGAATGTCTTCAAATCACTTACCATTAGAGCGTTTAAACATAAAATTAAAGAACTTCTCATTGGTAAAGCTTACTATACAGTTGCTGAATACCTTCAAGATGAGCAATTTTAATTATGATCTTTGTAACATTTTTATCACTCACATATACTTTCAACACATGTATATGTCATGTTAAGAAATAAAGTATTTCTATTTTCATTTCTATAATAAAAATATCAAATTTTCACTCAGCTCTGGACGTTTCGGAACGAATCTGCTCCGTTTTCAACATAAGAAATGGTTATTCGAATAGCAAATTCGTATCTGTCTTGAAACTCTTCAGTTCTCAGTGACAATTGGTGACATTGGCAATCGAATGAGTTACAGGATGTTTTCATTAATTAATTTTGAATTTTCCATTTTCAGATTTCAGTGGTGAATACCATGTTGATATAGATAGAACATGTTATTTCTTCTTAGAATTCAATTCATTTTTCCTTTATTTACATTTATTTGTAACGAAATGTGACTAAATTTGTCATCTTAGGGGACTCTTGCCATATAGGGATCAGAATAACGTCATGTAGTTTGTTGTAGGTATTCTATACAAATATATATGAAATTCTTCAATTTAATATACTCACCATATATTGAGTTTTATATTACATCGCATATAACTTATCGTATTCTCCTTATCAAATCAATTCTTCAGATATACATGGTGATCATGCTACATTGGTTCAATAATTGTCACAAGACCTGAAGTTGGGTACAAAGTTCGGTTAGATCAAATACCGGAAAGTGGATTTAACTTCAACTATTAGATTTGAACCATATTTGCAGGAAGCCGAATAGGTAGATATATATTTTTATTTCCATCTCTTGGAGCGTACGAAAGAATATGTATATGTAAAATGGAACCATTGAAAAAGGATTGAGGCTATTGTAGCATATTTTTGACAATATACTATACTGCGAACGGTAGCTCTTATGTCAGTAGGCAATAGGCATGGATTCGTTGTTTTCACTAAGTTTTCAACAACTGAGATGGACTATACGTTATAAAAATCATAAATACTATTTATGTAGGATAGATGAAAATCATGAGCGCCACTGAATCTTTAACAGCTTATATAGCTGGGGATAGACCCAGAAACCCTGAAATTGAGTTGTATGATCGCTATGAATGGTGAGAGAGATCTATAATTAAAAGAGAACAATTATTCTTGAATATTACATTTTATTCAGTATGCCATGAAATTTTACATGTGGCACTGTTGTGGTTATGGAACAAACCACCAATAAAATGATCATTATTAGTTGTTAACTTAGAATTATGATGACATTAGATACAAATGAATATCCTATCACAAATACCAGGTAGCTAACGTCTAGAGATCCTATCAAAATAGCACTTGTAGAATTTTGATATTTGTGACATTCGTCAAACATCGGATATATGGTGAGTACTTACTTATTACATGTATTATGAATATGTACAATGAGTATTTACACAACAGTCTCATAGGATCTAACAGGAGATCTCAGAAAATAATGTACCTGTTGACTTTCTGCTGTGATTCCTCACAACAAGATTGTATCATCATATTATACCGAAAACCGAAATCACTGGACATTCCAGATATCAAATATTACTTCAACATAATAAACGAAAGGTGAAGAGACTATGCAAGATACCACTTAGCTGTTATCTTCCAACTTAGCTGGAATGTTTTTCCTCCAACAGCAGTTCCTGATCACTCAGCATTACTGTGCCCAAAGACTGTACTTGAAACTATGGTTGTATAGGCTCTTGGTATTCTCCAAGCAGCAAAACAGCATGATAAATTTTCCCAGGATAGGAGCATGATGAAAGATGAGAGCATAAACAATGCATCAAGATGCTACTCAAATGCAGCATAGGTTAAGATGGAGTGTAAGATAAGATAAGATAAGAGGTTTAGGCCCCATGTGGTCCCCTTATTTCCAGAATAGAGACTGACGACCGTGAAGATTCTGTAAAATTAAATTACTCTTGAAGAGAGGACTAAAAATACTTTGAAAGGTGAACATACCTCAAAGATATAACATCCTAGTGTTATAGCAGAATGGGAGACGATACAAAATGGGGTCATCTAATGACTGTGCCGGCTCGAACGAAGATTTACAACTTTGAACAAAAGTTATGAAGTCATACTCTGTTTTCCATATCTATCAGGAACAACAGCACTGTATACCACTATATTACTTCAGAAAAATGTAGACTTCATGGTTAAATTCACTTCGCCGGCTGGAGCACAAAAATCACCATGCACATTCTTTCTCTTCAGTCAATCTCTATCTCCGCAGTAAAAATTAAACCAAAGCGCACATCATTTTGCGTATCATTCTCAGTTTCGTCATATTTCGTCATTTCCCAATTTCCGGATTTTTTGGACTTTTGTCAATTTGACTTTATTTACATCTATTCTGTCAAGGTCAATAGAATTACTCCTCACCTTAGATCATCAATAATCAGAACTCACGGAACGACTGATCCATTCATTCATTTCAATTCTACCACACCTGATCTCATTAATATCCGATTGGTTACGAATCCTATTCGACCAACCATTTGAGAAGCGAAGTAGATACTGTGGCTAAAGTCCTACCAGCTGTTTGTCGTCCTAACCTCAATATTTTGAAATGTCAAAATATATTTATCATGATCAAAACAATGGATCTAATTACATGAAAATTATTAAAAAGGTGGCTGTAATACTGTGTGATCAGGCGACATCAGTTTATAGCAAACATCATGTGAAACTCAGTGTCCTTTTCCAATTCATATCAACAGGAGAAATCGAAACATTACAAAATGATAACAATACCATCTTTCAACAATTCATACAGAGTAGAATTGTTATGTGATAACGTTTATGCAGTGACCTTTTCAGTTGATACTTACAAGGTATGATTAATATTCTTTAAATGATATTGACTATCTGCTATAGATCGGTGATAGAGGATTTCCCTGTTATTGATAAGTTGTGTTTGTTTTCGAAATGACTAAGGAATTATAAGCACAAGTTTTATTCCAATGGTAGAGTTTGTCACTGATCAATATGTAAAAGTGATATCTAGTAGCAATTTTCATAGACTGCATAATATAGTGTTAATTAAAATTGCTACACTACCCCCCTCCGAGAAAAAAATTGTTATGGCACATGACAATTTTCTAAGAGACCGCAAAACTATCCTGAATATAGGAGACAAAATCAGAATTTAACTGACATCCGCAATATAAGTCAGTGGGTACCCGGTACTCCGCGGTACACTGAACTAAAAAATTTAAAAGTGCTAAGCACTGTAAAAATGGTGGCCGAAAAATGTAAAAGGTTAAATTTTGTGTTTAGGTTATATCCAAGGATTCCCAAGTAAATCCTAGTGAAATATAGGTTTCACCACCCTGAAACAGCTCAACGCCGAACAAAAAGAACAAAAAAGCTTCGGGAGTGTTCCACGTCCGCTGGGGTTGGTCGTCTCAATGACTACTCAGTCACGTTGAAAGAGCGGTACTGGGGAGCGTGCATCCCCGGGGCCTTGCGTGAACCAAGGATTACACCTCTTGCCAGCCCAACCAAAACTGATCCCAACATTCATGGTCCCTACAGACAAAAAATATAGGTTTGTAACCAAATTCGCAAAATGCAATAATTATACCCTTTAGAAAAAGGGGTCCGAAGGCGAGCCGCAAGTCGAACGCCTCGGACAATCGTCGTTAGCAAAAAATTGCTAACGAGGCAAGTGAAAACGGGAAACATGACATCGAAGAATTATAATCACTAATAAAACTTCCATTTTTCCTTAACAAACAAAAAGAAATCCTTCTTCAGGAAACTTTTTTTTTTAATTGTTTTTTTTTTATTTTTATTTTTTTTTTTTTTATTTACGAAAAAAATCAATTCAATATTCGTACGTGAATATACTAGTTATAAGTATCAGGTAAGGTCATCCAAGACCTTGATATTTAGTGTGACAATTGTTTCGGATTTCTTAATACTACAGTTATATTACATTGTTTTACAAATTATATTACAAATATACAAGTTCATGGAACTAGAGACTTTCCACTGTGAAGTGACTCTAAGAGTTGGGTTTCTCTATTATTATAACACAAGAAAGGTATTTGACCTTGATCTCCCTGAAAGAGTAGATGATTTATCAATCATCACTTAGTAAATCAATGGGTAATTAGTTAGCACAAAAATGTCTATCAGAAATGTGAAGTATTTAATACTTGGAAAAAAAACTTCTCCAAAAGTTGCATGTGCCTTCAAAACGCGGCCACTTGTGGGACTCTTACCCACCAGGTGGTAATGTGCCCTGGCAACGGTATTCTTACCCCCCCCGTTGCAGAGGTTTGATCGAGGAGACCAAAGAAACCCTAAATGATTGTCCGAAATTATGATAATGTAAACCTGGACCATATGTATTTTTCTTTCTAATCATGTTCCATTTTGGATAAATTGATATCTACGCGTATCACACGCCTTTTCTAAAAGGGTCAATTTCGGTAAGGGTCATAATTGGGTAAAGTCAATATAAGGTGAAGTCAAAATCGGTTGGTGTCTACCAATGGGAATCAAAGAAAGAAGAATATTATGTTAAGTACTCAACAAGCAAATATATACTTTGAGTATCAAAGACATCCTGAGTGTCTAAATTCAAGATGCAGAAAAAAAATATCGGAAAAACTATTATAAGGACTTTCTTGTCCAAATGTGAACTTTGTGAAGTTAATATTACTTCCTCGAATAATTCCATCATATTTACAAATCGCATCTAAACTATATACAAACTATATTTCTATAATGCATTATCAAATTATTTCGATACATTATCAGTCGACTCAGCGACTGTGAGTGGATGGCCAATCCAAGACGAAAAAAACGTAGGTACATCTCCATTGATGTCTAAATCACGTGCTGTATTATCTCAAAATTTACTATATATCGAAGCTGTACTATATAATGCCGCTATATCTATATCAAAACTATATCTCAAAATTGTATCGAAGCTATATCTATATTGGTACTCATACCAGATCTATACAAAAAAAGGGCTATATGCAAAACTGAATTTCTAAACTATATTCTTGAAAATATTATGACCTACTCTGCTAGCTGTCAAATCAAAAGTTGCTATGAGTAATGTCAAACTAGCTAAAAAAATCATTCTGTACTATCAGAAGCACTTTCCTCATCTGAACAATCAGAATTAGGTAGGCTTGAGCCATAATAAGGCTTCAAGTCTTTTATGTGCCATTTCCCTACTTTGGCTTTATCTTCAAAATTTATCAAATCATATACTAGAGGTGAACATTTTTTCTTGATAACACAATGAATGTACCTGGGTTCTAGTTTGGCCGAAAATCTATCCGCAGCATTAGATTTTTTTTTATTTCTGCGCCAAACATGTTCTCCCTCTTTGAAAGAAATATCTCTTTTCCGCAAGTTATATGACTTTGAATTTCTCTGGTATGCGGCATGGAGTTTACCCCTAACCTCTTTGAAAATATCATGTAAACCATGGAGATCTTTTGCATAAGCATCACGATCACCAGGGGTGATTTCTATATCGTCTTTCGACACCACACCATTATCATAATACTTTCCTGAAATTGGGGGATGTCTCCCAAAAACTAAAAATGCTGGAGTAAACCCTGTAATCTCGTGTTTCGCGGTATTTATTGCTTGCTGTATTTTGTGTATCTCTAAATCCCAATCACGATGTTCCTCAATGTAACTGCGAATTGCTGTCTCTATAGTACGGTTATTCCGTTCGACAAAATTACAATGAGGTGAATACACTGCGTTAAACCAAATTTTATTTACTCCATACGTATCACAAAGCTTTTTGAAAGCATTTGAAGCAAACTGTACGCCATTGTCACAAATAATTCTTTGTGGAACTCCATATACCAGAAATATTTCATTCTCTAATATCTTTATCAAATGGTTCGTTTTAGCATCTCTTAGCGGAAATAAAAGTGTGTACTTGCTGAACCAATCTGAAATGACTAAAATATATTTATTCCCTTTCCTGGAGGGTGGAAGTGGACCAACAAAATCCATACCTATTACTTGAAATGGCCACTTAACGATTTTTTCTTTTCCCATTAAACCCATTCTGGCATTATTTGGCATTTTCTGAGAACCACAAACGTCGCATGAGCGAACATATCTCAAAATATCTTTTCTCATTTTAGGCCAGTAAAACCTATCTTGTACCCTATTTAATGTTTTGAAAAAACCAAAGTGAGCGCAATGAGGTGGATCATGACATGCTCTTATCACTTCCTGCCTTTGTGGTTTTGGTACAAGAAATTTCCATTCAGGAATAAGTGAATTTATAGGGATATTCTTAGACGGTGCAAATTTGAAAATAAAATCGTTTTCAACCTTCCATTGTGGAAATCTATCAGGATGTTCTAAAATCTTTGTACGAAGATTGTCATAATATGGTTCTATTCTATCAATGTCTATATCCATAGAAGTACTGAGTGCTAAAACTTTTTTACCATCAAAATCTAACTCATCATCAGACAAATTGTCTTTTTCAGGAGTCATTCTTGAAAGAGCATCAGGTACTACATTCAGGGCTCCTTTTTTATGGACCAAATCGAAAGTGTGTTGTCTTAATCTGACAGCCCATCTTTGTAATTTACCTGAAGGGTTCTTCAAATTGTTAAGCCATAGCAACGAAAAATTATCTGAAATTATTGTGAATCTAACACCTTCAATATAAGCTCTGAATTTTTCAACACAAAAAATCAATGCAAGCAACTCTTTTTCTACAGTAGAGTAGTTTCTCTCTGTTCGAGATAAAGATCTACTAGCATAAGCAATAACTTTTTCAACTCCATCAATTTCTTGTGTCAAAACGCCACCCAATCCAGTATTTGAAGCATCACACTGTATTGTGAATTTTTTAGAAAAATCTGGCTGCGACAAAATAGGTGAAGATACTAATAATTCTTTAATTTTAATGAAAGAAGTCTCTGCTTCTTCACTCCAAACGATTGGCTGGTTTCTCTTTTTGCCTTTCAAGAGGTCATTGATAGGTGCCATTAGGGTTGAAAAATCTTTTACAAATCTTCTGTACCAAGAGCACAGACCTACGAACCTTTTTATTTCCGTTGTGGTTCTTGGACGTGGATAATTCACCATACTAGACACTTTATCTGGATCTGTTCGAAGTGAGTTTGAGCCTACTATAAAGCCTAAAAATTTTAAAGTGGTCTTAAAAAATTCACATTTGTCTATATTGACTGTAAGATTGGCCTCTTTCAATTTTTCTTTAACTTCTCCTAATAATTTGAGGTGTTCTTCAAAACTAGAGCTTGTGATAATAATATCATCAATATATGAAAAGATGTTTGGCTCATAACGTGGACCAAAGATAGCGTCAACCAAACGTTGCTGCGCTTGAGCTGCATTACAGACTCCAAATGGCATGGTTACGAATTGGTATTGCCCTCTCCCTACTACACTAAAAGCTGTCTTTTCCCTGGACTGAGGGTCCAAGGGAAGTTGCCAGAACGATTTTCTTAAGTCTACCGAAGAAATATACTTTGCGTTTCTTAAAGATGATAAAATTCTTTCTATATTTGGCATGGGGTATGCATCATATTTAGTGACGGCATTCAAAGGACGTCCATCAAAGCAGAAACGATATTCGTTATTTTTCTTCTTAACAAGCAAAACTGGAGAATTCCAGGGGGATTGTGCTTCTTCGACTACCCCTAGTCTAAGCATATCATCAAGTTCCTTGTTTAATATTTCTTGCATATATGGAGACATAGGAAAAGGTCTTTTTCGAAATGGAGGAGCATCACCAGTGTCTATATTGAATGTTATTTTATTTGTCCTGCCCAGTCTGTCTTTGCTATCAATTTCTTTAAATGATTTTATAACCTCTTCTGCTCGATTCCGTTCATCAGCAGGGAGGTCTTCTAATGTAGTCAAACTTGAAATAGGCTGAAATTTATTAAAATCCTCTACTATATTAATTCTGACAGTATTCTTCAAACTACTCTGTATATGCCAAGTATTCTCATAAAAATCGACTTTAACTCTAAATTGTTTGGCAAAATCACATCCAAATATAAATGGTTGAGGCAGAGAAGGAACTATAAGGGCTTTAATGATTTGACAGATT
Source organism: Phaedon cochleariae (assembly GCA_918026855.4). Classification (NCBI taxonomy): domain Eukaryota; kingdom Metazoa; phylum Arthropoda; class Insecta; order Coleoptera; family Chrysomelidae; genus Phaedon; species Phaedon cochleariae. The sequence goes on along the minus strand of OU896707.1, from coordinate 66,985,853 downwards.
CCGTCAATATAAATAGGTAGATCTACTACACCTGTAACTTTTTTCTGCGTGCCGTCTGCTGTACTAATATTTTGGACTGTAGACTGAAAAGTTTTTAAATCAAAATTTTTCAAAATTTCTATACCTGGTGAACCAACAACAGAAGTATTTGCTCCGCTGTCAAACAAAGCTACTATATTTTGGTCAAACAATTGTACCTCAATATAGGGTCTATTATCTAAAGGCTTTTTGATAAATAGTGGAATAGCTTCACTATGTGAACAAGTAGGTTCTGAAATGATCGATTGGTCTGGGCATTTGGGACGATCACCATGCAAATGCCCTCTTACTAGTTTTTTGTACATGATGGACAATTCGTAGATTTAACATCAGGCAAACCGCACTTGAAACAGAACACCCTCTTCCTTGCATTACAGAACTTAAAGTTGTGATTTGCACCACCACAATTCCAACAACTCGAGGTATTGGAAGTAGTTCCAGGACTCGAAGTATTTCTGGAAGAATTTCCAGGATTTGAGGTATTTCTGGAAGAATTTCCAGGAATTGAATTATCTCTTCTTACCTCAGGTGCTCTTTGGTTACTTGAACTAGTACTAGGAGTGTTATTACTACCTGTACTATGTTGCCTGTTATTAAAAGTACTTGACGAATTACTTGCAAAATTTCTATTTGTCCCATGATTGCTATTTTGAGTTCTCAACTGGTTATTGGAATAAAGACCTCTATTTTGTTCACTAAAATTTCGATTCCTATATTGTTCACCAGAATTTTGGTTTCTATATTGAGTATTAGCAAATTTATTTCTATATTGATTTCTATTCTGGTTAGAAAATCCTGCACTATGATTATTGCTATATGTATTTCTATTACCTGAACCATTATTATTGTAGGTTGATTGGTTGCCTCCTTCTGAAGTGAATTCTCTAGAATGACTATTCCTGTTCTGATTAGGTTGTCTTGCTAACTCTGAAACTTGAGGTGTTTGACTATTTTTATTTTTAATATAGTTGGCCTCCTCCAACTTCCTACAGTAACTGGATAATTGTGATACTGATGTGATATCTAGCAATGCAAGTTGTGAAATATATTCAGGTAAAAGATTCTGTCTAATATATTTGATTTTAGTGCATTCGGCAGGGATATTACTCAACCTAGCATACAATGCTTCCATATGTGCAACAAATATTGCCGTTGATTCTTGTTTTCTTTGTCTACGTTTCTTTATTTGATCCCAAATATCTTCATCTGCAGTAGAATGAAGAAAGTCGCTTTTCAACAAAGAAACAAGAGAATTCCAATCTTGAACTCTTGACTTGATACTTCTATACCAGACAAACGCATCATCTATGAAAAGTTCTACGGCAGAATCAAAAAGTTCACTTTTACCTACTTTTCTTGAATGTGCTAACTCCTCAATACGTTCCAAAAAAGAATACAGTGTTTTAGGATCACCATTAAATTTAACTCCCCATTCAGAAATTGGAATACTACCTCTTGTGCAATTAACTACAGGAGGTGTAACATTGAAAACTGGTGCAATGGAAGGTGAAGGCTGATTACTTGAAGGATCTTGTATGACACTATCATACAGATCAGCTTCTAAGGTTAAGCATGTTGCATATGATTCTCTTGCAAAATTTTGAAAAGTCACTTTATCAGCATCTGGGACTCTGCCAGGTAAAAGTGCAAATTTTTCTAAACGTTTTACTCTTCCTGTAACGTGAAAAAGTCTTGATTTTATTATTTGAAATGCAGAATCAGCTTCATTTCCATGTTCCCCAAAATCAACAATAGCCTCTGTAATTGTCAGAAATGTTCTATTAATTTCCTCTTCCTCTTTTTCTGGGTTAAAACTATATTTTTCAAGGTTTATTTGCGATCCAGGATTAGCATCCTCTTTTTTCAAAAGTCGTTTCAAAATTTTTCTCTTATCGCTCACTGAACGTGACGTAACAGTGTCTCTAATAGTGATTTCATATTCTAATTCATAATCACGCAAATAATTTACTTTAAAACTTTCTGAATTCATCTTGATGTACAACTTGAACACAATCAATAAAGAAAATCGCCAATCAAAATAGTGAAGAGAAAAAAAAATCTGAACTCGAAAGTAGGACACCCTGTATATGGATCTATAGCAAAAAATCACTCAAAATAAACGAACAAATGGGGGGAAACCGTCATTACTGAAATGCTATAGTGATATTGTAATATCACTCTGTAATGTGGGCTCGTAAAAAGACAGCCTGTATATTCCAAAAACAAAATTAAATCAGAATTAAAATCTGTATGATATGATTGGGTCCAGCACTGACCTTCAATAATGTTTGCCCGAAGAAACAACGAGTTCCCATAAAAAGTTAATGACAAAAAATTAATATTTTTTTTTTTGTCAAGTCTATAAAAAACTATGGATTACCTAAACCTCTTTTTATGCAAAACAAATATAATTACCAAAAGCAATATATAGCAACAAACTATAACCGTTTCAGAAACGAAGTTGCAAAACTCTTGTAATTGGACAAAACACAAAAAAACTGTTCACAAGTTTGAATGCAAAAAAAAAATCATGGTGTTACCTTTGTACCTGTAAATTTTTTCCTGTGACCCGAGACTGTGCAAATATTAACCATACATAATCCAAATTTAATTAATAGATTTCTCTCACTTAATATGAAAAAATATAATTCACTCAAAAAATCAATATCTTTATTGTGTTGTAAATTGAACTACATACTTAGTGAGAACTTTATGCCTTAACAAGTCATCAAATTTAACACGTTTGGGCGCCAAAACTAGTGTAGCATATTTTTGACAATATACTATACTGCGAACGGTAGCTCTTATGTCAGTAGGCAATAGGCATGGATTCGTTGTTTTCACTAAGTTTTCAACAACTGAGATGGACTATACGTTATAAAAATCATAAATACTATTTATGTAGGATAGATGAAAATCATGAGCGCCACTGAATCTTTAACAGCTTATATAGCTGGGGATAGACCCAGAAACCCTGAAATTGAGTTGTATGATCGCTATGAATGGTGAGAGAGATCTATAATTAAAAGAGAACAATTATTCTTGAATATTACATTTTATTCAGTATGCCATGAAATTTTACATGTGGCACTGTTGTGGTTATGGAACAAACCACCAATAAAATGATCATTATTAGTTGTTAACTTAGAATTATGATGACATTAGATACAAATGAATATCCTATCACAAATACCAGGTAGCTAACGTCTAGAGATCCTATCAAAATAGCACTTGTAGAATTTTGATATTTGTGACATTCGTCAAACATCGGATATATGGTGAGTACTTACTTATTACATGTATTATGAATATGTACAATGAGTATTTACACAACAGTCTCATAGGATCTAACAGGAGATCTCAGAAAATAATGTACCTGTTGACTTTCTGCTGTGATTCCTCACAACAAGATTGTATCATCATATTATACCGAAAACCGAAATCACTGGACATTCCAGATATCAAATATTACTTCAACATAATAAACGAAAGGTGAAGAGACTATGCAAGATACCACTTAGCTGTTATCTTCCAACTTAGCTGGAATGTTTTTCCTCCAACAGCAGTTCCTGATCACTCAGCATTACTGTGCCCAAAGACTGTACTTGAAACTATGGTTGTATAGGCTCTTGGTATTCTCCAAGCAGCAAAACAGCATGATAAATTTTCCCAGGATAGGAGCATGATGAAAGATGAGAGCATAAACAATGCATCAAGATGCTACTCAAATGCAGCATAGGTTAAGATGGAGTGTAAGATAAGATAAGATAAGAGGTTTAGGCCCCATGTGGTCCCCTTATTTCCAGAATAGAGACTGACGACCGTGAAGATTCTGTAAAATTAAATTACTCTTGAAGAGAGGACTAAAAATACTTTGAAAGGTGAACATACCTCAAAGATATAACATCCTAGTGTTATAGCAGAATGGGAGACGATACAAAATGGGGTCATCTAATGACTGTGCCGGCTCGAACGAAGATTTACAACTTTGAACAAAAGTTATGAAGTCATACTCTGTTTTCCATATCTATCAGGAACAACAGCACTGTATACCACTATATTACTTCAGAAAAATGTAGACTTCATGGTTAAATTCACTTCGCCGGCTGGAGCACAAAAATCACCACATTCTTTCTCTTCAGTCAATCTCTATCTCCGCAGTAAAAATTAAACCAAAGCGCACATCATTTTGCGTATCATTCTCAGTTTCGTCATATTTCGTCATTTCCCAATTTCCGGATTTTTTGGACTTTTGTCAATTTGACTTTATTTACATCTATTCTGTCAAGGTCAATAGAATTACTCCTCACCTTAGATCATCAATAATCAGAACTCACGGAACGACTGATCCATTCATTCATTTCAATTCTACCACACCTGATCTCATTAATATCCGATTGGTTACGAATCCTATTCGACCAACCATTTGAGAAGCGAAGTAGATACTGTGGCTAAAGTCCTACCAGCTGTTTGTCGTCCTAACCTCAATATTTTGAAATGTCAAAATATATTTATCATGATCAAAACAATGGATCTAATTACATGAAAATTATTAAAAAGGTGGCTGTAATACTGTGTGATCAGGCGACATCAGTTTATAGCAAACATCATGTGAAACTCAGTGTCCTTTTCCAATTCATATCAACAGGAGAAATCGAAACATTACAAAATGATAACAATACCATCTTTCAACAATTCATACAGAGTAGAATTGTTATGTGATAACGTTTATGCAGTGACCTTTTCAGTTGATACTTACAAGGTATGATTAATATTCTTTAAATGATATTGACTATCTGCTATAGATCGGTGATAGAGGATTTCCCTGTTATTGATAAGTTGTGTTTGTTTTCGAAATGACTAAGGAATTATAAGCACAAGTTTTATTCCAATGGTAGAGTTTGTCACTGATCAATATGTAAAAGTGATATCTAGTAGCAATTTTCATAGACTGCATAATATAGTGTTAATTAAAATTGCTACACTATACCCAACTTTATGTTCGTCTAAACTAATAGTACGAACTAATTCAACAGACAAGTCATGGAAACCATCCATTCTCAAAGTGGTCCAGTATTTTTCAACAGGAGAAAAAAACGAACTCAAAATCGGTCGACTACAATATGTAATATGAAAATAATCAGCATCTTCAGACACAATGAGAAAAGTAATAACAAGTAGTATTAGATTCACGAAGTGGACGACATCTAGGTTACATAATACGAACTTCAAACTGGGGGAAAACAAACTGTTGTCTATGGATAAAGTGCATAGACTACATTGCACACATTTTGCTGTAGCTGTAGTTGTCAAACTGATGGGATTGAGTGAGGATTGAGTTTGTTTTCCCCCAGTTTTGACGTTGCTTTGACATGGAACGATGAAAACCGAGCGCCACCTGGTAACATTGATTCCCGCGAATAGATATGAAACAAAATGGTAGCTGAGCAAGAGTTGACATACTTCTTATGTAGAAAACATCTTAACAATATGAAAAATTAATTATCCGGTCGCTATAACAAAGGATCAATCCAGCCTCGCACTCAATAAACTTTGTAACGGCTAAAAAGCCAGAAGAGCTTCGGGAAAAAATGGAAATATTAATTCTTGGAAATCTACTCAAATGAGCTTCATCTAACTGCAGTCAAGCCATCGAAAGGAAAGACGCAGAAATGTAAAATTGAAAGTGTTGATTCGACATTGACATGACAATATTGACAATTTCAAACACAGAATGAAAACATTGTATTGTGGTCAAACGACTTTGAGTTGGTTTCTTTCTCTTGTTGGTAGTTCAACAGAGCTAAGACCTAATAGCTCAGAGCTCTTTTACTGAAAGCTTAGTAAGACTTTGGCTTACATCAATTACTACTGTTTGCTCAATTGCAAGATTGTTTTCCTCTGCAGCAATTCTTCAACATCCTATAAGGACTCGTGGTGTTGTTGGGCAAGACAATTTCGTGAACAACAAACTGACAGAATTATCTCGAATATTCAGAATATCGTGATATCAATGTTGAAAATGTGCTATTTTTTTCTTTCTTTCTTGTGACGATTATTAAGAGTGATGAATGAACAGTTATAAATATATACGTTGAAGTGACCATCAGCGTATATATAGCGCTATCTACAATACTGACATTTTTCTATAGATAAGATTGTTCAGATACGATAGAACGGAACAACTCTGGTAGCATCCTATAATTGGTCAATATATGGTCAAACTATGTGGTCAACGAAACTAAGAATTCACAATTGAATTGAAAATCTGATAAGCCTAATGATCGAGAAATGTAAATGAACCAATCACCTCAGATTCCTAATTTGATTATTAGTTCTCAATTTTGGTGTTATTATGAACACACCTTGAGCATTTGATGCCGGATATCAATCTGATTGATCGTTTATCGATATTGTACGGGCATGTGCTAATAAGCAAGCTGATACACAATAATTGAACATACCTCCTCCATGTTCATTCATCATTCTCTGGAACTCTTGTCCATTTATCATGGAGATTTCAAAGTTAGTCCCCACAGAAAATGAGAAACAACGAATTGGGTATTTATGATATAATACTTCAATAGGGACCTACAGCAGAAACAGTCTCTGTATTGCATCAACTAACAATCGATTAACAAAAATCACCAACATTCTTTTGGGTTCCTTCCTATGAATTGATCAATACTAATTGATCAATACTTGTAAGTGGGACATCAACTCTTTTGATATTACCATGCATAGATAGTTATCTGAAAATTCAAGAACATGGATAATGTACCAAGGCGCATATATAAGGTTGAATTATTTCCACCTATTTCTGCCTCTTGAGTAGGTTAGTTGGTTGGTTTGTTGGTTTTGGTTAGTTAGTTAGTTGACTGTTACTAGGATGATAGAGCATGGTTTCAGTTATTCCGACATTTCATCATTGATTTTTTCGAAAACAAAACAATCAGAAGCTTCTAGATCAAAATATATAGGTTTAACCTCGGGTTTTAATACTCCTTTGAATTTTTGGAGAAAAATAAAAACTCTTACCACTCAGCAACTGTCTGATTTAGATTTAGATGGTGTTAGTGCTCTTATTGCAGAAGTGACTGTACATTTGCTATCACCGCTCATCTGCGACATGTTCATTGCATCTGACTGCACCTATATACTCTATAGCAGTGTTACCCAATATGTGTTCCGCAAAGCCTCTTGTAGGGATGCGCCGGCAATCATATTGACATCAATACTTGTATTGAAGTGAAGAAGAGTAGAGTTACCTGATATTGAAATAAATGAGCAAAACGATACGCCTACTTCAACAATTTCACTGATCGATTTTTGGTGCAGGGTCCAAGATGAATATTCATAAATTGACACAGGAGCTTTGAATTTTCTTCTGCCGTTCCCATGCAAAAACGTACTTGTGTGAAACGAGAATTTCAGCACATGCCGAACCAGACATGATAATTCATCTTTTCTCTATCAACAAGCCTGACAAGTTGATGAGGAATGAAAAATAATTTCATGCCTATCATTGAATGAACTTTGTTTTATCATTTGCCTATATCCACTTCTTTTCGAGAGATTATTTATAAAAAACTGTCTTTGTTCCCATGTTTTGGATTCAGGGTTCTGTTAAAAAATAGTTTTTCATATGGGTTCCGCCACCAAAAATTTTGAGAGCCGCTGCTCTATACGTTAAAATAATGGTATCAATTCGGTCATTGTCTTGTCTTTGAATAAGTATGTACCTAGGGGATGCATCCCTATAGATATTGAAAGTAGTATGTGGATTCACGATGCATTTTTTGGGGGTCCAAAATTTATTTTTTCAAAAAACAAAATTATAGTTGTTTTTATTGCACTATATTACTTCAATTAATGAAAAACTGGAAGGAAATGTATAGTAATTACATCCGAGAGTTCCGTGGTTGTCCTGAAATGTACTCTCAATGAGATCTGAACAGTTTTTTGTTCACAATTAAGATTTTTTGAAACCAGAAAGGGAACTTCTGATCTTTTATCTTGCAGATTATCTTGCAACCTTGCCAGATCAAAAATGCATTACAAAACATTAAGATACTCTATTTGACTCTTCATGTCAATACACCAGAACGTGAACTTTTGATTCGTCAGTATGAAGATTATCATGCAACTATAATCATATTAGTATCCATGAATGAATATATAATTTAACGTTCGGTATAGTTATATGTACCTGAATGGGCTGAATACATATTGAAGATATAAAGAGATGTGCATTTTTCGATGGCACAAGATTGAATTCTTCAAAAAACACTCATTGCTTTCATTGCACTATACTTCAATTGATGATAAAAAACCGGAAGGAAATGTATCCGGGAATTCCTTGGTTGTCCAGAAATCAACTCTAATGAGCTCTGAACAGTTTTTGTTCACAATTTAGATTTTTTGAAACCAGAACGTGAACTTCTGATCTTTTATTTTGCAGATTATCTTGCAACCATGAATATACACATAGAAGCATATCATAAGTATTCATATATTAATATATATTATATACAGGGTATGGCAAAATTCGATCAACAAAGCTTGACAGGTGATAGCCCTCGTGATTTCATAATCACTGAGATAAGGACATATTTCTTCAAGTGTTCAGTTCTCGAGATACAGGGCGACAATTTAATGAATTTAAAAAGGTTTTTCGCAATATCTCAAGAAAAATTGAATATAATGCATTCAAATTCGGTATATGGTTTCATCTTTCAATGGTTAATTTTTGGACCAGAAAGACATTCCGAGAATTCTACCCAGAGGTGCGCTACAGAGGGTTGTTATAACTTTTCCTCCCATATTTTCTACGCCACTGATGAAATTAAGTATGTTTCCAATTTCTCGAATTGTTCAATTATGTTGAAGAACTGCATCATCTTCAACTGAGCTGAAATGAATAGTTATCGAGATATTTGACCCAAAATAGAAGTTTGCATAGTAATTTTTCATCTTCTTCAGTAGTAGAAGATTACAAACATTTTTGTTTTCTCTTTATGCGTGGAATAACTATTTCTGTTCAGCTACAAAATGAGATCTGAACAGTGTCTGATCTACTCAACACCAGAAAACTATTTTTTCAATTTTCTACTACTGAAAATGATGAAATATTACTATGCAATCTTCTATTTTGCGTCGAATATCTCGAAAACTGTTCGTTTCAGCTCAGTTGAAAATGACGCAATTTTTGAACAAAATTGAACAATGAATTCGAGGAATTGGAAATAATTCAAATTTAATCAGTGGCGTAGAAAATATGGGAGGAAAAGTTGCCACACCCCTATGTAGGCCACCACTGGATAAAATGTCCGGAATGGCTTCCTGGTCAAAAAATTACCCATTCAAAGATGAAACCATATACCGAAGTTGAATGCATTATATTCAATTCTCCTTGAGATATTGCGAAACAACCATTTTTATTTCTCAACTTTATCGCCCTGTATTTCGAGAACTGAACACTTAAAGACCGTATGTCCCTATCTCAGTGATTATGAAATCACGAGGGCTGTCACCTGTCAAGCGTTGTGGGTAGAATTTCGCAACACCCTGTATATCATTGCTATATTTCCTGTGACCCCTTCCGATAATACGAATGGTGGTACCTAAATTTGAAGAAGTAAATTGAAGGTACTTGAGTGCATTAACAAAGTAAATAAATAAAACCAAAAAATCTTCTCATGAATTTTAATATGCAAATAATCTCCCAATTTGTGAACATCACATGGCTCACCGCTGAGCGACAACATTCTTGGTCTGAATAAGCCTAAGTTATTGGTTTCGGATGACAATTAATGGTCAGTCAGAATCCAAACAGCGTTTATTAGCATATCGGGCAAAAATCGAATGAAAAGTAGAGCCAATAAGTCATAAAAATTTATATACAAATTAACATTCACAAACGCGAGCAGAATATACCTGTTACATATTTTATAACCTTGGGAAGACTCACGGATGGTGGATCGTCTTTGTCATGGGTACGGCCGGTCCTTTTGACGTATGTCTTTCATTGATGTTCAGATAGTACCTCCTGTTGAGTGCCATCGTCACTTTGTTTAAGTTATGCCCTCTGCTTCTCTTTTACAGATGACCAGGCCCGGACTTAACAATAACCATTACCATTTTGCTACATTGCTGAAGCGGAAGATTCAATAGATGACTGAGAATTTCATAATAATAGTGATGACCAAAAGGATCATTTGAAAGCATCATAGAAATGGATTGAAGTGAATATTAAACTTTGGACCTTGACACCTCAAAGGAAAATAGGCAGCTGATCGCCTTGCAAAAAAAGGTGCAGCATCTGCACTTTTTGGTCCTGAGCCTTTTTGTGGGATCAGCGAATGTCACCTAAAGGGAGAACTCAAGAAATGGGAAGAAATTGAAAAGTCCTCCTACTGGAGAGCAACTCCAGGTCAACAACAAGCAAAAAGGTTCATCAACCATTCGCAGAACCGAGCCAAAGAGCTACTCAGCCTCAGCAAACCAGAGCTAAAGCTTATCACAGGCTTTCTCACAGGACACGGCCCTCTGAGGGACCACCTCAAAAAGATGGATCTGGAGGAGACTGACACTTGCCGCTTTTGTAACAATGCGACCGAAACCGCGGAACACATACTTTGCTCATGTGAAGTATCAGTCCGCCAAAGGCTGAACCACCTAGAACAGGTCTATCTCACCCCTGCTGAAGTGGAAAAGTCAACCGTCAGGAAAATCGTAGGCTTCATCAGAAGTCTAGGGTTAGAGGACCAAAACTAGATAGGGGTAATCACAATAGATCTTCTAGGTCACAGTGATCGAGAGGTCTCCCAGCCTATACGACCCATCTACAATCTACAATCTACAATCTTGACACCTTGAATGTCATTGTTCAGTGTACTGGACATACGGAGCCACGGAGTTGGTTTTTGTATGTACAGTTGAGGATTTTTTTTTCATTTGGCAATGGGGATAAAAAATATAATAGATGTGGCAACATGCATGGGGCGAATCACATGGTTGGCAATGGATTCTCCGCACATTTGATCATGGTTTTTGGCTGATTTGCGAGCTGATTTGAGTAGTAAATAGTCGTATTTTTAGCCAAAGCAAATTTTGGTGTTCGTTAAGAAGTTTTTCGTGAAAATATGTGGAGTTTAGTAATGATTCTAATACGTCTTCGAATAAAAATGACTCAACCCCAAAGTGAGGCCTGCATAATTTTGTTGTTATATCTGAATAGTTAGTACTTTGCATGAACATTTGATGGTTGAAATTCGTGGAAAGCGAGTTTATAGTAAGATTCAACTTGCATGTGTTATTGATTATAAAAAACACTTGTCAGGTATTGTCCGACGAAATGATGTATTATTCTATTCCAAGAAAACCTTGAGGTGATACCGCAATTTTTTTTTTCATTTGGTGGATTTCTGTATTTGGAATGCTTGTTACATTTATAATCTTCATCAGAATGAGAATATCAGACTTTTGGACTCCCGTGGAAAAGTAATTATGGAGCTTATAGATCAGAAAATAGAACAGAAAAAGAAAAATCCACTATGGAAAGATGCAGTCAATGCTCGAAGATGAAAGCAAAAAAGGGAACTAGATATTTTTGCTCTGTTTGCCTGGAAAAACCTGGTCAATGTGTCTATCCTTGCTTCAAAAATTGGCATGCATCATCCATTTGGGTTTCTCATTCAATCTTATTTATACTTTTTTGTATGCAATAAAGGAAATAAATAAGTAATGCACATAGTTCTTTTTTTCATCATATGTGTATGTCCAGTTTACTGGACAGCGGGTTAAACATGTTAAAACCCCAAATATAGCCCGCTGTGCAGTAAATTGGACAGTTGCGGGTGACCTTGAAAACGTCAGCATGTATTAGCAAATCCATATATTCACAAATTATTTCTTAAAAATTTATAATTTATCCAAAGTTAACCTTGGTTTCTAAGAGCCACCTACTCCAGCCATACGTGGCATTCAACGTGTTAATGTAGCGTGAATAGTACTTATACAGGGTGTTTCATGAGAAGACTCAAATAGCCAAATGGTTAATAGGGGAAATCAAGACGAATTGATGTATATAAATGAAAACATTTTTTGACCCCCCATAACGAAGATACAGGGTATTATGCGAAGTTGTTATATGACTTTGATGGCCGATATTACAGAAATGATTCATCGTAATCTGCTGAAATTTGGCAGCGACGTTCCTCTACTGAAACTATTCAAGATAACATTATGAAAAAGAATATATTCAGGTCCGGACTTGGGAAAATTTCATGTTTCATTGTTATGTCAAAAAAGTTCTCTTTGTGACCACTTTTCTCGAAAAATTCCATCAGATTCAGAAAGATCAGACAAAATGCTATAAGAACTGCTCTTCATTTCACACGGCACACTCTGACCGGTTCAACAAAAAAATATGGAACAAAATCGTTCGAATAAATTTTGAATTTCGACCTGGCTGATAACTGTCAACTTTCAACTGGTATCATGTGGATTGATTTTTTGTACATTTTTGTTGAATAGTAATTGACAGAAGTATAGACGAGAGGAAAAAACACGATATTTTTTTATCGAAATTCCGGATAGATATTATTATTCCTGACTTTGTTTTATGGGTTTCAATAATTGAAGTAATGATAAAATATCTAGTAGGCCCTGTTTTCCATTTATGTGACGACTTGACGAGACGTGACGTTTGTTGATAATCCGAACTGATAGGTAGGTACTAGGCTAGTACTAGGTAGGTACCAACTGATGGAATTAGGACATGAGGATTCATCAAATTAGTTATGCCATCACGCATAAACACAGTTCCATTTTTGGTTATTGATACACTTCTGCAAGTGATATAAGGATGCATTAGCTATTTATTCGAAATTCCTTGTTCATCCTTGTGAAGGTTTTACTGCAATGTATTCTTGGGTCTGGAAATATTCTATGGTATCAAACATACAATCGCATTTAAATTTTCGTCTTGTTCAGCATTTGAAATATGAAGTGGCACCTAGAGTGCATGAATATTTCGATTACCAGTGTTTACTTATCAACAAACGCCACCTTACATGAAGTAAACACAGGGCCTACTTTATAACAAATTAATAATATAGAGTCACGAGTGATCATATCCATCTAGAAGTTCGGTGAAAAACTAACGTGTCAAATCATAAAAAAATCAGAACTATTCTCTTCTGTCAATTTCTAACTAATGGAAATGTACGAAAAAATCAATTTACACGAATCCAGTTGAAAGTTGAGAGTTATCAGCCAGGTCCAAATTTAAAATTCATTCGAACGACTTTGTTCCATATTTTTTTATCGAACCGGTCAAAGTGTGCCGTGTGAATTGAGGAGCAGTTCTTATAGCATTTTGTCTGATCTTTCTGAATCTGATGAAATTTTTCGAGAAAAGTGGTCACAAAGTGAACTTTTTTGACATAACAATGAAACATGAAATTTTCCCAAGTCCGGACCTGGATATTTTTTCTTTTTCATAATGTTATCCTGAATAGTTTCAGTAGAGAAACGTCGCTGCGAAATTTCAGCAGATTACGATGAATCATATCTGTAATATCGGCCATCAAAGTTATATAGCAATTTCACATAATACCCTGTATCTTCGTTATGGAGGGTCAAAAAATGTTTTCATATATATACATCAACTCGTCTTGATTTCCCCTATTAACCATCTGGCTATGTGAGTCTTCTCATGAAACACCCTGTATATGGTAGTGGTGGTGAATCTAAAAATGGATTCGATTTTATGTGCATAATTTATAATATGAAACATTCAAATCGAATTTTCTCGAGAAGGGCCTACTCGAAATAAAACAACAGTACTTTTTCCAGAAAAAAAATGTAATTCAAATTATTTGATATCAATCAATCTGGTTATTTAGTCAACTCGATGCATATTGCATAGATAATTGACATCTGTTGTCCCGGTCCATGAATTTCATGACCTGAGACATAGAATCAATCATGTTTAAAAAATGGTGAATGAGTCCACCACCGCCAAAATTTCAAATGCCATAATGGGCTTATATCACAAAAAAATTTTATTTCATAATTCGATAGAACTCATCCAAACTAGCTCACCACCGCAAACCGTTTCTTGCTGTGAGCTCCATACGTTTTATAAAAAATTATTGAAATCCCCGATTTTTCGGACCTCTGATAACGAGGCGATGATGTGACGTCAAAACCCTACTACTGAAACAAGACTATTCCAGACAGAGATGAATGAAACATGATTTCTGACAGAGTGAATTAGCGCAAGATCACAGTTGAAAGAATTAATATATCAGTTGCCTCAGTCTCCGTCGGGAGTTTGGTATTTTCTTTTAACTATGGCGAGATGAGGTTTCTACGTCATAAGAGGGTCCGTTTTCAGAAGGTACTATTATTTATGTCCAAAAATAAAACATTCCAGTTAATTTTTCGATCGAATTATGTCGTCAATCATTATTTATGTATAAAAGGATCATTATAAACATGGTTTGAGTTAAAAGTTCTACTAAGGTGTACACGCCCATTCACTATTTCCTTTTGATGTCACCGATATCCTACGTATGCGAAAATATTAACGAGGCAAAAAACTATTATTCGGAAGGCTCTTTAATGGTAGGAATTCAACAAGGTCACTTCAGAAGAAACGAAGCTAACCTGTCACTCTTTAACGGCTCCTATCATTGATCTCTCTCAGCTATTTGAAGGGCTTCTCAAATAGTTACAGTACCTTCGAAAGAAGAAACAATATTTATTCTCTCCTAGTATTTGCGTTGATTTTGTCTTGAGAAGGGCCAGTACGCACATGTTCTCATTGCGCTAGTTTTTTCGATTTTATTTACGGAACCTGTTCTGTTGACCAATAAGCTACTGTTATCCGTTTCTCTCTTGGTTTTTCTTTCTCGCATTGCCGATCTTTAGTTTTGCTATAGTTCGTCGTTCGTCTCACCATAGATTGTCTCAATCTCGACAGCTTGAGGTCACTGCAAACTGAGAAGCATCTCATTCTCATTAAAATCGCTATCTCTCTCTTTCGCCTCACGTACAAAGGTCGAGGCTTTTTTTATTTATTATTCGGCCGATATTTTTTGGTTTGCAGGTACAGGTTGTAACAGTAGCAACTCGTGAAGGAGGTGAGATTTATAAAAAAAAATTTGTTTACTGCTATACAGGGTATTTCATGAGAAGACTCACATAGCCAAATGGTTAATAGGAGTAATCAAGACGAGTTGATGTATATACAGGGTGTTCCATAGGTAAAGGGCAACATTTCAATGGTAGGTAGGGGTCACCAAGGTGGTTCTGAAAATACCATATTTGATAGGTCTTAAAGTCGTCATGACGGAGATACAGGGCGATTTATCGATTTCGAATAATTATTCGTTCGTCTATATCTATTCTTATACTTGGGACGTTAAATTTATTCACCTATCGGGCGGAGTGAAAATCCAGGTTCGGCTTCAGGAAAAATTTACATTTATTAAAAATATTAAAATAACACACTGTATTCAATAATTAAGACAGTATATCAAAAGAATTGTGAAGGGGAGGAAAAACTGAATTGTGTATGATGCTTTTTGTTTTCCCGCCACCAATTCTCATCGTGACAATCATAAACAGTAGTTGAAAGTATGTCAATTTGAAGAGTATTGGAATTATGAAACCAGTGTCAATTATGATTATTTGATATTTCAGTCAAAAGTCTCACAGTCTCCATAAGTCTTAAACTACCCAGTAACATTTTCTCAAATTTGGTAAGTATGTAGCTTACTTGGAACGATGGATTTATTAACCTCTCAGGCGGAATGGAAAGAATACCAAATAATTATAATTCGATAATTCACCCTGTATCTCTGTTATAAAGACTATGAGACTTTTCCTAAAGCTGAACCTGTATTTCCATTCTGCCTGATAGGTCGATGAATCCATCGTTTCAAGTAAGCTCAATACCAAATTTGAGAAAATATGACTGCGATGGGTAGTCTAATACTTATATGGACGAGTGAATAATTATTCGATACCGATAATTCATCCTGTATTCCTGTTATGAAGACTGTGAGACTGAGTAAGTTCTTTCGAACGATCATTTAACAAGAATATATCAAATAATCATGATTGAAAGTGGTTTCATAATTTCAATACTCTTCAAATTGACATACTTTTAGCTTTCTGTTTATGATTGTTACGACGAGAATTGGTGGCGGGAAAACAAAAAGCATCAAATCTAGTTCAGTTTTTCTTCCTCTTCACGATTCCTTTGATGAACTCAGTCAATTATTACATACATTGTGTTATTTTAATATTTCGAATAAATGTAAATTTTTCCTGAAGCCGAACCTGGATTTTCACTTTACCCGATAGGTGAATGAATTCAACGTCCCAAGTATAAGCTCCAT
This sequence comes from Phaedon cochleariae, assembly GCA_918026855.4. NCBI lineage: Eukaryota > Metazoa > Arthropoda > Insecta > Coleoptera > Chrysomelidae > Phaedon > Phaedon cochleariae. The sequence goes on along the minus strand of OU896707.1, from coordinate 66,969,399 downwards.
ACCAAATTTTAGAAAAATATACTGGGTAGTTCAATACTTATAGACGAATGAATAATTATTCGAAATCGATAAATCGCCCTGTATCTCCGTTATGAAGACTCTAAGACCTATCAAATATGGTATTTTCAGAACCACCTTGGTGACCCCTATGTACCATTGAAATATTTCCCTTTACCTATGAAACACCCTGTATATAAACAAATTTTTTGACCCTCCATAACGAAGATACAGGGTATTATCTGAAATTGCTATATCACTTTGATGGCCGATATTACAGAAATGATTCATCGTAATCTACTGAAATTCGGCAGCGACGTCGAATCTCTATACTGGAACTATTCAAGATAACATATCATAAAAAGAAATATCCAGGTCCGAAAATTTCATGTTTCATTGTTATGTCAAAAAAGTTCACTTTGTGGCCACTCTTCTCGAAAAATTTCATCAGATTCCGAAATATCAGACAAAATGCTATAAGAACTGCTCTTCAATTTACACGGCACACTTTGACTGGTTCAATAATATGGAACAAAATCTTTCGAATGAATTTTAAATTTCGACCTGGCTGATAACTGTCAATATATATCGAAGACTGGAACCTTTGGTACGATAATACACTACACTGTTTTACCACTAACCAAACCGATTTTTTAACGCCTCGACACGTGTTTCGCTAACTATGTTAGCATCTTCAGGAGAAGATTAAAACATAGTTAGCAAAACACGTGTCGAGGCGTTAAAAAATCGGTTTGGTAAGTGGTAAAACAGTGTAGTGGATAACTGTCAACTTTCAACTGGTATCATATGAATTTATTTCTTCAACATTTTTGTTGAATATTAATCGACAGAAAGATAGACGAGGAAAAAAAACACGGTTTTGCTATCGAAATTCCAGATAGATATTCTTATTCCTGACTTTGTTTCATGGGTGTCGCTTGAAGTAATGATAAGATATCCAGGCCCTGTTTTTCATTTGTGTGACGAGACGTGATGTTTGTTGATAATCCGAACTGATAGGTAGGTACTAGGGTAGTACTAGGTAGGAACCAACTGATGAAATTACGAGATGAGGATTCATGTGCCCATATTATGGTGATTCATGAAATTAGTTATGCCATCACGCATAAACTTAGCTCTATTTTTTGTTATTGATACACTTCTGCAAGTGATATAAGGATGCATTTGCTATTTATTTAAAGTTCCTAATGTTCATCCTCGTGAAGGTTTTACTGCAACGTTTTCTTGGGTCTGGAAATATTCTATGGTATTAAACATAGCATAGCATTTGGATTTTCGTCTTGTTCAGCATTTGGAATATGAAGTGGCTCCTAGAGTGCAAGAATATTTCGATTACTAGTGTTTACCTATCAACAAACGCCACGTTACATAAAATAAAAATAGAGCCTACATTATAACAAATTCATAAAATAGAGTCACGAGTAATCATATCTATCTAGAAGTTCGGTCAAGAACTAACATGTCAAATCATAAAAAAAATTAGAACTACTCTCTTCTGTCAATTTCTATCCAATAAAAATTTACAAAAAAATCAATTTACACGAATCCAGTTAAAAGTTGAGAGTTATCAGGCAGGTTGAAAATTCATTCTCAATCTCACCAGTTGGTGCTACAAAAACGTGAGGTCAGTGTCAAAGTAAAATATCCCAAAATTTTCACCAGATAGGCGATTGCCTGTTTCATCGAAGATATTCGAGCAAAATTACGATCTTTATTTTGGTAATAATATATTTTGGGGGCTAGATGGCAGCCTGTGATTTATTTCCTGGATTTCGATTCCTGAATTGTGAAGTATAAATCATTTCAATCGAACGGGAATTTTCAAGCAACAAGCAGAAACATTATTTTATGATGATAAATTGAAGTTTTATTGTTGATATATCTAACAAAAAACAAGTATCTTCTTGTAATATACCAACCGTAATAAATTGAATAACATCTGTCAAATATTGAAAATATAAAAATAATTGAGAATGATATACAACTATTTTTAACCTTATATTAGTCAAACAAGTTGATAATGCCATAAAAATTAGATCCATGTAAAAACCTGGAAAGAGTTGAGATTAGAATAGTATATAAATAGGATATGAGTAAGGATAAAGGACCAATCCCATCTTGCCTTCTGTATAGTTGAGTGATTGGGTAGGTTGCGTTCCGCCCAATTTTCGATTTGCCTAATTTTCGATTCACCCAAATTTCGATTGACCCAAATTTCGATTGACCCAAATTTCGATCGACCCAAATTTTGACGTAATATAAGGAATCAAAATATTATTTTCTGCATAAGGAAGGAGACTGCCTTTTCCAAACTACCTAGCCTAACCTACTTATATAACCTAACCTATCCTACCTAACTCGGCCTAAATGAACGTTTTCCCTAGAACGAATATTTTCCGCATACTAAATTACTTGAGGGAACATGAGAGACTTTGTTTTCAAAACAATCTAACCTCACTCGGCCTAACTAAATAATCCAACCCCACTCTGCCTAAATGAACCTTCCTAAAAAGTGAATTTTTTGGAAAATTGCCTAAAAGAACAAATGAGACCCCTTTGTTTGAATAATTTTACTTGACTAATTCAAATGAACCCTCATCCTTGAATGTATCGGGTGGTCACAAAAAAACCGGAAGTTTTTATTTTCCTCGTGGTTGCATCATTTCTCAACCGAATTGGAATTTCTTGGCTTCGTTCCATAGCTGAAGGGCTATAGTATACAGTGGAATATTTGAAAATTCCATAATGAACAGAAACAAAATGGCGGATTCTACCAAAGTATTGTCATTAACAAAAACCGCTGGAGAAAAATAAAATCAGATTTTTTCCAACCTGTAGCGCTGTCATCTTAGGCTATTCATTCCCGAAGAGAATGAGTACTCGAACATCGAAATCGAACAAATAGTCCAGTAGATACACTCATTTCTTTGCAATCTGTTATGGAGTGAATGTGCGAATGTCGTATTAACGATTATTATTATTTTGCTTCAGGCTTCATGAAAATTCAATCGAATTTGGATTTCTTAGAGTTATTTCGAAGACAAAGAACTGTAGTACATAACTGACCATTTGAAAATCTAATAATTGAAAGAAACAAAATGGTGGAAAATCCAGAATTTTCGTGATTTTCAAAAATCTCTGGCGAATAAAGAAATATTTATTCTTCCAATCAGGACCGAAACAATATCAGATCATTGATTTCTGAAAAGAATGAGCACTCGAACATCTGAATCCAACAATTAGTCCAGGAGAAACACGTTCTTTTTGGCAAAGTAATATGGAGTGAATATGTCAATCTCGTGATAAGAATTACTTTTAGTTTGCTTCTGGCTTTATCAGAATTCGATCGAATTTGGATTTCACTCCATAACACTTTGCGAAAAAGAACGTGTTTCTCCTGGACTAATTGTACGATTCAGATGTTCGAGTGCTCATTCTTTTCAGAAATCAATGATCTAAAATTGTATCGGTCCTGATTGGAAGAATAAACATTTCTTTATTTGCCAGATATTTATGAAAGTCGCAAAAATTCTGGATTCTCCACCATTTTGTTTCTTTCAATTATTGGATTATCAAAATAAATGTTCCATTATGTACTACAGTTCTTTATCTTTGAAATAACTCCAAGAAATCCAAATTCGATTGAATTCTTATGGAGCCTGAAGCAAAATAATAATAATCGTTTATACGAGATCAGCACATTCACTCCATAACAAATTGCAAAGAAATGAGTGTATCTACTGGACTATTCGTTCGATTTCGATGTGGCATTATTTGACAACAACACATCTTTCGGGTATGTTCGGTGACGGTGGGTGAATCGAGAATTGGGTGGATCAAATATTGGGTGAATCGAAAATTAGGCGAATCGAAAATTTGGGGAATCGAAAATTGAGCTAATCAAGAATTGGGCTGAACACCGAGTGATTTAATATTAGGATTAGCATGTGAACCCAACCATGACAGAAATCAACTGCGAAGTTAGTGTCTTTCACTGTTAGCGAAAGGGGGAATGTATAATCTCTGGCTGAACATAAAATATAAGCAGCTTTTGAGAATAGTATATCTAGTTCCAATTTTCTCTTGAAAATACAAACAGTGTAGTAAAAAAATAATGAACATCTGGCGTTTAATTCATAATTCAACTCTAGATTTACTTTCTATTTTTTATCTCTTCTCAATTTGCATGAGATTAATGAGAAAAATGATACGATTTTAAGGAGGAAGAAGGCAGTCACATAAATTTTGCAAATCTCCAATAAAAACTGTTCTGAACTTCTATTTCATTATCCCCCGCCTGGTATTTCTAATCTAAAGTGTCAACAAAATGCTTTTTAACAACATATGATATCTGATGAATGCTTTCCATAAGACATAATCGTAATATTGCAGAACTGGTAGTCGTGGGAATCGACATTTTTGGGTCGTCAATAATATTGGAACTACATCATAAATTGTCAATTAATAAAAATGTTCTAAAATACTAGCTAGAAATAGATTCAGATGGGATCAGATATCTGTTATGTAATCAATTTCGTGATGTTGGATTCTTGTAACCTGTTTTTTTAGATGGATTGGCGAGCGGCGAATTAGTGAAAAAGCTTGATGCTCTCCAAATATAACTACTAGGTATATGACGAGTTAGAGTTATTTATTGGAAACGATGAAATTGGTTTCAGTGTGTTTCACATATATATTATGGTGTAATCGAACTGGAATGAGATACCTTATTGTTTTGTTATTTTGTGACAGAAGTTCTCTCCGTACCACATCTCGTATTTTATATCGACTTTTTTTTTGATTATTTATGTGAAAAAAACATACATTGCTGAAGAATCAATAAGCTACAGTTGTTATTCATTCACGACAAATAGTACCACCGTTTATATTTGTTCCCATTAGTGATTCACACGAGACCAACGAGACGAAACTTTCATAGAGTCTCGTCTCGTCTCGCCGATGGAATATAAAGTCTTGTCTCGAGTCTCATCTCGCAGCCTCTAGTCTCGTCTTGTATCGCGTCTCATAGGAGAGTCTCGCAAATGTATCGCCATTTCGTCATGCATAATCTTGTTCCAGTCTAGTACGGAATATTTACCTTTACCTACTTTTTAGGAATAATGTAGAAGTAGGAAGAGAACATTACAACAAAAATAACATTATTTATTGAAAAGTAAGTACCTAATAGGAATACTTACATCATACATATAAAGAAGAAAAAAAACATAGCATTATATAGTAATATGCGAAAATTATAAAAATAAAATAAAATATTTTGTCTATCTGTGCTAAATAGTCTGGATTCTTTCTGAATATGTTGTATTATGAATGAGATTCTCAAGTCTGCAGTCGGCACGCAGAAATATTTACCTGTGAGACTCTCGCACGAGACACGAGAAGTCTTGCACGAGACTCGAGACGAGACCAATAAAAGTCTCGTCTCGTCTTGTCCGAGTCTCATCTCGAGTCTTGTTTCGAAAACGAGACGAGACCATGCGGGACTCTCGAAAACGAGACTCTCGCGGGCACCACTAGTTCCCATTGTTACCAACTGACCCTGCTAATTGTACATCAACAATTCATCATTATTCTCATCAATCATAAATATACCACTTTATCTCTTTTAACTAGTTCGTGACAAGAGTAAACTACTTCAGAGTTATAATTGTAGTAGATTGTAGTTACAATATTGAATATAGCAAGGACATTGACTGTTTTGTTTCTTAATTATTAGAAATTCAATTCGAGGTTGAGTTTATGCAAAGTCAGTCGAAACAATACATCACAGCGGGCCGTCGGTCCCTTTGAAAGTTCAGAGAAAGCGGCAGCGCGGCCCGACATTTCTTTGATGATCATGTCTGTTTCAACTGACTTTGCATGAACTATAGTTTCGATGATAGGTACATATGCATGCTAATATTTCAAAACAATGAATTATCTACAATTTACAATGTAACTTGCCTACCTATTGTAGAAATAATACATGTCGGTTTGTTGCTTGATACTTCCTGGAAATTAACAAACACTTGTAAAACATTCCCTTGAAAGGCTTAACTCTGATTCGTAGAGATCTGTGATACATCCAAATTTCATTGATTTACACATAATTTACTCTCTGTAGGACTATATAGAAGTAAGAATTATGATTCAATTTTCATCTCATTCATTAATTTCTTTCGTTTTGTTAAGACATTTGTGGTATTCTCATAATTTTATATATACAGTATGATGCAAATGTATGGAACAAATTCATTATTTCAGAAATGGGCGACATTTGAAAAAATTCCAAAAATACGTGAGTTTTAATTTCTGAAGCCTCATCTCATGATATTCATATGAGAGATGTTACGTCACCTGTGTTGGAGTTGAGACGTAATGGACGATTTTTTCAAATACAAATAGGGGTCATGTGACACCTTGATTGAAAGGTCTACCGATCGTCTATTCAACAGTCAAAATGTTGCATAAGAAGATTGGAATCAAAATGGATTATCATGTGATTAATTGAATCTTGCAGAGGTCTGCTACTGAGAATTAAACATCGAAGGGTCGTCTAGTTAAAAAAATACGTCGAAAAAAAAGTTCTAAACCCTAGTTTTTGTTTTTTTTTCTCGAAAGTCGTCTTGTTTTGAAATGAATTTATTCCATACATTTGCATCATACTGTTATAATATCAAGCATATACTTATCCTTCGAAATCTTCAACTTTCGTTGAAAATTCAAATTTGATTGGTGACGCCGATGAGCGCGAGCACAAATTGATATTGTCTAGGACATCTTGGAAACCAATGAAAATCATGACTGAAAAATTGCATACAATAGAAAAAACATTACAAAAGATCTGTCACTACCGGCCAGTCTAATAGTCAAGCAGTTCAGATCAATTTATATTCATTCAATTTATAGTTGCCAAAGAAGAATTCTAGGCAATGAATAGCACATGAAATTCTACAAAAATATTTGAATTCGACCAAGAGTCGTTACGATATATTTGGACCGCACTGTACATAATTTGAAATTTTCTTTCAATAATATTGTTCAATAAGTATGGCATATGGAGTAAGTAACACAGATCAATTAGTCCAGTCATTATATCCAAATAACGGACCTTACCCGTGAATAATTTTTTAGTGTTTTTTTTTTTCATAGGTGTCTCGGGGGGGATCACTGGGAGTGTAAATTCAAAATGGCGACCGAATCAAGCTTTTGCGTCTGTTCAAAAACTGTTTTTTTGTTAAAACGGTTTTTCTTGAATAACTCGGCCATTTTTGATTCTACAGAAAAAGTTTTAGGGACAAAAATTGTAGTAAAGTTGGCTCTCTACAGGTTTGGTCCCCACAATTTTTCTGATAGGACGATATTTTGTAAATTAAACCTGAAAAAAGCGACAAATCCGAAATATCCTCATTATCTCACTATCTAGATATTGGAATTAGAAATAATTGCCTTGAGTTATTTAGAAATTATCTACACAATAGATTCCAATCAGTGAGAGTAGACAATGTACAGAGTGACAAGAGAAAAATAGAGTATGGTGTACCTCAGGGGACCGTATTAGGCCCTATCCTATTTAGTATTTATGTGAATGGCATGTTTTCGTTACAGAGTCGAGGAGAAATATTGGTATTTGCTGACGATACAGCCATCTTTTATAAAGCGAATACTTGGCATGAGTTGAAAGTCATTGTGGAATCAGATTTTCTTTTATTAAAGAACTGGCTAGAACACAAGTTACTAACTGTAAACCTAGAAAAAACATATTATATGCCATTTAGTTGCAACAGATCGAGCACTCCACCTTTCAAAAGTCTAACGATAAACACCACAGGACAACAGCACAATATTCTGCCAGAGGAGAAAGTTAAATATTTAGGCGTTATAATAGATACAAACCTCAAATGGGATGCACACCTGAATTATATATGCAACAAATTGAGATCCATCATTCACAAATTTAAGTATTTGAAAAGTATTTTACCATTTTACCAACTCAAAATCTTGTATCATGCTTTGGTGGAAAGCCACCTACGATATAGCATAATATGCTGGGGAGGCGCATTAAAAACACATCTTCGTACCTTAGAAAATCTGCAAAAAAGGTTTCTTAAAATTATCATGTCCAAAGAGTTCAGATACCCCTCTGACGCACTATTCCACGAAGCCAAAGTGTTAGACATACGCCAACTTTTTTATCTTCAAATTAATATAAAATACCATCAAAATAAACGTTTTAACCTACCCAATCATCCATACCCTACAAGGAAAAAATATATTCACGTAGTTCCACAAATGCAGAAAGCTATAGGCCAACGAAGTTATCAATATATAGCACCAAAATTGTACAATACCGTCCCACAACACATACAAAAAATAAGTAATTCACAGTCGTTTAAAAAAGCACTGAAACAATTCATCTCGAGTCAACCACGACGAAACATTTCGGATATGATATAAAAAAATAAGATTAATAAATATGGTGTTGGCTTACTACCCTCTTGTTTTTATTTAGATATTCTTGTAACAATAATATCTGTATTGACTTTCCTAATTTTCTTCGTAACACTGTTATTAATATCACTTTCCTTTGATTCTATTACTCATCTGTATTTTTAATGTTAAGTTATTTTATTATTATGCGAAACAAGTGCTCTCACACTTATCGCCTTGTGATATTTATACCCGCTACTTTTTAGGTTAAGTTATTTAATTATCAAGCGAAACAAGTGTTTTACACTTATCGCATTGTGATATTTATTCTCTTTAATGTACTTTGATCCTTATTTATTTGTATACTATACTTTCCTCAATAAATATCTTATTTATTATTATTTATTATCTCGTTTATTTTCAACTTTACGGCATAAATGAACAGAAACAAACTTGTAGAGAATCAAATTTTGGACAAATTTTGTCTCCACCTGTTTTTCCGAAAATCGATATTTTCGGAATTAAACCTAAAAAAAAATGAATCAATCGAAATATCATCATTATCTCGTTTATTCTCAACTTCACACCATAAATGAGAAGGAACAAACTTGTAGAGAATCTAATTTTGGACAAATTTGGTATCTACCTGTTTTTCCGAAAATCGATATTTTCGGAATTAAACCCAAAAAAAATGACTCATTCGAAATATCATCATTATCTCGTTTATTCTCAACTTCACACCATAAATGAGAAGAAACAAAGTTGTAGAGAATCAAATTTTGGACAAATTTGGTCTTTACCTGTATCTACGAAAATCGATATTTTCGGAATTTAACCAGAAAATATGTACCCAAATGCACGAAAAATAAGGCAGGACTGAAATGCTTGTTCTGTCTTATGCCACAACTACGCTGGGCAGACTTGCGATAACGTTACACAATTGATTGTCGATGACGAAGACAGTGATGATGAAAACGACATCGACGATCCCGCACCATTAACACTGAACCTTAACGAACATGAAACTGAACATTACCAATTGACCCAAGAAGAAAGAGAGGATATGGATTTTGCAGGACCATCAGCTGAGAAACCCCAAAAAAAAATAGTTCCGGAACCATATTTTCACACCGATATGACGGACAAGCTACCTGCGCGGAATAACCTCTTCATTTATGCCGTAAAATGCAAAGCATATTGGAGATAATGATAATCTTTTGAATTTGTCGCTTTTTTCAGGTTTAATTCCCAAAATATCGATTTTTGGAACAAAAACGTGGTAACCAAAATTGTTTAGAATTTGATTCTCCACAAGTTTAGTCCTCTTCGTTTATGCCGTAAAGTTGAAAAAATATCGATCCTATCAGAAAAATTGTGAGGATCAAACTTGTAGAGAACCAAATTTACTACAATTTTTGTCCCCAAACTTTTTCTGTAAAATCAAAAATGGCCGCAAAAGCTTGATTTGGTCGCCATTTTGAATTTACACTCCCAGTGACCCCCCCCCGAGACACCTATGAGAAAAAAAAACCACTAAAAAATTATTCACCGGCCAAAGTCTATAATGACTGGACTAAATGGTCAGTTATAGTGTGTACACATATAATACCACACACCAATAAAAACACCTTGAGGTAATTACACTTTCTTTATGGTATATTTATGTGGACAAGGTAGCCATCAACTTAATTTTTTACCTGTTTTATCTAATTTTTGACATTTGCACATATTGGAATATTCCTTTTCGATAATAGTATATTATGTAACAAGTGTTATAAACAAGCACGAGCGGAGCAGAGCGGAGCGAGTGTTTAATAAACGAGTGTCTAGAAGAGTTTATGAATGCGTTACATACTATGCTTTTTCTACGAATTCCGAAAATTTCATTAACATACCTGCTATTCCTGCTAACCTACAAAATAATTCGAAAGGAATGGAAATTGAGAATATAATAACATGCAACCAGCGAGACACGTATAAGTGATATTGGTTGTAGATGTGTCTAGTCCATTGCTTACTAACCTTTGTTTCACGTTTATTATCATGCATAGCGCAGAATAAATAAATTGTTCTCCAAGATGGATGCTTCATTGAATTGAATTTAGACATTGGGAAGCACTGTAGATATATCACAATTACTCTTTTTCAAGGTGGTGGCCCGCCACCGCTGCTCTTGGGCCTTTTCGGCCCTCCGCGCTTAGGAGAAGCAACAGAGGCCCGATAAAAAGTCTGTGACCCGGGGACATCTCCTAATTGGCAGCCCAACCTGTTATATTATCGAGAATCTGAAGCAGAAAGAACATTTCGATGGCCATGGACAAGCCGAAATAGCTGATGACCGGATATGGCCCTACGCCGAAGAAAAAAATGCGGACAAGCGTCTAGCCACGCCGTTTCTATCGGTGGCTCTCTGCATGTCACTCACAACACGCGAAATCTGCCTGAAGCAATTCTTCCTTCAAACGATGTATTTGCAATTGGTATAGTTATCGAAAGTCAATCGGAGAATCTTCCACAAATACGCGTTGTCGGCGGGTCTGAAAAATGGCAAAAAGGCAGTTTTCAATCGAGTTTTTCATTTTGACATTTATTACGAGCTTAGCTCAAGAAATTTATAATTCTATACCAATTCACATGCATAAAATATATTTTTCTACTCACATAACTAAGATGGCATTTAGCGTACGGATATGTACCACGTTAAATGATCGATTGATCACGGATTCACGATCTGTGATTCATTCAAAATATTAAACACGTTATCATGGCAACACGTACGATTTCTTAAACACATTACCATGGCAACACAGTTCATTAAACACAGCTTCAGTGATTTGAGACAGGTCTGGCCTGTCAATTGTATTAACTGTTAACTGTTATTTTCAAATGTTGTATCAGAAATATCAGAATTCTCTAAACAATTTCCGTTTTCATCAGAATTCTTCATTGATAATATATGCGAAATGTAGACGAAAGTGAAATCGACGAGAATGTTCTGGTATTTGCATATCTCCAAGAAGTGTAAAAATGAAGCATCCATCTTTGAGAACAATTCATCCATTCTGCGCTAAGCATGACAATAAACGTGAACCAAAGGTTAGTAAGCAATAGACTGGACACATTTACAACCAATATCACTTATACGTGTCTCGCTGGTTGCATGTAGTTGCATGTATTATGTTCTCAATTCCCATTCCTTTCGAATTATTTTGTAGGTTAGCAGGAATAGCAGGTATGTTAATGTTATTTTCGGAGTTCGTAGAAAGAGCATAGTATGTAACGCGTTTATAAACTCTTCTAGACACTCGTTTATTAAACACTCGCTCTGCTCTGCACTGCTCGTGCTTAAAATACTCGTTACTAAAAGGACGTTTATAACACTTGTTACATAATATTTTATTCTGAATAAGATGCCAAAAAATGTAAGACAATCATCTACAGTAACTATATAAAACATTTGTAAAACTAATGTAGGTAATTCTCTGCATTTCGTGCATAAGATTTTTTTCAATTTATTTCTGTATTATTTCTCATGTCCTTAGCATCTCTTCATTTGAGTATATGCAGGCTGCAGGATAATGATAATAATAATTTATTTCACTACTTCATATCTTGGGAAACTCTTACATTTGTAAAATTCTGTAATGTTTGTGAATATCGCTTTTTCAAAGTTCGGTACCAACTCCCCAGAAGCTGAAACTTGTGCGGGGATAGGAATAGCGGGACCTACAGCTCATAGTGGAATCCGAACCACTTCTAGGGCATCGAGGTGCTGCCAGGTTTAAAACCATGAATCGCACATTCTGAAGAAAATTGCTCAGCCGATAGCCGGATTCGAAACGACAGGACCTTCGCATCGTGAACGGCTATCTAGCGAATTTCAGCGCATATAGGTAAACTCAGCCACCCCTTACATTTTTGCACATACAGATTGCTTATAATCTAGGTGCAATAACTTATTGAAGTAGCTCGAAATGTGAAATGTTATTCAATTATTTTATAACCCTATTGTGTTTCTATCTGAATGAATCTGACTAAATCTGACCAAAATCTGATTAAATTAATGTATATAAAATCCCCTCCGTAAAATGTAAACGAATATTTGATGGTGTTTATGTGTGGAAATTTCGCAATTTAGAGTCTTCAAGTGGCTCGCTAAACGCTCCGCCACGCAAATGCAAAATTCGCTTGTCAAACAAAGTGTCACTTTTGATCCTAATGAAACAATCTACAATTTTTCTGTCTAATTTGGGCAAATATTCGTGAACGTTTCTTTAGGATGGCAGTTCCGAAGCGTCGTAGAAAGGAGCGTTTCCTTCCTTATATTATTACGTCTTGGGAATTCAAAGAGCCACCGATGGAGATAGTATGTGTAGACGTCGTGAAATGCGGTGGCTTCGACCCGGTCAACGCTTTAATGAGCCTCCGGTCGAATGCTGAAAAATGTTTTGGGAGATGAGAGTTGAAGAGGAATTCGCTTCTTCTCCTTCGGACGATGGTGGCGAAGAATATTGATGATGGTTGAACTGTAGAGCAGTTTGAATCTAGAATATATAAATTAAAAGTAAAAAAAAACTAAAAAAAGAACCTTTAATTCAGACGCTCTTTTAAATTCTAATTTTCAACTTATAATCTCGTTGAGGACTATATATTATGAAATTCTTGTTTTTGATAATCGGTTGACGGATTCCACATTAAGAGGGTGTTGCAATCACATTTATACACTGTGTAACAATGACTCTCACAAGATGTTTATAAAAATGTTGGTGTTTCTATTTCAATTGCAACGCCCTGTATCTCGAAAACAAAGCTTCTAATGACCAATATCCATAGGAAATGTTATCCTCCAAATAAGATCTTCTATCGACTGTCGAATTTTCGCTGCTATAAAGTAGATCACCCTGTGGGACAATCAATAAATCGCTCGGATGTCATCGATGTATATATTTTGGAAGGTTCATTATGAATATTATTAAATAAATGAATATCTCTATTTTCCTTTGGACTTTCTGAAAAAGTATAGGAATAGTCAGGTTGTAACAAAAATATAAATCTATAAACTAGATAAATGACAGATTACATAATATGATAGACGAACATTATATGAAAGAGAGAAACATAAAATATATACAATATTCATCAGGTAGTTGGATGGTCATTTATAAAAATATTTGTTAAGCGAGTGAGAACACTTCCCTATGAGAAAGGATTATACAGGGTGTTGCGAAATTCGACCGACAACGCTTGACAGGTGATAGCCCTCGTGATTTTATAATCACTGAGATAGGGTTATACGGTCTTCAAGTGTTCAGTTCTCGAGATACAGGGCGTTAAAGTTAAGAAATAAATATATAAAGTTGTCTCGCAATATCTCGAAAAAAATTGAATATACTGCATTCAAATTCGGAAAATGGTTTCATCTTCGATTGGGTCATTCTTTGACCAGGAAGACATTCCGGACATTTTATCTAGTGGTGCCTTACAGGGGGTTGTGGCAACTTTTCCTCTCATATTTTCTACGGCACTGATTAAATTCCAATTATCCCCAATTCCACGAATTCATTGTCCAATTTTGTTCAAAGAATTCATCACCTTCAACTGAGCTGAAATGAACAGTTTTCGAGATATTCGACCCGAAATAGAAGATTGCATAGTAATATTTCATAATTTTCAGTAGTAGAAAATTGCCAAAATATGTTTCTGTCGCTGAGTAGATTAGTTACTATTCAGATATCATTCTGTAGCTGAACAGAAATAGTTATTCCACGCATGAAGAGACAACCGAAATTTTTATAATTTTCTACTACTTCTATTTTCTGGCAAATATCTCGATAACTGTTCATTTTATCTCAGTTAGAGGTGATGCATTTTTTCAAAATAACTGAACAATCAATTCGAGAAATTGGAAATAATCGAAATTTCATCAGTGGCGTGAAAAATATGGGAGGAAAAGTTATCACAACCCTTTGTAGCGCACCTCTGGATAAGATTCTCGGAATGTCTTTCTGGTCAAAAAGTTAACCATTGAAAGATGAAACCATATACCGAATTTGAATGCATTATATCAAATTTTTCTTGAGATATTGCGAAAAAACTATTCTAATTTCTTAACTTCAACTGAACACTCAACACGTTGAATGCCACGTATGGCTGGAGTGGGAGGCTCTGAGAAACCAAGACTAGTTTTGAGTAAATTATCATTTCTTAAAGCGTAAATTGTGAATATATGGTCTTGCTAATTCATGCTGACGTTTTCAAGGTCACCAGCAGCTGTCCAGTTTACTGCACTGTGGGCTATATTTGGGGTTTCAGCATGTATAGCCCGCCGTCCAGTAAACTGGACATACACGTATCAAGAAAAAAAACAGAACTAATAAGTGCATTACTCAATTATTCGCTTTATTGCATACAGAAGAATTAAAAATAGAAATGAATCTAGATATGATACGCCTAAATGGACGATGCATGCCAATTTTTGAAGCATGGATAGACACGAAGACCAGGTTTTTCCGGGCAAACAGTGCAAAAATATCTAGTTTTCTTTTTTTCCTACATCTTCGAGCATTGGCGGCATCTTTTCATTGCGGAGTTTTCTTTTTTGTTTGTTTTTGTTGTTTCGGCTTGAGGAGTTTCAACAGAAGTTTCTATTTGCTGATCTATAAGCTTTATGATCACTTATTCACGGGAGTCCAAAAGTCTGATATTTCCATTCTGATGAAGATTATAAATATAACAAGCATTCCACATACACAAATCCACCAAATGAAAAAAAAATGCGGTACCACCTAAAGGTTTTTCTTGGAGTGGAATAATACATCATTTGGTCGGAGCGGTCAATACCTGACATGTGTGTATTATAATCAATAACACATGCAGGTTTGATCTTCTTATTATTAGCTCTCTTTCCTTGAATTTCAACTATCGAATGTTTATGCAAAGTACTCATCATTCAAACATTTATTTCATCTATCCAGTTGGTAAGCAAAACTGGCCCCTTTCTTTTCCATAACACTTCACCTTTTTTCAGCCTGCATGTTGCCAGATTTATTCTAATATTTCTATCCCAATTGCCCAAACGGAAAACTATATCCCGTACTATACATATAAAACCAACTCCGTGGCCCGACGACAAAAGATAGAGAATATACCCGCTCTTTAAACGCGTCCAGTTAAGTGGACGCGGTATACGTGTAAAGTTCCCGTATGTCCAGTATACTGGACAATGGCATTCAACGTGTAAGACCGTATGTCCCTATCTCAGTGATTATGAAATCACGAGGGCTAAGACCTGTCAAGCGTTTTCGGTCGAATTTCGCATCACCCTGTATATTCAACCTATAATCATCATCTGAAGGAAATATCGCAACAGTTCTGCTTCGGAGAATCGTAGACGAGTGACAGCAACACCTTTTATGTCATGGCCTGCTTGACACCGTAAAGGCGAGCAGGTGCAACAGGTCACCTGAGAGGTGATCCGAATGGCAGGTTGGTAGGTGTACTTTCGTTTCTTTTATGTCGAAAGTGGATCAAGTGCTGTATATCAGTATATCAGTACAGATGAATATCGATTCAATATATAATATTGGAGAAGGAGATCAATATATCAGTGGCGTAACTATAGCATAGATTACAATGAAGATTGATATCAGATATTATAATATAAACAATTTACTTTGTACACATTAGATTCCAAAGATATCTGAGAGAGAGATGAAGTGAAATATTGAATGGAGTGATAAAAGAAAACAAAGTTCTCTTATTGAAAAGGAATATTCTTAGATATAATTATGAACATAAAAATGGATATATATACAGTCTGTCCAAGATAAGGTTGAACAGCATGGGGATCTCGGAAACAGTAGGAGATACGAAGTCGTTTAAATGGGGAAAAAGTTGCGCATTCGGAGGCTCATATCAAGAGCCTTCGAAAATTTTGAAAATTATTTCTAGTTTTTGAGTTGTATCGAAAAAAGTGAATTTTTGGAATATCTATTTTATTTTTTTTTCTCCGTTATTATTAGAGATACAGAAGAACTGAAAATACTTTTTTGTAGCAACTTTTGATGACGTTTAACGTGATGATACCGATTTTTTCATGCGACGTTTCGTATCCGTAGAACCATCATCAACTTTTGTTTTTTAAATACGGTCCTGATAATTATTTCACAGATCCTGAAAGGTTTTTTCATTCTGAATTCAAACATGTATTATACAAGGTGATTCGAATATGTTTCGACCTATTTCTATCCATCATCAATGTTTTTTCGAACTTCCAAAGGAAAAGTGCCATCACTTCCACTTATTTCAGATCATTTAGTGTCAAACATTGATAATTAGTTATTCAATACCGAGAAGTGAATAACAAATATTTCACTACATCATTCAATGCAGCGCTTAAAATTGTTGATGAATTCTTACACGAAATACTTTAACAGCTTAACTTTGACAATACCTACAGAAACATTCATAACAAATGTTCAAAATGATAACCATTATTTTCTAAACAAAGATATCCTCTTCTTACAGTTGCTTCTAAGACATTACTAAGCATTTCTGGGGTACTTTATTGAATGCCTCGATGACACTGTCCCTTAGTTCTTCTTCATCATCAAAGTTATTTGCGTATACAAAGTTTTTGATATATCCCCTAAGAAAAAATTTAGCTGTGTCAAATCAGGCGACCGCGCCTGCCAAGGGACTGTAGAATGAGTACCAATCCATTTTTCTGGATAAAAACGCACGGACTTCTCTGGAATTATGTACCGGATCTTGTTGAAACCAACAGTTCTGAACTTCCGCAATCGGTAAATCATCCAGAGCTTCCTCAGGATGATTCTCAAGCAAATTTCAATAACGTTCGGAAGTCTGTGTTTCATGGTAAATAAAAGGACCAATAATTCGTATACCAAATATTGCAACCTACATATTAAAGCCGAAACGGTGTTGGTGTCTCGCTGTAATGTATAAATGTTGATTTTCTCGTGAACAATAATGTGTATTTTTTCTATCGAAGATACCATGATTAGTGACCATGCTTTCATCAGTCCAGATGATTGTTCGAAGGAAATCTGCAAAATTTTGACATTTCCTGGTATACCACTCACAGAATGTCCTGCGCCTTTCGTCATCGCCTGGTTTTAGCGCTTGACATATTCTGAATTTGTATGGATGGAATTTTTGTTTCCGTAAAATGAAATGGGTTGTTGATTGAAACCAGTTGATGAGGTATTAGTGTGTTGACTAAATTTCCTTCAAAATGAGTGGAACTGATGGCATTTTTCCTTTGGAATTTCGAAAAAACATTGATGATGGCTGAAAATAGGTCGAAACACACATAAAACGCCTTGTATAATACATGGTTGAATTCACAATAAAAAAACCTTCCAGAATCTGTGAAAAAATTATCAGGACCGTATTCGAAAAACAAAAGTTGATGATGATGATTCTACGAATACGAAACGTCGCATAAAAAAATCGGTATCACCACGTTAAACGTCATCAAAAGTTGCTAAAAAAAAATATTTTCAGTTTTTCTGTATCTCTAATAATGACGGAGAAAAAAAAATAAAATAGATATTCCAAAAATTAACTTTTTTCGATATAACTCAAAAACTGAGAATAATTTTAAAAATTTTCGAAGGCTCTTGATATGAGCCTCCGAATGCGCAACTTTTTCCCCATTTAACCGACTTCGTATCTCCTACCTTTTTCGAGATCCCCCTGCTGTTCAACCTTATCTTGGATAGACTGTATATATATAAAGAAATACATTGAGAATTCGCATTCTCTATGTGATACCGTTGAAACGGTAATTTTGAGTAGAAATCATAAACAGTAAAAATTATACTAATAAAGTTAGGGTCACTTCCGGTCAAACCGGAAGTGACTTTCAATTTTTGTTTTCCTCAGTTGAAGCTTCCTCGAACGAATTGGAGATCAAGAAATTTCGATTTTTATTTTTCGAAATGGCTGAGATAATTCATTGGAACAGGTAAACTGGGACACCCCTGTATATATACAGTATGATATCTCCTATTTTCACTTCATCGTCTTTACTTTTTTGACCCCAGGAAAACAATTTTTTGTATTGGTTTTTATAGATATCGTGCACAGACCTCGAACTGATTGAGTGATCATACCAATTGAAAAGAGTGAAGATAATGAAGTGACAATAGAAGAGATCAAACTGTATATTCTGTTTTCAATGTATAGTATAGTTATAATCCATAGCATATTAGTTCAATTTTTGATTCATTTTTTTTTCCAAGAAAGTCTGACTGTTCATGGTCTTGATTTCTCGCTCCTTTCATTATTTTTTGTTCAAGCTTTTTTTGAAAGGGGTTCTACGGTCGGGTTCGGTTTTGTATCGCGTTTTTGTTACAAAAATGTATAAACAGTGAAATTGGCACCTGAATAAAATCAGTATGTAATTGACGGTTGTCGCAAATCGTTCGTTACTTCCGTATATAAAACTTTACCAAAATTTGACACAGTGCAATGTGTCCTGTGAGTTGAAATTCAATTAAAGGTCTCGTTTACTCGTTCAGTGTGATCCCATTGTGAACACCGCAGATTGTATGCAACCTGCCAAAGGATTCTTTTGAAGAAACTGTGGCTTGTGATCCTCCGGATTGTCACCTTGGATCAACTTTCAATTTGGTAAGTCGTCGTAAAGCCTTCCAAACTGTTTTCCATAGTTGGTTTTATAGATATTGTTTTTTATGAACAACATTCTGAACTATATTATTCGAACGCAGAAGTTTGGTCCTTCGAGCCGGATATGAACCAGCGAGTATGTAATTTTGTTATCATAAAAAATCACAGATTCTGCAAAAAATATAGAAAAACAGTGTGTTTCATTCGAAAAACATAATTTGGGGTTTGTCAGGCTTTCAAGTATAACCCTGAAAAATTGTGAATATAGGGGTGAGCCTTCTGGATGGATAACCTTACCATACAGCGCCCGTCTGAAGTCTGAAGAATTCCATTTTATGTATGTCCTGGAATTTCATATTTTGAATTCTGACCTATCATAGACACACCCTTTATAGCAGAATATATCGAGTATAAAGTATTAAGTTTTTTGTTTTATAACGGTACAAAGATCACATGCCTCTAGGTTACAACTGGATTTATTTGTTTTGCATCAGTTTTATATCGAACATAATACAGATATGGCCTTGGGCCCAGTTAGTTACTCATTATTCCATAACTCATATCAATGGGCGGTGAGTTCAGAGCTCACATACCTAGTTATCTTAACAGATCAACAGATAAAAAGATAAAACTGAGGAGCCTTCCAATCTCGTGTCCCATTACACTACATTCACATTTAATTCACAATGCGCGATGAATATGAAACTATAGGAATATTTTGTGCATCTGTATACTTGAAATAAAATTCCATTCATGTTAGATGATACTAATCTAGATCAAGGAAATGATTATATATACAATCCTTTTATCATTCTTAGATTTTTTGTCTCGGAATATATTAGATACTCTTGCCTTTTTTATATACAGATTACTCATTTGAATGCCGGTTCACCCTCATAATTGTTTTATTTGTGGAACGATTTTGCGATTTTTTTTTAATGTAGAGGGAGCAATGGTGTATTCTAGAGCTAAGCGGCGTTCACCGGTCATGAAAACCAAGGCCTACTATAGATCACACTCTGGGACACCTGGTATAATGCAAGTTCGTTGTACATTTTTTTTAAAATGGCATCAGGATGTAGTCTTCACGAGTTTTGTTGAATGTTTCCTTTCTTTGGAAATCTATACTAATATCATAGTTTTTTTAATGTTCTGGTTCCCACGAAACGGGATATCCTGTAACGTCAGAGAACATCTTGAGGACCAAGGGAAATAAGGTAGGTATTGGTGTTCTTCTTACATTTCTGGAGGTTATATGCCTTGGGGAACACCTCCCTTGGCAATGTGTTCCAGAGCCTCGCTGTTCGTTTGAACGAGTCTTTGGAAAGAGATTATGTTCTGCAGGTCTTCAAAGTGACCACGAAGGGGTGCGAAGCCTCAGCTCGACGGGTAAATCTCGCGGGGACTGCCAAGGGAGGAACAATTGTTGATATTTCAGAAGAGCATCGTCCATGAAAATATCTATGAAATAAAGCCAGATCGCCAATTTTTCTACGGTGTTCCAGAGAAGTGAGTGAGTTTGTGAGCCAGGCATCACCCACGAGACGAATCGCCCTTTTTCAGGTTATGTTTGGACACTAAAAATATGGGAACAGTTTTCCAGAACAGGTCAGATCTGTGCCTTATAAGCCATAAGCAGCTGACTGGAAATGAAATAGCTCCTAGCCCTAAACAGAAAACCAAGTTACTGGGATGCACGTGATTTTCCCAAGAAAGGTTATTGTTTGTTTTTTTGTATTGTAATGGCTCCGAAACTACTGGACCTATTCACAATATGCTCATACCATAGGAAGCCAACACTATTCCTGATGAACATAGACTACTTTTCACTGCAAGAAAATGCATTATTCCTACGGGAAAACGGGTAATAGGACAACGGGTAATAAGAATTATCGTTCCGTACTTTTCACATAACTTTTATAGGGCTTGATAGGGTTGTCAATACGTGTAAAACAACAAGAAAAAAACAAAATATACTGAAAGAATGAAAATAGGTGTGAGTAGGTATACATATAATAGTAGCTTAACGTAAGCAGAAACAATTTGAGGAAATAACAAAGATATATGTACTGTAGACACGCACATGGTTCAGAACCACAGCAACAGTATACAGGGTATGTCACGACGATCTTATACTATCTTTATATCGAGAATCAGAAAACGCTCCTTCCGTTTATAATATTTCCGACAATGCAGTGTTGCCGCTTCTACTAGAAAGTAGTAGCAACATTGATATTTCAAATGGGACACCCTGGTATTTTATCGCATTTTTTTATTCTCTCTGAAGTGCTGATTTTTATCAATCCATCACACTTGCTGTCTATCGGCAATGATTACAGTGATATAGAGTGTTCAAAATTGAGATTTTTCAACATTAGGATTTTTTTGTGTCGAACTACTCATTATCGGGCAGCACGGCTCACATGTCCCTATCTCAAATTTGATTCAATATTTACTGATACTCAATCGCAACAGATACAGGCTAGTTCTTGATTCAGAACTCTGATCACCCTGTATCTGTTCCGATTAAATATCAGTAAATAGTAAATCAAAAGTTGAGATAGGGACTTGTGAGCCGTTTCGGCCGAAGATGTATAGTTTCAAAACAAACAAATCCTAAATTTGAAAAAATCTCGATTTTTGAACATCCTATATCTCTGTAATCATTTTCGATAGACCCCAAGTATGATGTATCGATGAAATAAGAACTTCAGCGAATATATAGAAATGCAATAGAATACAGGGTATTCTATTCGAAATAACAAGGTTGTTGCTACTTTTTTATAGAAGCGGCTACACTGCATTGCTGAAAATATTTTCAATGAAGAGAGCGTATTCTAAAAGATAATCATGCATATTTTCATGAATTTCTCCTGACTGCTTCTCGATATAGAGATAGTGTAAGCTCGTCGTGACAAACCCTGTATGTTTTAATATTTTTGAATTAGTACACCAACCGTGCGAAGCCAGGGGTCAGCTAGTCCTCTATATTTTTTTGAGTTCTTCTTGCAAAAATGCAATTCGAACCACTATATTTATAGGTAGACAATAAAACGATTTCCTGTCAAACAGGCCATCAGCTTTCTTGGTATACAGCAGTAGCAGGGAATAGTTAATCTTACTAGTGGGACCGCAGGCTACGGATGCTACAATCACTACAATGTTAGAATATACAGAGTGACCCACTTAAAGCTGGACCACCCTGATTGAATCTAGATTTTAAAATAGATTTCAGAGACTACTCTTTCAGTAGAATGATCATAAAAAAGTATTCCCTTTGTGCAAATAGCACGCAAGAAATAATCTCAATCTCAAAGGCATTACGAGTCGAAATGTTATAGATACAAGCGATTTTTTTAGAAATTCTCTAGTACTATACTGTGGATTCAGGAGGGGTGAACACAAGAACTCAATTGAAAAATATTCATTGCATAGCGAGAAAGTTATAATCAGTCAGATTTTGAAAATTCACTATCATGAATGAAGATTTCAGACAAAATCTATATGAGTTGGCATCGTTTTTAACAATTTCAACAGAAAATTTGAAGATTTTTGAGGTTTATGGCAGAAATCTGTAGTCATTCAACACTTTTCTCTAGACTTTTGAGATTTTCTTTCGTCGTCTCTATAACTAAAAATGTTAATATTATTTCAATATATACATGTAGTGAGGATGAATCAGATGATTTATAGTTTCAAAATATAATTGAAACCTAAACCCAAAATGTTCTTCGAAATATACTCATTGTGAAGCGAGAAATTATTACGTTAGTTATGAGTTTCCTATTACAATCAGTATTCAAGACAATAATTTAATGAAAATTCATGGAATAATTTTGAAAAACAATTGAAAGAACATTCCTAAATTTTTGAAATACTGATCCAACAGATCTTCGCGAAAGAATCCAGGAATACTTCTGAAAGGATCACTACAAACGAGAATACCTATCACCATTAGATATTTTGAATCTGCGATTCATTTTTGAAGATTCACGTTTTGTTCTGGGTATACTCTATTCCTCGAATAATTAATGAAGCTGTAATTTGGACACTCTGTATAGTGCTTCTTCCAGACACTACGATGACCTATCGCTAATTACCGGTTGCTCTCGCTGGTCAAACTAGAAACTACTATTTCATAATGACATCGGTGGCTTAGTTGGTAGGTAGTTGCATTAGTGGCTGTTCGGCCGATGTGGTTATATTTATAGGTTGTGTGTCGGAGGTATAATTAATATCATCATCAAGATTCTATATGGAATGGAATGGAAATAGCTTGGTAACAGCGCGAACAATTCACCACTTAAGGGCTAGCGCAATATTGCATATGCTTTGTTTGAAAAAAGTTTGTAGGCCGCCGAGAAATAGTATGTATGTATGTATGTATGCATGTGTGTGGGCGGTCCGGGACCTGACGCACTTAGGCCTCCCTTTTCGGGCTCATTGTGCACCCACATTCCTGGGATCGCAAGTCAGCCATGGAGAAGGCCGATCTCGCGAGCAAAAGAGACCAACTTTCTAGGCCAAATCTTTTTAACATCCTCTGGGTCCAGGAAAATGGATATCCCTTGCTGCCACTATTGCCGGGCATTCAGTGAGGATGTGAGTAGAAGTCTCTTCATCCTCTAGACACCATCTACATTCAGGATCCTCCACAATCCCGATCATGCTGGGATGTTTGTTCAGGTGGCAGTGCCCTGTCAGAAGGCCCACCACCAGTTTCAGCTCCTTCCTGTTCAAAGCCAAGAGGGCATTGGTATGTCTTCGTGACGGGTTTTCTATATGGAGTTTGGACTGCGTCATTCGAGGAGCCTTTCTCCAGCTGTCCTGAAAACTTTCCGTCAGGATTTCCTTCATCTTGAAGTTGCTCCAGGATCGAGTGACCCCTAAGATTGGCTCTGGGCCAATCACTGAACCCTTCGCCCCCTTTCTGGCCAGACCATCGGCCATTTCGTTACCTGGTACCCCTGAGTGTCCAGGGACCCACAAAAGACATACTTTGTTCGTTGCTGACAGCCTTTGTTGGCTATCTATGCACTCTGACACCAAGGCGGAGGTCACCCTATACGAGGTGAGCGCCTTGATCGCCGCCTGGCTGTCAGTGCATATAGTGATTTGCTGGCTGTGATAGCCCCTCTCGATATTCTCTCGAACACATGCAAGTATTGCAAATACTTCAGCCTGAAAAATCGTGGCATGTTTCCCAAGGGTATAGTAATGATTTGCCCTTGGGGACTGCCCATAGACCCCAGCACCTGCGCATTTTTCCATCCTGGAGCCATCTGTATAGGAATAGTATATTACACACCGAGGTGGAAAGAGATTCATTTCTGTCGTGAGATTAGTTAGTTAACCAAGAATCTATGCTCGAGGTTAGCTATGATCACGAGACAGGAATGGAGCTTCCTATACCGAGGTTTGTATACTATTCTATTTTCAACCATCATATTTCGATCAATCTCAATAAATCTCTATTTCGTTCTGTAACACAATAAACATATCAATTAATTCATGATGGCAAAAGTGTCAAACTGACATTCGGCGTTGAAATGCTGTCAATTGTTCATGGCATACTACCTATACTGTAATGCATTATGATTTGATT
Organism: Phaedon cochleariae; assembly: GCA_918026855.4. Taxonomy (NCBI): domain Eukaryota; kingdom Metazoa; phylum Arthropoda; class Insecta; order Coleoptera; family Chrysomelidae; genus Phaedon; species Phaedon cochleariae. The sequence continues at coordinate 66,944,693 of OU896707.1, read as the reverse complement.
CGGGAGATCGACCGCCTCAAGCACAATTTCAAGAAATATGCTTTCTTGTCAAATAAACATGTATCCGTGGAAAAGAAAAGATTACCGATAAAATTCAAAGGACTTATGGTATTACCTGTGTGTAACTTGCGTACTACAATTTCCAAATAGCTCAACTATAATTTGCAACTTGATGGCAACGTGTTTACCGAATTTGGCCGAGTTCTGACGAGGTTGGCGTAGCAGAATTAACAACCGACGGCATGAACTCAAAAACGAAGAAACTAATCTGACTTCATCTGAAAATAATGATACTGAAAAATGAAAATAATAATTATAAGCTGATCTATGAAGTGTTCAGTTAGTTAGTTAGTATATGTACTTCGTTAGTATGTAATTATATGTATGTACATACCAACTGGGTATCGACCTTACGAGAGGTCCTTCAGCCCATATGTGTTTCGTGTAGTCTTTGTTACTTACTCCATACGCCACCTTAGGAGCAGCACTGTTAATTGGAGCACAACAGCGAAACGTGCGGAATCATCTCCGGCCCACTTTATGAAAATCTGAATTTATAGCTCGTTTTATGAATAAAAATTCTCTGCTCTGCCGGGGATCGGACCTAGCAACCTGTTGGTGTTTTGATTGCTAGTGAAGCGCTCAATCACTGCGCTATTGCGCCGTCCAGGAAGGGTTCATTAGTATAGTAAATGAATTGAGTGAACCTATATAGCTTGTAATCATATAAATTCAATACAGTACGGTTTGCTTTATATCAATAATTTGATACTTCACTAGATATGATCCAGAGGGAAATTTCCGAACTAATAGTAAAGCTACTCAGATCGATGCCATTAATCTCGCCTATGGCACCTGGTAGCGGTTTAATAGCCACCGCCTCTTGAAATAATACAGCGCAAAGTAATCTGCCTGTGCTCCCGGAGTAATTTTTTCCTATAAGGCTTCAGTAGCGTATCCAGACATACGCCCAGGAGGGATTCAAATAAATATCATCTGTAGGTTGATCTAGTTGGCGACATATATTCTTTTTTCTAAACATTTTTGGCATTTTCTCTCCTCACCTCTATTGATAAAAATATAAGTGTCATTTCAATATACCTGTAGCAGGAGAAAATCGGATGATTTACCACAAAATGTCAAAAAATGAATATAAAGTCAGTGACAACTAGTTTGGAGAATATTTGAAGAATGAAGAAGGGAGAGGTCCTAAATGGGTTATTTTCAATCGTTTCAATATTGAGAATGTTCTAGTCTAGTTTGTCGGTCCTACACGATCATTCTCAAGACACGGTTCAATCCTTTACACTGAACACTGCACGGTTCTTTCAATCTTTCGACATGTAGTTCAGTCATTCTCTCGACATCAAACGTTTTATTCACGGTTATCGATTAGTTGAGTTCATTTTCCAACATTCGTTTACTTGCGTGTGAGTGCAAGACCACTGGTGAGAATTTTTAAATATCTTTCACGTTAAAAAATGCTCCTAAATAATGAAAAGGTGTATAAAAAATATCATAACAATATCTAAGAGTGATAAAAAATTATGATGAAAAACTCATTTTTTTCTTGAAATTTCATCACCCTGTAGCTCAATAACTAAGAGGTTTAGGACATATGTTGATATGAACTTTTCTCTTTGAAATCATCCAAGGATTATCGCCCTTAAACATCAGCATTCAATTATGAAACACCCTGTATATTTTCCAAATGAAATGAGCTGTATATTTTGATAGATATGAATCCCTCATATATTTGAAATTAGAATCAATTGAAGATTTCAAATCGATAAAAATATATGGCGCATTCTTTTTGAAAAATTTAAATATTGTATACCCTGTACGAAAAATTGTATAAAATCAGCTTTGAATTTTTTTCAATGAATGGAAAACAAAGAAGATACATGGGGGTTCACATTAATAAAACTAGCTTTGTACAGTCAGATGCAAAGAACATGTCGCGGTTGGATGGTGTTAGCACTCTTATTGCAGAAGTGACTGAAGGTGCTATCACCGCCCATGTGCGAAATGTTCATTGCATCTGACTGTACATAGGGCAATATACTGACTCACAAATACATATACCGGGTGTCGCAGATCTTTTCATGTAGCCGATATCTCAGTTATGCTACATGAATAAAATAAAAAAAATTACACTCGTGTAAAACCCAAATGACTTTGAGGCCATTGTGTCAAAGTCAACTTCTGTCAAACTATCCTTGAGAAGCCACCCCCAACAATTATATTTTTTTGTCGATTTGTGCAATCAATTCTACCTTCAACGATGTATCACACTTGATAATTTGATTGATGTCCAATTGACAGCCTACTAACTAGCTTTTCTCATATAGTTCGGCAATGTTTGGAGTGAACGCAGAAGAAATTTTTCCAGTTGGATATATCTACAAACTGGTTAAAAGACGGGTGCAGAACAACTGTCAATAATAAGCATAAGATAGGCAATGATCAACACCTGATATTGTTTTCTTCGAATTTTCTGATTTTGGTACTATTAATTTGTCAAAATATCAAGTTCGATACGTCATTGTAATAAGAATTGATTGCACCCCACAAATCAACAAAAAAATGTATAGGGTGTAACTTGAATAATCGGTGTTGGGGGTGGCTTTTCTACGTTAGGTCGAAAGAAATTGAGTATGATTGAAAAAAATTCCCAAGCAGTTATTAACTGATGGGATATTGGCTGCATGGAAAGATCTGGATCACACGGTACCTATACATTCATCTAAAGGGAAACCATATCATATTAAAAACGAAGTTGAAAACAATTCTTGTCTCTAAAGCCTTCTACAGTCTGAACGAATTTTTCAATGAACATATACAGATCAATTGAATTATAACATCAAGGTATCAATTCTGAATTTCATTATATGTATACAAGTCTTTATTATTGTTAATATTAGTATTGTTGTTATTATTAGTATTGTTATATTATTATTATATGTTAAGTATTTTAATCATATATGGTGCCATTCAACTGTTAATTTCGTCTTCAATGATATGTATCCAATTGGAATTGTGAATAATGTAATACCTATGTATAAAATATGTACTTGTGTTGACATGTTCTACATCCTTTTGGATGGAAAAAATGAATTATATCTATCGTTTCGAACTTGTTAAACGATATACTATTTTATTGTATCTCTAGCCACCTCTGTATCCTTTAAGGATATGTAATGCAGTATTCTGGACACGCCGTGTGTCTCCTCTTTCTTAGGCACTCACCTTTCATAGGAATAAGATATAGCCTTATAATAAATATTATGTCAGAACCTCAAACTCTTGCTGTGAAACTTTCGTTTTTGGAAGCAATAAATATTGAATTGAATTGAATATCTCTATCTATCTATGTCCCTTTGTGGATACGTCACTGGCTAGTTTCGCTTTGCTTTTGTTTCCAGAGGTCTTCGGAGTTCAGTAGTTGACGTTGAACGGCTGTATTTGCGGATTGCGGATGTTTTTGCAGCAGATTGTTAAACCATGCGTTAACACTTGCACGACTCTCATTTGCGTTATACACCGAAGAATGGATTATTGTTTATCGTAAATGATGTCGAGGCACGCTTCAGAACTATCATTTTCGGATCTGGGGGTAATCCACCAAACTCCACTCGCAAGAGTGTATCTATACCTTCAACATTGATGAATTGAACCTCTGTTATACGCATATCAATCCTTTCCTGTTTTACAATTCCTTGATTTTCGCCTACTTCGATAAACCAAGATAAACCTAAGATGGCGTGGGTGAATCTAGATAAGTTTAGTCTGGCGCGGTACCAAAATTAGAGGCATCAATGTGACAATAATTGTGACCGGATTTTGACCAGTGAAGAAAGGGAATATATTTTGCGATTTAGCTGCATCAATATGTGAACCCCACGTCATCGTCTGAAATTCAATTGTTTATAATATCAAGAATCAGTCTGATGACGAAACAAATGAAGAGTGAGCGCACCAGAGATTCATTTCATCAATCCTTCCAACTATTATACTGTTCTTTTTCTCCAAGCGGCAAAGAAAGTGGCTTTTCTCTGACACTCAACATACAGGGAAGATGTACTTTCTCTGCCTAGGCACAAAAAGTTTTTGCTATTCAACTTTCCAAGTAATTTGAATGGAATTGGTAATCAAAATCAACACTGACGTTGGGTGAACACAAAATGATGGAGGTTTCAATACAACAAATTGAACAAAATTGGTTTTCTGACATTTGAAGAAAAAATTATATGTTTTACACGGCAGTCAATCTACTACTTTCCTGCCTAGTAAAACAAATAATTATTCCAATAAGCTACCTTAGGTACAGTCGTATTCAATAAAAAAGCGAATAAGTATTAAAAAGAGAGGATTTCGGGATCCTAGTTCTGGTTGTGTAAAACTGGCTCAGCCAATGCTTTGTGTTTTCGAGAACCTATATGACAACTTTACTGTCAACATTTGGTGAACAATCATTCCCGATAGCCCGTTTTATGCAGAATAGGGATGACGTTAAATTCTCTCTGTAATATACTTGTACGCTATTTTTTTGAATACGACTGTACCTTGATCAGGTCGACTGCTCTTTTCCTGTTGTTCGATATGTTTTCTAATGTCGAATAATGTGTACATTTGGAAATATGAGGAAAGTTATCATGAGATATTGAACATTCATTTTATTAGATTTCCATTAGGGTTGATATACATTGCACGGTCAGGTGACATCATTTTATGCCCCTGTGGTTCTTATTGATTATGCATGAATATTGCTACTTAGAGTGATCGAAACACGTTGACTATACCACCATAGGTACGAGAGTTGAAGGGCTCTATCTGGGAGATAGTCGAACAAATAATATATTTCTCACAATTTTATTGGATTTAAGAACTCATGAAATGAACATATATATTTTGTTCATTCCCAAATTTCCGAAAATAAAATGATAAACAAAAACCTTCTTCTAAACAGGCAGAAGCTCTACCGATTACTCTACAGAACACTTATTGATATATACCTATATCAGTGTACAACAAAAAATTTTGTGCGAATGTCGATTGACCCTTCACATTGATACTTTTCATAGAAATAGATGTTTGGTTTGAAAAAAATTAAGTGTGCATGGTTTATTCATGAATAGATATCAGAGATTGAGGCTAGAAATTATATGCAATGATTTCAATTATCATTATAAATTATAAATCGGACCTTAAATGGACGTTTCCAGAACGTCGAGTGCTATATATGGGACGTAACGTACTAGATGATTTAATGGTGGAAAAAAATTCAATTGTTTAGGTATGGTATTTTCTCATTGAGAATATGATACCTGGAGGTTTTTTATGTGAAAAAGATACTGCCAATTCAAACCGAGAGAACAAGTTGTTTTTGAAAAAATTGCAATTTTCTACATTGATTCATCGGCCCCTCGATCCGTATCTTGAAGACAGGTTTTTCTCAATATTCTACAAATCTATTCTCGCCAAATTGAATCCTGAGCTGAAACTTTCAAAATTCTCATCAATTTATCGTACTGAATGGGTTAGGTTAGAACCCCAGTTTTTGAAGAATTGTTAGGAGATAATGGGTATCGGTTAGATAAATTGCTATTTTCTGGGAAAAATTAATCCTATTATGAGATTCTTGAAATATTTTGACGTAACTGCATCGAAAATTTTCAAGGATCTAATAAATCAAATTGCAAAATGTTAAAAGTAAATCCTCAATAGAAAATGGGTTTGTTTGGCGTTGAAAGTTCAATATTTCAGAGTGACCGGTTTCGAAAATATTCAGGAAAACCCGTCTCTAGGGTGCCGATGCATTGATGCAGAAAATTATGATCTTCTCTGAATCAACTAGCCCTATTGATATGAACTGGGCATACTTCTCTACGCAAAAAACCTCCAAGTATCATATTTTCTTATCAGAATACGAAAAAAGAGAAAAGGTATTGTTAACCACTCCAGAATGATGCTATCGAAAGTTATAAATTCTGAGTTGAAATTTTGATTCAACATCAGATGTACCACATTTATGGAATTTTGGATAAACGGTTTTGAAAATTTTGTAGAAGAATCGTTGTTGTCCTGTTTTGAGGGACGGAGCACTGTTAGGAAGCATTTTCTCACAAATATTTATGGGAATTTTTTTTTAGGAAAAACCTCAGGAAACACCTCCCAAAATTTTACCAATGTTTTGGAAACACCCACTGTATATTTATGTAAATAATGGGGTTCTGAAGCCCGTGACCCTCCCTTTGACGCGAGTGCTGAATCCGCTCTTGAAATCGATACACGAAGTTTGATGACCAGAGATTTTGAACAGGCCTCTTTTTTGAAACTGACTGTAGATTATTCATATTTTTTTTCGATAATGGCAGACTGAAATGAATTATTCACCATGAGATACCAATACCCAGCATTCTTTGTCGACATCTAAAGGTCACAACCTATCATTTCCTGTTCTATTAATTCTTAATTAACAACTTTCCAATCGCTACCGGCCAGTAGACCGAGGGCTTCCATTCGAACCTCCGCAACTACCACTTATGCTATCTGCTCCGCACCTCGTCCATGCTATCTCTCAACTCATTAATACCACACCGCCTGTCGCTCCTCTCGATTAGAAATTATTCTGGTAAAAATCGGATTGGCAACGAACGGTGTGTGTGGTGCTGCGTCCAGCTAGTGGTTAGGTGACCACTGACCAGAGGCGACCCGATCAGGTGCCGACGTGTACCAATGGTACTAGGTACTGGCCAGTGTGACCGCGCTAGATAATGCTCGGCTTCCGGTGACCTGAACACCTCAGGAGCGTAACAGTCACTTCACGGACATTCACATTATTCACAAGAGTTAAATGAAATTGCCACTTATAATCTCCCTAGCAGCAGAATTATTATTATTTATTTTTTTATTTCATAAAATCCGCATCAACCACTAGGGTTATTAGCGGGGTACATTACATTGAACATTTCATTCTATAACACCTTGTTACTAACTAGATGAGGTTGATTAGGTTCGCTTCTTCTAGGAGTTTCAACACACGATCTGGATGTTTGTTCAGCGCGTCGGGTAGGTTCCTGGGTACATTGAATTCGTGTCGTAAGTATTCTAGAGTAGGATATTCCAACAATATATGTCGTGTGGATTGTGGCATTTCGCAGATTTCGCACTGTGCTGGAGGTTCTCTGTTCAGAAGATATTGGTGAGTAAGACGAGTGTGTCCTAGTTTCAGACGAGTGATGACAATTTGATTTTTTCGGCTCATTCCGTTATAATTTTGATGGTCTATGTTTGGGTTGATTTCATACAGTTTATGGTTGTGATTGTTCAAATGCCATCTTTGCCTCCATCTGTTTTTCATAATCCTTTTAATTGCATGGTATAAGTCTGCGTGAGGTATTTTGGTCGCTTCTATTGAGTTAGGGTTTCTGTGAGCGTTGCGTGCTGCGGTGTCCGCTTGCTCGTTGCCTGTTATGCCACAGTGTGATGGTACCCAGACAAAGTTTATGAGTATTCCACTTTGATGGATTTCGTCTAATAAGTTCTTTATCCTGCGAAGAATTGGGTGTTTGGGATATAGTTGTTTGATTCCATTAATTGCGCTCAACGAGTCCGAGAAGATGACTGTGTTTCCCTGGAGATCTTTCGCTATCGTCAATGCTTGTTCAATCGCATATACTTCTCCTGTGTAAACGCTGCACGTTGATGGTAAAGTGAAACAGTAACTCATACCGTTCGATATTACTGCAGAACCCACGAATTCCTCTGTTTTCGAAGCGTCAGTATATATATGGTTGAAGTCAGCATACTTATGAGATAGTTCAGAGAATGCACTCCGTATTAATATTGGAGGGGTTTCATTTTTTTGGAGTCTGAGGAGGTCTGTGTTACAATGAGGGAGCAGAATTATTGCTGATAATTTTTTTCAAGGTCGCGATTGTTTTTGTTGATTGTCGAAGACGAGGGAAATTTTCTATGAGCAGAAACCACGGTGTAGACGGGAAACAGTAGTTTCAGTCAGCACTTTTCGTATCCTGAATGCGCAGTAGCTCAGCTAGCAGGACAGGTGTTTTGTTTGTTTGTTCTTTGATTTATAAGCCTTTGTGCGGGGTTAGGTAAGCATACAAGCACAAACATCCATGGCCTAACTAGGATTCGAACCTATGTCTCGGTGGGAGTCCCCATACGAACTCAGCGCATTCACGCTCTCGACCACCGAGCTGCCTGCAGCAACATACTTGTGATTTATGTGAAGCATATGCTAAGTCAGAAACAGAACTGGAGCATGTAGAAATTTATTGACATTTCAGAGCATATGAAAATTCTGCTGATGATACATATGGAAATCCGAATATGCCTCAACAGGATGTTTTTTCATACCTAGTATGTGAAAATATATTTGCTTAGAATTTCCCTAATTTTTCAGTCCAGGCTAATGTTGCTATCAGATTGAAGGAGGAAATAACAAGTATACAGTTCTGCAGATACAAATAGCAATTGTTGGAATAATTCTGATTGCAGCAAAACTCCAAAATGACAGTTGACAGTTCCTACAATTGACAGGCCGGACAGGACAGGACTCAAACGACCAAGGTGTGTTAACTCTGTTGCCATGGTAATGTGTTTACGAAATTTTGTTGCTATGGTAAGGTGAATAATTTTCTTAATAAATCACTGATCATCAATCCGTGATTGATCGATCATTTAACGTGGTACATATTCGTATGCTTAATGCCATTCAAGTTATGTGAGTAAAAAAGTTAACTAAATTCGCTTTTGGGTGTATGATAAATTGACATTCATCATACAGGGCGTGGAAATGAATTCTGAATTGAGACTCTATCACGAATCTGCGATTAGAGGTCTATAAAAATCACAAGTTTCCATCGTTCAAGTTTGAACCCCCTGATTGGGTATGAAAGTGTTGAAAAGGAATATTCTCAGATAAATCATGAACATACAAAAAAGGATATATATTGATATAAAGCAATACATTGAGAATTTGCATTCTCTATGTGATGAGAATATTTACTCTTTTTCAGTTAATTCAATAGAAAACAACTACTTTCCTGGCTATATGCCACGACGAACATTGAATTATATCTATTGAACACACACGAAAAGAGTTTGAAAATAAAATATAAAAATTTCTGAAATTGAGAATTTGCATTCTCCTTCAGACAAAAATATGTATATACACACATCATTCTGAATATTCAACAGAAAACAACTACTTTCCTGGCTATTTGCCACGTCGAACATTGAATTATATCTGATGAACATTCAAAAGGGAACATGAAAAATAAAGAATAAAATCCTCCGAAATTGAGAATTGACATTCTTCTTCAAATCGGATGAATAATATGATGAATAATGATCTAGAAATATGACTTAATAATAATAATAATAATATTTATTCTAGGCAAATTGTAGCATGTACATAAAAATGGCTTATTCAGAATAAATATTGGTACCTACCACTTACGAAGCATCGTTTATAGATGCATCCTGTGTAATAACATAGTAAAATAATCATTGGAATATGTTTGTGGAACGTGCATGAATATACAATACCGGAAGAAACAGCCCTCAAATAATTTATAAGTTGAAATTATTCCAAGGGATTTTCAATTTATTAAGACGGTTGGATAGCCAATGAAGAGAGGAATCTATAACGAGATAAATTTAAGTACATTCGAAGATGCCCTGACTTTGTGTGACACCCAGTGAAATATATATTTTTTTAATTTGTGGCTTTAAAACCTGAATCAGTACTGTCATTTAAAGTTTTCCATATATTCAGTAGTCCACGAGGTACCTACGATTTAAGTAGAGAATAAGAGAACACTATCCGGAGTTCAAGCCTTCCAATAATATTTACCGACATTTTATACCACCGGTCAATAGAGTGAGTTGCAGCAATTTCGACATGTCTGAAGTCTCTATGAACTGTCAGTAACCTCGAGATGTATGTTTACTCAACAAATTAAGCTGTTCCAATGCATTTAATACACCAGGTGTTTGTGTTTAACTTCATCTGCATTGGCGTACCGAAGCTTCGCTTATCTAATTGATTTGGTTTCAGGCGAAGGACAATGTTAATGACGTTATACAGGCTGTCCTGCAGGATGGGCAAACCTTTAGGAGCTGCTGACAAGAAACATTTACACTTCAGTGTGTCTTGCGGTCGATAATTCAGGGGTAAGTATTTTGAAAAATTATTGAAAGCACAATCAAGTTGAGAGATTTTTTGTTTTTCATCTTCAGTTTCAGTATGTTAGGTAGTTGGGAGAAACTGAATGTTCTCTGTATGGTATGTGATTTCAAACATCCTTTTGAAAAAATATACTGGGTGATTTCCAAGATTGGACCGGCTAAGGAAATGGTGTGTTGCTCAGTTGTATGGTACATGATTATTTATCTATATTGGTTCAAGTTCGTTTTTACAATTTCGTATGCGGCCTTTAGTGAAAACATATTGTTTCAAAGATGAATATCCATATTGGCATATCAATATTAAGATATATGTTTAACTCGGTAGTATGGACTTGAATGTCTCTAATGACGGCAAAAACTAATGAATCGGATCAAGTGATTAATTTTTTATTGGGACCTTACAATGACTTCGAGATCCACCATCATTGCTTTGCTCCACCACCATATTGGTACGTTGATATTTTTTTCAACGCTAGTATTTTTCTAGAATAGTTTCCTAATATCCAATATTCTACTAATATAGCTAAATATCTAATTTTTTACTTTCCTCGCCAATGGTATATTTCATTCACAATATTACACCAATATCTGAATAATAAAGTGCTTAAAGAAACAAGTGGACCACTCGAATTTTTTCGTTTTTCAAAGATGCTATTTGAGATTCATTGTTAAAAACTCATCAAAGTTTCTCAGTTATAACATACCAAGTGTTCAAAAATAGTGTACAAAATCGAAACAGCTCTCAGCGTAACCCCAGGAATAGAGTAATATCACCTGATGACGTTGCAACATGGCGCACCCGTCGTTTTCATCAGATATTTTCTGTATTTTTTTAGTTCAATACGGAATTGTCAATTTTTGTAAACGAAACATTCGTAAATAACAATTTGTGATAGCTCATAGCATTTTTGGGATATCCGAAGGTGTGAAGTAATGAAATGAAAAATTCAGGTTCGCATTTGAAAAAGACACGTTGATAATGGTTCCTGGAAGACGAATCGTCCGATTTCAAATTCGAAAATGCTAAATTCGTAGAAAACAAAAACTGGCTATCATAAAGTGTCTTTCATTTCAATTAATTTCTGCAAATAACTTGAAGAACAAATAAATAAGGTTTTGGGATATTTCGTTCTTTATTTCGTATATCTATCTCTGAAAATATTCGGAATTTTCAGTTTTAATTAAATTTTTCATATACTTCTATAATGACAGTTTATTTCCAACGTTCGATTTTTATATTTGTTTTGTATCTTTGTTGTTCATGTTTACTATTCGTTCCTGTATTTCCTATACTCAAATCTTATACCTATGTGACTGTATATATTTTGTGATATTTATGAGTATTTTCAAATTGAGAATTAGGAATAAGTATGAATATTTTTTCATGAGAATGTTTTTTTGTTTGTTTCTATTTTGTTGGAATTAAGTAGATTACTTTTCTGTTTACTAAAAGTGAATAATGTTTCGACGTCATAGGTTTATTTCATTATTCTTCCTAGGATTCCGTATAACATAAGATAGATCTGAATTTTTGACAAGGTATTTACTGATGGAATGAAGATCGAACTGGCAACCCTGGTCCGCGCGGAGAATGAGTTGACAACAACTGTCATTTGTTATTTTTCACCTCGTTTTTCACGAAATCCGATATAGGATCGTGTAATGGATATAAGTATTGGTCGACGAAAAAATTTAACATGCACCTCGGCGAAAAACTCTCTGCCTGAATAGTAGCCTCGGCTGAGGCCTCGTCTATGAATTTGCAGACTCGATTATAATAAATAGTTTTTTGTCCTTGGTACATGAATAACTTGGGTAAACCAATACAAGTTATTTGTATTGGTTTACGGGATCCCAATGATGATGATGCTCGAATTCCAGATAGTCTGTACTTTATTATGTGTGCTTTTTTGGTAGGTATTGATGTCGTCCCCATTTTTCTCATGTGACACCAATGTAATTCACTCGTAAACAGCAGCGTAAGAGCATAAACTGTATTATTTCAAAATAATCAGCTAATTACAACAATGGCTACCATTTATTTTCATGAAACGAACCGGTAGATTTACCGAAACCGATTAAATAATTCGCATTCGAGAGAAAAGAGCAGATCGTATCGGTTCGGATTCAACTTAATGGGCCTAGAATGTATTAAACCAATCTGAAGACTGAATCGTATAATACGAATACCATAGCGAATACTACAGGGTGATTGATCGAAACGGCTCAGTAGACGTATGTACCTGGTGAACCAGCCAATGGATCGTTTTGAAAAATAGGGTGATTTTATTAACGAACCCGCTCTATCTCTCTAAAATGCCACTCCTACCAGAAAGTAGTAGCAATTTTGATATTTCAAATGAAACACCCTGTATTTCATTGCATTTTTAATTTCCCTGAAGGGATCATTTCTTCAATACATCATACTTGGGGTCTAGCGGAAATAATTACAGACACGTAGAGTTTTCAAAATCGAGAGTTTTCAATTTTAGGATATTTTTGGGTCGAAACTTTTCGTTATTAGTTCGCATGTCCTCATCTTGACTTCTGATTCTTTATCCACTGACATTCAATTGGAACAAATACAGGGTGGTTCAAGATTCAGAATTCAATTGAACCCTTTATTTGTTCCAATGAAATGGAAGTATATCCTAGTAAATCGAGCATACATATGAGCCGTTTTGACCAATAACGGAAAATTTCGCCACAAAAAATTGTAAAGTTGAAAAATCTCGATATATCTCCTATTAGTGGTGCCCGCGAGAGTCTCGTTTTCGAGAGTCTCGCATGGTCTCGTCTCGTTTTCGAGACAAGACTCGAGACGAGACTCGAACAAGGCGAGACGAGACTTTCATTGGTCTCGTCTCGAGTCTCGTGCAAGACTTCTCGTGTCTCGTGCGAGAGTCTCGCAGGTAAATATTTCTGCGTGCCGACTGCAGACTTGAGAATTTCATTCATAATAAAACATATTTAGGAAAAATTCTATAACAAAACATCGGAATCGCATTAATAATGAATCTGCACGATGTTTGTTATGTCTTAACGACTGGGTGAAAAACAAAAACATTTGCGATCGTGAAGGCTGATCTGACTGATAAAGGTTTTTTCTCCAAGCGGCAGGAATAGTGGCTTTTTCCTGCCGCTAAACAGGCAGAAAAGGTGTGCTTTCACTGCCTAGGCAGAAAAAGTTTGTTGCTATGCAACGTTCCAAGAAATTCTAATGAAATTTGTAATCAAAATTGACACTGACATATGGTGAACACGAAATGATGTAGTTTTCAATAAAAAAATCACACAAAATTGGTTTTATATCATTTGGAGAAAAAATTCTATGTTTCACACGGCAGAAAATGTAGATTGACTACTTTTCTGCCTAGTAAAACAAATAACTATTTTCTCAGATACCTATTTCTCAAATAAGTAAAATAATGTTGGATTAAAGTTTTTGTTTTGTTTATTTGTTTAGAATATACGTGTTACTTTTTATTTCATTTTTATAACTTTCGAATATATAATGCTATATTTTTTTCTTGTTTAGATGTATGATGTAAGTATGTACCTATTAGATACATACTTTTCCATAAACAATGTTATTTTTGTTGTAATTTTCTCTTCTTACTTCTACATTATACCTAGAGAGTAGGCAATGGTAAATATCCCGTACTAGACTGGAACAAGATTATGCATGACGAAATTGCGATACTTTTGCGAGACTCTCGTACGAGACGCGAGACAAGACGAGACTCGGGGCTGCGAGACGAGACTCGAGACAAGACTTCATATTACATCGGCGAGACGAGACGAGACTTTATGAAAGTCTCGTCTCGTTGGTCTCGTGTGAATCACTATCTCCTATTAGCTCTTCAGGAAGAATCTAAAAATCTAATAAAATACATGTTGTTCGATTTGAAATATCAAAGTTGCTACTACATTTTGATAGAAGTGGCATCACCGCATTATTGAAATTATTTAAGAAATATAGAGCGGGTTCGTTTTTGCGATCACCCCATTTTTCAAAACGATACATTGAATGGTTCACCAGGTACGTCTAATGAACCCTTTCAATCAATCACCCTGTATACGAGACTGGTATGTCCATGTTGTGTAGGAGCCTATTGTCCCATACTGAACAGATTTTTCGTTTACCATCAGGGTGATTCACGTATAGACCACACATTAAAAGTTTTCCAACTTGAAGTTTTGAAATAAAAACCTGAAAACGGTTGTGCTGTTATAGGTAATCAATCATTTCCTATCTATACCTCAGATATTTCAGTCCACCAGCTATACAGGGTGTGCCAGAAGTCGACATCAGTTTTCTTATTCCAAATAGTCCATGCAAATATCCCATTGATGGTCTCATTTTGTACCATATAGGCGTGGGGAAATTTCAAATTATGTTGAAAAATTGCCGAAGATTGAACTTTTTCAAATAGTACCTACTATTTTTTGACATCACATGAAATAGAATGGAATTTGAGAATTAGTTACACATATAGGCATTCCCTACACCTATAACTCAAACATAGAAAGTTCTCACATCCAACAGAGAGATATTTTGGCACTTCATTTCAAGAGAAAAAATGTATGAGGGTCAGTTTCTACTTCTCTTATGAGTTGAAAGATAGCTGAGATACAGGGGAGGTCCCAAAATGCAACATTTTCAATTTCGCCCTGTATTTCAAAAACGAAGCTGGCTATAAGAATGTTGTTTGTGATATCGCGAGTTTCACAAAAATTCGATATTTCTATCATGAATGCGCTGATTAAACTAACGTACGACCTGTCTGACCGATATATACCGAGATATATACCTTAGGACAAGACCCACAGTTGAGTTTGTATACCACTGATGTTTCGAATTTAGAAGTTTTGTCTTTATTATTTTGGTTAAACCTTTCCAACGTGTTATTTGTTCTATATGATATTTTTGATTCCTGTTCATGTAGAAATGAAACTAAGTTTTCAGTTGATGATCCGAAATAGGTTAAAGTTCTATACTTTTGATTATTATTTTTGATGGTATGATAAACTTCTCGAACAGCTTTATTATGGAGTTTTTTAGGAAGAATATACTGTCTATCAAATCAACGTTATACCCGTTGTTGACTGCAATCTGTTTTATGATATTGAGTTCTTTATTGAATTTTACTTCTGAAAGAGGGACATTCACTAGCCTGTGTATATGCTGCAATTCCATGTTGATGAGGGTGTGTTGAATTATTATGAATAGTGATATCAGCGTGGGAAGGTTTATGGAAAATTGAAAAATCATGTTTATCATTAATTTTACGTATTGTCAAATCCAAGAAATTGATTGACTTTTCTGATTCTATCTAGACCTCAATAGTTCACCACTGTTGAATTTGTTTCTTCAGTAGATAATAATATGTATTTGCTATCAACCATTTCAAGTTAATCCGGTACACCGTATTTTAATGTAGATATTGTGCCTATTTTCCGAAAATGAAGGTTTCCACAGGTAATTCTCATCCTTTAGGTTGGGAAAGCAGGATATACAGGGTGTTTCAGTTTTTTGTAGCAGGAATTTAACAGCTTGAAGATGACATTTTTTCAAGATGAAAATCCCAAACAAACATATATGCGTGGGAGCTTCGTTTCCGATTCACAGGGTGTCAAAGTTTCAGGTTTTTTTTGTTGTTTTTGTGAATTTTCTCCTACTATTTTCGGAATAATTGATTGAAATTTGGAACACCTAATAAACTTCAGATACTCAATATTTGAGGCTATTGAGCGTCTTTGAATACCTACAGGGTGATAAACTTTCAGGGGTCGTACCCAATTTAACCCTGTAGAACTTTTTTGCGTGCCGCCTCTGCTTTCAATGGGACATAGATTCAGATTGTCTCTGCAATTTGCTGCGTTTTGCTTCATGTATGTTTTTCGAAAACTGTATGGATTTCGAGATAAATACCAAGAATAAATTAGTTGTAATACACTTCATTTGACATTTAGTTATTGAAGTTTAAGGATACGAACAAAATAAAAAAATAAACACAAAAAATTTCGATCAAATATCTGGCAGTAAATGCTCAAAGCAAAAGTATGAACCATTTTGTCCCAGACACATTTCAAACAAATCGGCGCTGAATTGAACGTCTCGCGTTATTTAAATGCTGAACTGTTATTTCATGACACGCATTTTTTATTCGATGGATAAGTTCTTCTCGTGTTTGAACCGGGGTTCGATAAACTTTCTCCTTCAAGAATCCCCGAACAAAAAAGTCTAAAGGGGTCAGGTCTGGCGATCGTGGAGGCCAACCAACCGGCCCTATCCGACCAATCCATCTGTTTGGGTAATTATTATTATCTAGCCAGTTCCTCACATTCCTTCCAAAATTTCATTTGGTATGGAAGCTTTCGGTCATTCTATTTTTCAATAAAATGTTCAAGAAATGTCAAATAAGTGTGTTAGAGAAATAACGGTTTTACTACAAGTGATTCATTTTTGGCATTTATCTCGAGATCCATACAGTTTTCGAAAAATTTACATAGAGTCAAAAAGTTTCCAAATTGAAAGGACAATCTGAATCTAGTTTTTATCGAAAGCAGAGACGGCACGCAAAAAAGTTCTACAGGGTTAAATTGGGTACGACCCCTGAAAGTCTATCACCCTGTAGGTATTCAAAAACACTCAATAGCCTCAAATATTGAGTTTTTGAAGTGTATTAGGTGAATTAAATTTCAATCAATTATTCCGAGAATTGTAGGAAAAAATTCAAAAAACATAAAAAAATCTGAAACTTCGACACCCTGTGAATCGGAAACGAAGCTCACACGCATATATGTTTGTATGAGATTTTTATCTTAAAAAAATATCTTCTTCAAGCTGTTGGAGTACTGCTACAAAAAACTGAAACACCCTGTATATATCTCGGTATACCGGGTGGCTACGGAAGTATTGCCTACGGAATATCTCAGTTATTGTATGAAGTAGGTTTGTGAAATTTGGAGCGTCGATATAATGACATAAGAGCTAGAATTTGAGCATATTGACATGTCGAAGTTAACTTCCGGTCTGACCGGAAGTAACATCAACTTTCTTATTTTAAATGGAAACCCTATTTTTTTTTCTTTTCGCTTTATTCAGCATTCAATTCCCTTTCTAATGACATATCACAAGTTGGTATCTAACCAGAAACTAGATCAGAAAAAAATTATTATTGAAATTCACCGAGTAGGCCGTGGAAGCAAAATGAAAGTCAAAAAATGACTTTCTATTATATCATTAGAAAGGAATGGTTATGCTGAATAGTACAGGCAAGAAAAAGTTGTATGTTCCTATTTAAGTTATGGACCTACAGAGTATTGTTTTTTTTCCCAATTTTTCCAATATTTTTTTTTGCGGCTTTTTATAACGCCGACGAATGAAAATAAAATATCACAGTAGTAGCAACTGTTATCAAGTGACGTATGGTTTCCATAGCCAACTTTTCAATTTTTGGCTTCCATTTTGCTTCCACGGCCTACTCGGTGAATTTCAATAATAATTTTTTTCTGATCTAGTTTCTGGTTAGATACCAACTTGTGATATGTCATTAGAAAGGGAATTGAATGCTGAATAAAGCGAAAAGAAAAAAAAAATAGGGTTTCCATTTAAAATAAGAAAGTTAATGTTACTTCCGGTCAGACCGGAAGTAAACTTCGACATGTCAATATGCTCAAATTCTAGCTCTTATGTCATTATATCGACGCTTCAAATTTCACAAACCTACTTCATACAATAACTGAGATATTCCGTAGGCAATACTTCCGTAGCCACCCGGTATATATAAAAGTTAGGCAAGCCAAAGTTAGTTTAGTTCATTGTACCAGTATTTATTCACCTGATGAAGCTACTACTGTGTTAGCGAAACATGTCGTGCGTGATTAAGAATTTTGTGGAAATCTTATCATTTGTGGAGTTTTTACATTTTCCATAGATTTTCATCAAGTAACGGCCGAGTCAATTCAAAACTAGCCGTTTGAAAATTACTGTGGCATGATTGATAATTTTAGCTCCTGAAAATCGACCGAAAAATTCTTTGAAAATATTAAATTGAGAAGCATTTGAGTGATAATTCTATTTAAGAAATAAAAAAAATAGTGCACTCGCCTATTATATTTTCCAGCTGCAGTTTATTAACAATTCAAGTAACAACCATTGTTAATCGCTTTAGAACATTGTTGAGATAGTATAGCGAAAGTCAGATGGTAGCACAGATAGTGGATACATTATTATACCTAGCGCCAAAGAAAAAAATTGCGCCGGTGCTGATACGAGAACATAATATTTCTGCTCTACGGTAATTGTTGGTGTGTTCGGCGTTAATTGCTGTTGAAAGAATTGCTTACCATATTGGTCGAGGTGATCTGCGATTGGGGATTCGTCTGAAAAGATAAAAGGAGATCAATTATTTTGTTGACTGAATAATTGGAAAGGTCGGAATCATACCAGGTGGTTAGGAATAAATTCTGAAGAGTGATCCAAATATCCTAATAAATTCACAATTAATTCAAATCCATATTGAAAAGGACGAAAAGTAGATAGTTAAAATAGATCGTTCTATTGAAGTGATAAACATACAATAAAATGAAGATATTACTCGTTCAGGTTTTGATAGAATTCTATTCATCAATAAATAGATGGTTCGATATGAAAACACTCATAAAATAACACTTATTAATTCACATCTACACCGTAGAAAATTCCTTTGAGTGACTGCATCATATGTAGTTGTGGGTTATTTTATTGATTGAAATTGTTGAGTAAATTCTCAAATTACGATAGATGTTTTATCAATTTTTTCAGGCAAATCAGAAACGAACGAGGGAGAAATGTTGACAACATAAATATGGACTTGGCAACAATTCTCGAATGGGGATCCAATAACTTGGTAGACTTCAATGCAAACAAAACACGAGCATCCCTTTTCTCTAGAAAAGCTGATCTCACTGTGCCCAACATAAGCTTATCAGGAGTAACTATACCTCTAAGACATCCATTTCGATGCTTGGGATTACTATCAGCAATAACCTTTCTTGAAAAAATCACGTGAGATCAATTGCTAAAAGTGCATCCCAAAAACTTGGTTTTCTGTTTCGGGCCAGGAGCATTTCACTTCCAGTCAGCTGCTTATGACCTATAAGCCATAGATCCGACCTGTCCTGGAATACTGTTACCATATTTGGAGTGCAGCACGCAGCACCCAAATATACCCTGAAATTGTTGGATTCTTTCCAAAAAAGGGGAATTCGTCTCGTGGGTGATGCCTCGCTCACAAGCTCACTCACTTCTCTGGGACACCGTAGGAAAGTTGGCGATCTGGCTCTATTTCATAGATATTTTCATGGACGATGCTCTTCTGAAATATCAACAATTAATCCTCCCTTGGCAGTCCCCGCGAGATTAACCCGTCGAGTTGAGGCTTTGCACCCCCCTTCGTGGTCACTTCGGAGACCTGCAGAACATATCTTTCCAAAGACTCGTTCATCCAACGAACAGTGAGACTCTGGAACACATGCCAAGAGAGGTGTTCCCCGAGGTATATAACCTCCAGAAATTTAAGAAGAACACCTACCTTATTTCCCTTGGTTCTCACGATGTTCTCTGAACATTAAAGGATATCCCTTTTCGTGGGAACCAGAACATTAAAAAAACTGTTCTATATGACAACACGACGTTAGCATTTTTCTGTAGAAATACGAGGTACGTGGTTTGTTCTTTCCTCGGAATAAAAAGCTTGAATATTGTAACATTAACAACTATAACAGAACAACAAATATTTTGAATCGGAGTGTACGATACATTTTTGTGTGACTGTCAGTCAGAACGGTTTCTGTTAAATTCACATTTTCACCCTAATCTAGTAACTATTCTATTTTGAAATAACGAAGTTTGAACCTACTTTCAGTATGAGCCGAAGTTCTACTAGTTTCCGAATATGTTGTTGTTGTTGTTGTTGGACCAGTGTTACCACAACGTGAAAATATTTGTAACAAAATCATCCGTGAATTGTACCAGATTCACCAAAAATGTACCAAACCCAAAGGTAAAAAAAATTGCAATACCTATTTATACATCCTCTCCCTATATCCTTCCGAGGCACGCTGCACGCACGATGTTCTTCGAACATTATAGGGGTTTCCTTTCATGTGCTCCAAACGATAAAAAAACGGAAATTTCTGAATCGAATGTGCCAAGAATAAATATAATGGGGGGAATCCGAGGGGGAATCAGTTTTTATCTGCTAAACACCATCAGGACATGTAATACTCATCAGTGAAGAAAATGTCCTGTATGAATATAGGTCCGTAAATGCTTCGTTATCGCTACCGCTAACAGCATGTTTAAATTTCATAAAATAATCATTTTTTCATAGATAATTCGATGACCCTTTCTGTGATCTTATTGAAACTAGGTGGAGCTGTTTTGAGAATGAACAGTTGATATATTTTGCGTGAAGTCATGCACGCAACTCTTTTTGATTTCATAACGGGTGTTTTGACAAAATTAATGTGTGACTTATTGCACAAAATGAATGAAACAGAATTGCCAACTTAGCGCACAGCTGTGACTTCTTTAGGTATGATGTAATTCACAAGGAAAAGTCAATGGAAGGATATACAAGGTGTTTTTGAGATAAGTGCACATAATTATTTAGCACATTAATATCATCAGCGTACATACATCATCCCAGAAATTGAACAAAATACGAGAAAAAAATCAAGTACGCCACTTTAACACAATTTTCAACAGAGGTGACGTCAGATTTGCTACAGTGTAGAACTTTGGGGGGGAAAACGGGTCTAACCTCAAATTTCATTTTGATCCCTGATTTTTTTTCATTAGTGCCATTCGATAGTACACGTCGAGCTCTCTCAGTGTTTGAAATATTTGCACTTATTTCAATGCCACCCTGTATATGCAATTTTCATTTCTTAGTATAGATGAATATCGAGCGAATGATCTTGTATATCAGTAATGGCCTTATTTTGGGAATGTAGTTCTAACGCACTTTTCTTGGCAAAATATACCAAATCTGGTACAATAGTACCATCTGTGACAACCCTGTCTTGGACAGATGTTCGCAGACACTATACAGGGTGATTCAGATTTAAAGGCAAAAATTGAAATGGGTGATAGATATAATCATTTCTATCAAAAAAGTTTACATAAACATGAGTCCGATCTCGATCAGAAGCGGAGCTTCATCAGGGGGTCTAAGTTAAATTATCTTTTTCTATTAATTAATATATCTTGCTCAATTTTGAAGATATCGAGTGGAAATTCAATGTGGTTGATCATCATCTTAAGCATCTTATAGATTTTTAAAATCTGCATGGTGATATGTTTTTGGGGGTAGAGGCTTCCTTATCCCCCACAAACTTTTTCGTTGTACGCCTCTGACATCTTGCAGTTAGAAAAGATAATATATTGTTCAATTTCGAGGCTTTTTTACATTCAGACTTTTAGCGAGAAACCACCCGTTTTCGAAATAAATAGGCATATGCGTTTTAAAAACATGTTATAATTTTGCCTATATTGTTGCGCTTGAATTTTATTATTGGATGACATTCGAAGAGAAAATGCAATAAAATACAGGGTGTTATTTAAGTACGTGGCCAAACTTGTAGGGGTGATTCTTTGAGTGATTCTAATACGAAAAGTTCATATAAACATAGGTCCGGTAATGCTTCGTTTTCAAGATACAGGGTGTCAAAATTTTTAAAAGAAATCGTTTTTTTCGTAAATATCTTAATAACCCTTCAACCGATTTTATTGAAATTTGGCAGTGTTATTTAAGGTCGTAAAGGGCTAATTTAACCCTAACTATATCAAAATTATCATGTCCAGTGGCGTCCCGGAAGGCACTGTAACCAATATTTTTGACAGAAAAAATGTGCGCCACTGATTTTTTTGCAATTTTTGTATTTGTTTGACATTGAGCAACTAAAATTACAACTTTTCTATATCTAGAATTTTTTTCTTATCTTGCTTTGTTTTTGAGAAAAAACATAAAAATCACTTCATTGCACATCCCTGTGACAACACAATAAAACATTTCAACTACTAAACCATCAAAAACTGGGGTCTTACTAATATTTTTTCATATTGATAATCTATTCTAGTCTTGGAATTTTCTATCAAAATTAATGCAATGAAAAAACAAAAAATATGTATGTATGAATTGCAGCACTTGCCTTCGGCTCTTGGCTTCAGCTCGTCACAGGGATGTGCAATGAAGTGATTTTTATGTTTTTTCTCAATAACAAAGCAAGATACGAGAGAAATTCTAGATATAAAAAAGTTGTAATTTTAGTTGCTCAATGTGAAACAAATACAAAAATTGCGAACAAATCAGTGGCGCACATTTTTTCTGTCAAAAATATTGGTGCCTTCCGGGACGCCACTGGACATGATAATTTTGATATAGTTAGGGTCAAATTAGCCCTTTACGACCTTGAATAACACTGCCAAATTTCAATAAAATCGGCTGAAGGGTTATTAAGATATTTACGAAAAAAACGATTTCTTTTAAAAATTTTGACACCCTGTATCTTGAAAACGAAGCATTACCGGACCTATGTTTATATGAACTTTTCGTCTTAGAATCAATCAAAGAATCACCCCTTCAAGTTTGGCCACGTACTTAAATAACACCCTGTATACTGAGATTACGAGTAAAATTACAAACAGGATCAGTAGCCGAGATGCAAAAAGGGTAGAACGTAAAGGTTTTGTTAGTCCTTAAAGTTGGTTGAATTTTCTCCAAGAATAAAATTTTGAAACGGATATGCTTATTTATTTCGAAAACGGTTCGATTCTCGAATTGAATTGAAGAGCAATAACAGTCTCTAAATTGAACAATTCACATAATCCGGTGACTACTAAAAATTTTGGGTGGGATAAAGAAGCCTGTACCCCTAAAACTGTATGACCCTGTAGATTTTGAAAATCTTCAAAATGCTTAAAAACGATGATCTTCTGGGAAGTAACAACCTCACTAAATTTCAAATTGATATCCTCAATAGTGAGCAAGATATTTTGATTAATATAAAAACATAGGTAATTAATCTTCAACCTCTTGTAGCTCCGCTACTGATCGAGATTGGACTTCCCTGTAGATTAAACGAACCCTCACTCGAGAATGTACAGGGTGAACAGCTATAAGAACGGCTGTCATCAATCATTCTTTCAACTTTGTTCGTTTTAGTATCTTCCGTTAGCGAAAAATCATGTTGCGGTTTCCGTTGGTCGTTGGAGATTTAGTTTATTTATTTCATCATGGGATAATATGCATACTATTACATTTAACTAGTTTTTTGTGTAGTCACGATATCCATTGATACTCTATAGATCACGCCTTCACACATGCAATTCAAATCACAGTTGATAGAACAGATAGTTGTATTGAATTCTGTTGAAGATGACCAGAGTTACAGAGACGTTTAGAAAAAACATGTTCTCACGTTCCCCCAACACTTTATTTTTTGGATAAGACAAAAAGTGTGAAACAAAAAAAACTGGAAATTCATTATCAAGAATCAAACTGCTTATATTTTCAGTAGACCTTGTTACTACCAAATAATAAAAAAATGTCAGTGTTCTCATTACTCATAGCCGTTACGCCTCCTTGCGGTTATTTTAGATACCAAAAAATATTTTCCAGCTTTCTTTAGGGTCACTCTTCTTGAAAAATGTTTTTTTTCAAAGTTGTATCATTATTCGTTGCTGAGATGTGTCCGAAAGGCCGTGATTAATTGTACACCCTGTATAGAAAATGCACGATTCGATATGTCGAAGTTGTATCATTATTCGTTGCTGAGATATGTATAGAAAATGCCCGATTAGATATGAGATTTTACATATGTATCTCCAAATGCATAGAAGCAACTTACGTGGAGGCAAGAATATATCCCAGTCCGATTCCAATTTGATAGCTGCCAACATCGTTCCAATTTCCTATTGCACTTTCTAATTTTCGACCTAGATAATGAAGTTAGGAACACCCCGTAAATTCACATCCGAGACCTACAGCGTCAACTTCTCTATGCCACTGAGACTCACTTACGTCACAAAGACAAAGTATGCTCGCTCAACAGATATTTTTCTCGAATTTGGATAAATAATAGAAATACTAGTTGGAAGTCAAACAACTTTCTTTCTCGCTGCACTACTTTCGAATTCAAGTTACGGTTTTCGAAAAAGAACGCTTGAAGAATCTCGTCAGACGCTCTGTTGATGTCGAGAATATCGTTTGTAGTCAAACGCTTACGATGCCGAGGCGTGCAGAGGTCGTAGGTCAGGGTCGGGTTAAGACCTGTGACCTTCCCCTTATGAAACGTGCACTGTGACTTGAAATTTACTTTTACTGGTTCTCGTGTTCATCGTTCTATCAAGATCTGAGAAGCTTCCAGCTACTCTAGCCCGGTATTTGTGCTGGATATTGAATATAGAGAGTGATACATTGAAACATACAATGCATGGGGTTTTATCGAATCTAATCGAAATCATTTGAATGGCGATGTACAGTCGTATTCAATAAAAAAGCGTATAAGTATCAAAGAGAGAGGTTAACGATATCCTAGCTAGTTCTACTTGTGTGAAACTGACTCAGCCAATGCTTCACTGTCAACATTTGGTAAACAATTATTCCCGATTTGAATACTACTGTACCATTAGAAATATCACCGTGAGCTAAATTCCAATATTTTTCCCGCGTATAATACACTTTATTTTTCTGTTACAAGAGAAGGAACAGATCAAAATTGAGAAGATTTTACATTATGTTAAAATCAGAAAGATATCGACGTGATATCTCAAGTTTTCAACATCAGGAATTACACCTGCATTGCAGGCATCTTCTTGCAGACATCTTTATCAATTTTTTGAAGTTATCGAATATCTGCCAGACTAATTCTGTGTCAACCTTCAACAGATTTCTGAATTGAGCTCCCAATTTGGATCGTATCTTCTTTATCACTATACTTTCGCTTATGTATGCTTCGACAGTGGTGTCAGTAAATGATAATTCACAAAACGAATTTCACTGCTTCTCAACCATTTTGGACTTTTGGACTCATATAGAGTTCATTTAAATAAATCTGAATGATCACATAGAAAATATTACTCATTGAAAACCCATCATTTTCTACTTTTTAGTTTTTGATTCATCCGCTTATTTCTCATATCATATATAGTTATTTTTGTATCTACGCTACGCCTCGTTAAAAAAATCAGATCTCGATTGCCAAAGTAGCATTTCGCGCTCGAGTTGCAAACAAAATTTTTTCTACAAACGTCAAAAAATATAGTTCTAAAGTGAAAATATGCTTAGCTTGATATAAAAAATGGTGTTGAACTGGCTTAAAAGGTCTCCCCCTATCCTCCCTAGGTACGCACGATGTTCCACGAACATAATAGGAATTTCCTTTCGTGCGCTCCAAGAGAAAAAACAAAGTTATTGTTGAACATTCAGAAATAAATGATTTTGTGGATGTCTGCTCGATTGAGGACCAAAAAGTTGAAATATAAATATCTCATATAGTTTACATAACAATGCGCGAAGTAGGTACTTCGCGCACTGTTTTACTTCGCGCATTGTTTTGTGCAAGGAATCATGGTAACGTAGGAAACTGAAAAAAAGTGTCACTTCGCAATTTGTTATCAATGCGCGAACCTTGTCATTTTTTGACGTTTGCAGAAAAAATATATTCTGATGGTGAATTGTACAGGGTGGTCCACCATAATACCCCTGTACCTTTCTTGTACATAATAATATTTGGAAATTTGAAGATGCCAATTGGTGAGATTTATCTCAATTATTCTCAGAATTCATTAATAACAAACTGAACGGAAAAAATGGAAGAGGAACTGATAAACATATTTTTTTATGGAACAACCAAGATATCCTAGGAATTTAGATGCACAAGCATATAGAAATGGAACAAATTGAACTTCAACGCCCTGTTATTCGATTATGGTGAAGTAGAACAATGAATTGATATATACTTCATCAAGGAATAAAGTCTGTCTGAATTAATCTTCAAAAATCTGGACCAACCTGAATTTGCATTTTTGAATATCTAAGTTCTATGGTATTATTGATGTAATTTTTTCTTCTCAATGTGAAAATATTCTAATCCAATTAAAATATTTATATATTATCTGTTGTGAAATTTAGTTTCGATATTATGATGAACCTCTATCTATATAGGAAAAAAGGTTTTCATCAGATGATTTTGAAGATGACTAAGAGTTTTTCTTCTTGATGTTTATCCATATACTTTGAGATATAATGGACTTCTATACTCTAGAATATAGGTACTATTCTTTTTTGCTGCATCATTGAAATTAAAGTAGCAAGTACCTGCCAAACCATTCCACTCGTATACATAATCAATTTCATTTATTCCGTTTTTCGTTCGATAAAAAATATGATAAATTACGAAACCAGTCGTTATAAAACTCGAAGTGAATTTAATGGACAGAATGTTGTTCAGAAATATATCTAACAGGTTACACAGTCATACACGGAAAAAAGGAAATTGTTGAATCAAGCAAAATTTGATTGAATGAAGCAAATAAAAGTGTCATATATGCACGACGAAATATATTCTTGAAATTAGTAAATCTATATCTTGTTTCAGAGCGAATTTGGAGTTTGAATTAAGTGCATATATGTCTTGATCTCGATCTTCTTCAATCAAGCACATCAGTGAACTGTTTATGAAGAGATATTGAATTCACTCAAACAATCATTTTGTTTGATTCAAAATAACAAGATATTGATTCAATCAAATATTTAGTTGATTCAACGAAATATTTGGTTGATTCAAAGAAATATTTGGTTGATTCAATGAATTATTTGGTTGATGCAATGAAATATTTGGTTAATTCAATGAAATATTTTGTTGATCCAAGAGAAACTGAATTTTCATTCGACAAATTGTTTTGTTCAACCAAATTCAGTATTAATTCGGGAGTTTCCTGAAATTTCACATCAATAGAATAAACTGAACTAGGAAACTAGTCGACTTCTAGCATAGATATTTAGTCTTTACTCCTCTTCAGCTGATGCAAAGCTATTTCGGATTGCTAATCATTTTAAGTTTGATTTATCCAGCTGATATTCCTAACACGAAACACGAAGAATCAGGCTTCATATAATGAATTCGAGGCAGGCATAGACGAGGCGAATTGATCGCCATCTAGAGGCGAAAATTTAACTTGATGTAGAATAAACAAAATATTTCATTGATATTACATATTTCGTTGCTCTATTCAAGCAAATGATCGTTCGAAACGAGTTCATTGCTACATCGGAACGAGAAAACTTGTATGTTGTTTCAAATATATATCCTCATCAAAATGATCATAGTTTGATCAAATTAACGAAATGTTCATAGTTGAATCAACATAGACATTATTTTGGATCGACATAATTCGTTTTTGAGAAAACCATATATTTTGTTGATCGAATTGATATTATACTGTTGATTCAATAAGACTACATTCTTATTGATTTGAACAAGCTGCTTCCATGAAATAATCATGAATCTGGTTGATTCAACAAAAAATTGCTCAGTCCAACAAGAATATTACTCAAGCATAAATAATTTGTTGATGCAACAAATCCTGTTTTTCCGTGTATAGTTCGTCTCGTTCCTTGAACCAGACCACCTTTAACCCGCACCTCCATCTTTGACCAACAGGTCAGAAGGAGCAGGGGCGTAGATCAAGTCGGTAGGATATTAATTGTTATTATTGGTATCGGGTAATGCAACGAGTGACCTATGCAATGAGAACGAAAGTAGGTACTCGTTATAACCGACATACATAATGGAATTTTTATCAAATTCGAATGCTTACGGCATAGTCCAAAGTGGAGTGAACTATGCTATATTTATCATCAAACAAATACACCTAAAATGCCATGGAAAATGTGGAATACGACTGATTGGTGGTTTTTCTTCACATTAATTCCTTGAATTGATCATCTGTCGAACTATTCACCTTGTATAGGAGTGAGACTTGAGAGGAATGCTATTTAGAAAATAACTTATTTCTACTACTGCTATGGAAAGTAACGCATTTCTCTGCATAGCTAACCTAGTTTCAAAACCATGTATTGCTCATACTGTGAGAAATATTTTTTCTCACGGCACTTTGCCAACACCACATACATTTCCATGGAAAATCAACAAGAATCGACCAAAACTTGGATGCTGTTCAGCTTTGAATAGTTGTCACAACTGTCAAAAGAAGTTTTTCAAATTCTTTAGAGTAGTTCTCATTAGTGCTTTTGATAGAAATCGCATTTTCTATCGAGTATTATTCCAACAATTCATAATAAATAATATTATGTATATACCGAGAAGTGACGATTTTGATAAATACACCGCCAGAGACAGAGATAATGGAAGAAGCTGCGAGAGTTGGATTTGTTTCCGGAAATTTCATGAAAAAAGTATGAATTGGCATAAATAAACGAAAAATTTATGGAATCTAAAGAAATACAGAAATAAAATCTTTTTCGGAAAGTGTACTTTTCTGAAATACTTTGAGGAACTAGGAACGGCGTCTATACTCTTTGGTCACAATATTCAATGTGACATAGTACCACATTATAAAATGAATACCAATAAGCTACATTACTCGGATTCTTCGAATTAGTGCAGTTGTAGAAAACGTATAGTGTGCAACATGTGGGGAAAAGTACTTTTCCCACTTGTTGCACAATATACTATTTTCTACAGCTATAACACAAGATTGCTCGTGTTTTACAGTGTTCGATACATCAATGAGCTACTTTGTATGTCATCAATTTCATTTCCGTATCTGATATCACAATGACTCGATTGTGTTATTATTTAAAAAAAAACTCATCGCCCATGTCAAATTTCAATCAATGACAGCTCTGTCTAATAGATGAGCATTACTTGACAGGAAATCAGATGGCTATGCAAGACGATGGAATCGAAAATGCCGCTGTTATCTATTATAGCCGTAGAAAAATTATAGTGTATAACTTGCACGGAATGCTAATTTCCTACTCAAATGATTTCAGCATTCGCTCATGGCTCATGCTGCAAACTTCATTCTCGTAGGAAATTACTATCATTGCGTGCTCGTTAAACAATATACTATATTCCACAAACGTCAAAAAATGACAAGGCTCGCGCATTGATAACAATATGTGAAGTGAGACATTTTTTTTTCAGTTTCCTAGGTTACCATGACACTTTGCGCAAAACAGTGCGAGAAGTAAAACCGAGAGTAAAACAGTGCGCGAAATATATACCTCGCGCCCTGCATGGAAACTATACTTATGGGATTTCTGTATATCTAAAATCCAAGAAATCATCAATTTCTGAACGTTCAACAATAATGAAGGCTTTTTAAGCCGCAGTTCAACACTATTTTCTTTATATTAAGCTAGGCATATAACTTATTTTAGAACAATATTTTTTGAAGATTAAGAAACAAATTCTTTAGCAACTCGTGCATGCGCGAAATATTTTGGTGATCGAGAACTGATATTTCAAACGACTGGGACTCGAGTTTAAATAAATAGCATTTTGGTGATCAAGAACTGATTTTTTTCAACGAGGCACAGTAGAGATGATCAAAGTATTTTGCACACTAGTGGCAAACAACATTTTCTCTACAAAAAGTGTCGAAAGAAAAGTAATATGCCTAAATATAGCTTAATATAAAGATAATGTTGAACTGGCTTAAGAAACGTCAATTATTGTGAAACATTCAGACAGAAATGAATGATTTTTTGGGTGTTTGCTCGATTGAGGACCATAAAGTTTGAATACAAAAATTATTATTATTATAATTTTATATCGAAAATCTTGTCGTTTGTGGAGAATTAGAATTCACTATTGAAATGTATATTTTTATCAAGGAAGAGCTAAGTCAATTCAATAAACATTACTATTCATTGCATGCTAAAGCAATCGATCTAGTAATTTGAGTTCATTATTGTAACTTACAGCTGCCTTTATCATTAATCTCTCTGTAATGTATGAATTAGAATCTCAGTTTCAATAACTTATCCATGTAGTAACGAAATTGTAGGCATTTCTATCTAGACTTCCATTCCTATTAATCTGATTAAATGATAATGCAGAGCATTACACAACATCCAGTGTCTTGCCACCCAAGCAAGGCTCAGATGCAGCTCAAGAGATTAGATTCCTATCATCAAGCTTTATTGGTGTTTCGCGGCAACTTGTGAATTCACAAAGTAGTGTCAAACAACCATTTGTAATGAGCGCTAGATTTATTGAGCGTCATGCTATTAAGTAATTTGGCTCGTTCATATTGGAAATCCCATTCAAATGTCTATCGCGAATTATATACTTAGCGAAGGTGATTGTCAATTAATGCATTGAGGGAGAGTGTGTGGAGGTGTAGAAGATTGATTGATTTCCAACGTGGAAGCATCATAAGGAGCATCGATGCTAGATTTTATGAGGAATATCATTGTGGAAATTCTCAATAGGAATAGTTATTTATGAAGCAAGGTATAGTAGACAATATCATTATGACACAGGGCCCAAGATTATATCCAGAGGCTTCAGCCGAGGGGTATAAGGGGTCACGTGGTAATAATATTCTTTCTCTACGACTATCGTATTCTACATTGATTACATATAGGTTAGTTATTGATGAATGAAGATGGTTCCAAGACACCGTGGATCCCAACTCATTATTCAACGGCACTCGACCAATCACAGATTCAGAATTTTCAGGATCCACAGCAACTGAAAAGGTTAGACTTATGAAAAACCAGCAAGTCTACCAAACAAATTTCTCAAGAAGGCTCTGCTTCATTTTACGGGTCACGTCACGGCTTGACTTTCGCGAATGTCAGATTGACTTATAGAGTCTTTTAAGTTTTAACTTTGATATCTGGAGGATATAATGGAGGCTTGTCGTTCCATAGAAATGTACTCTATGAATATTGAAGATATTCAAGATCTTGGATCTGCATGGATGATAACTATTCCTGAGACCAAAACAAAAACTGTAAGGAGGTTCACTGTAACCGGAAAATTTTATCAATTTTGTAAAAAGTACATTGATATACGAGCAGCAAATGTTGTGATTTCCAATTTTTTCATGAATTACCAAGAAGGAAAATGTACTCTTTAGAAAATTGGAATTAATAAGTTTGCAGCAATGGGAAAACAAATAGTTACATTTTGGAAGCTATACCAAATCCCGAGATGTACACCGGGCATTGCTTTGCTTGTCAATGCAGGTGGAGGTATAACAGCATTGAAAAGACATGGTGGCTGGAAGAGCACATCGGTGGCAGAAGGATTTCTAGAAGATTCCATGTTGAATAAAAAAAACGGCAGATTAGAATTCTTCAATGAATCGAATAATGTTCATCATCATCAAATAACAGTTCCTTCACACAAAAAACATCAACTAGCAATATGAATAAAAATATCAGTGTTGATTTAAATGCAACACCGACATTCAATTTCACGAATTGTGAGAATATCACTAAAAATTTAGTCACTTAGTACGAGAAACATAATTTACTGACCTAATAATTATTGTGTTGTTTCATCATTGAGTTCGTTGAATATTAAAGATTCCTGTCAATTGTATTATAATATCATTAAAATTCATACATCAAGTATATTATTTTCATAAATAATAATTAGATTAGGTACATTAAATTTCTGACTATCGTATAGTCGTAGAGAAAGTATAGTCTTCTACTCGCGTATAATAGCTATTATTCTCTCGGATTATTCCGAAACTCGCCTACGGCTCGTTTCGGAATCATATCCTCGGGAATAATAGCTATCATTATACGCTCGTTGAAGAATATAGTATTACTACCAAGGTGTATATTTAATATTTTTCATCACTAGCATTACATTTCAATCATTCTGTTTTTGTGAAACTGAATTATGAACATATATTGTCACTGTGAAAGCACTTCTCTTCAATTCTAATTAAAATCTATAGTAAGTAGTCATGACCATGACAACATATGACAAGTTATTATTTACTAGATTCGAATGACATTCCACTTGTATATATGTTCCTTCCTATTTGAGTTGAATTGTCGATAAAATCGTGCGGAAAAGTTTCTTTACCGCACTAGTGTGAAATGTTTCTTTTCCGCACAATCTTTGTATTGTTGAAAATGAGTAGCATTATTATAAAATCTTGTTTATTGAATACCTTTCTTTTCCGTAAATAATATGGACAAAAACACTCGCAGGAAAAACATTGTACCTGAGTCCTGTCTTTTCCACCCTTGACGACTTTTTTTTAATCGCTTGGAGCGCACGAAAGGAAATCCCTATAATGTTCAAAGAACATCGTGCGTTCCTAGGGAGGATAGGGACAGGAGGTAGGTATTGGAATTTTTTTTGAACTTCTGGAGATTATAATAATATGTTGTTGGGAATACTTCCACAGGCAATGAATTCCAGAGCCTAGCCGTTCTATGGATGAAGGAGTCTTGATAAAGTGCTGTTCGACATCTTTCGAGGTTGACAACGAAAGGATGTGCTGACTGAGCTTGTCTAGTTCGTCTGATTGGTATTGCTAGAGGGATGATAGCAGAGATTTCCGAAGAACATTTCCCGTGGAAGTATCGATAGAAAGTGAGAGGTCGCCGACCTTTCTACGGTGTTCCAATGATGTCAAAGAGTGAGTGAGTGTGGCGTCACCCACCAGGCGAATGGCTCTTCTCTGGATGGAATCTAAGAGCATCATATGAAGCGGTTGAGTTATCAGTATCTAATTTACTTTAATGCTGACTATTTCGAACGTACCAATATAAAACAAATTTTGCCGTTTTCAGATGTCTGTGGATGTTCCTGAAATGAAATCAATCAAACTCACATATAGAATACATGTTTTTCATAGAAAACTAGTTCAGAGGTTTGATCTCTGACTGACTTTCAGCTATATATTCGAAATATTCCTAGCTATACCTATAGGTACATTGTGTCCCTGAATAACGATTTTTCAACCACTTTTACATACAAGAGGTGATGTCCGAAAATATTCACCTATTGAATAAGTTCGTGAAATTTCATAATAATGAAACATAACTACCGGAAAAAGCAAAAGTATTCGTGTACAAAATTGAAACTATAGATATGACATTTTATGAATTCTCTTGGAGAATATTTTCACATACGTACGACTAGATTTTTATGAAATTAAAAATTATGCACCTTCATACGATGGGACTATAATGATTGAAAAACCTTGCTTGTGGCAGGAAATATAGGTATACACCTTGACAGTAGTAGTAGTGGTAGTAGTAACAAGAGTCTCGAGATCATACCCGTGTGTTCACCGAACACGCTCGATCGTTACCTAAGCGGTGGGGAGACCGAGACGTAAGCAGGCAGTCATGATACAATGAGTGGGTAGCGTTGATTGATATATTACGCTTACGCTGGGGTGGGTAGGCAGCTTCTCTCATGCTGTCTTTGTTTTTGTAGTACGGGGTGGGCCACCAACAGTTTTCTTGATCACATTTCAACATTTTTTTTTTCGAATAAATAAGAAACATTTGATAGGCATCAAGTGATCTACTGCGACCTATCAGATAATGAAAGCGATGATTTGATTTACAATAATTCGCTATGTCACGACGAGTCCTACATGTAAATAGCGAACCACTCATCGAAAATCATGAAACTATATGTACATATTATATGTTTATGTTTTGTTGGCTCGTTTTTATTCAAATTATTTTCGATAATGTTAATGTTACTGTATTGACGTCAAATCCTACAGGAACTCAAGGTATACCTACAGAAAATGTCAAGCACAAACAATTCGATTTTCTTGTTAACATTCAATCCACTAAATATCGATTATAATTTGCTTATTCAACTCATTCGTGATATAAATATATATCTCAACGAAATCCGAGGAATGTGATGTATACTAAGTAGAAGTATGCTTATTCATTTGATCAAGTATTTCCTCGAATTAATGCTCGATTCCAATTTTGTATAAATTAATTATAACAACTATAACGAGTGTCGAAGTTGTAATTCGGAGATGATTCACATGCAGAAATCCAGAGAAACATTGGTGAAGTCGATCGTTATTTCTAGAAGAATCCACATGTTGAATAACATATACGAAAATCTTGTTCATTAGGTGAAGGAATATCTACTAATTATAGGGCGATTCCAATGCAAACATCAGTTTTCAGAATGTTGAGAGAAATTCCCACGACCTGTTTAGTTTGAAGAAACTCTCGTTGAGGAGTAACTCCTTATTAGTAAGGCCCTTATTAGTGTGGATAAAAAATTGAGCTTTTTATGTATACGCATCAGTTAAAAAGACAGCTGGTATGAGGAAGGGACAAATATTTCAGTGGGAAATCTGTCCATAATAACGGTCATGCATTCAGAATAATTATTTTTCTACGAAGTCGGTGGAAATGCATAACGCGAAAAAAATGTTTGGTTCCGGTAAAAAACTATGATTCAATTGTTTCGTCAGACTAGCTCTCGATATAAACAATTGAATGCGAGTTCGGAAAGTAGGGTTCTCATATTCGATGATAGATGGCGTTGAACGATCGATAATTTCTTGAAAAATTTCAAAATGCGTTTCGAATCTTATTATGAAGTTGAACTAAACTTTCAAGGATGTGTTCTCCTTCTCTCGGGACCTATAGAGTTCCGTTGATGATGTAGGAATTCAATAATAATAGCTGCTAAGAAGCAACTAGATACAGGACGCAAAAGATACAGGGCGCAACAAATATCCCGTGCGGAAACATCTTGACCTTGACATATCTATCACGAAGGCCATGTTTTCGGAGTTTTCGGCATGCTCAAGATTTTCTTAAAATTTCAAATAGAAATATTATGGATGTTTACGAATTGCCCCATCTTTGCACACAGATGTTTTTCAACCAAAAACAAAAAGTAGATTAACCTATACCTGCTAACCTACAAAATAATTCTAAGCGAAGGGGAATTGAGAACATAATACTATGCAATTGCATGCAACCAACGAGATACGTATAAACTTAAGTTATATTGGTTGTAGATATTCGTTCAGTCTGATGGATACATGAATTTCTTGTTTACTGATCTTTGTGAATAATATTTGATCAAACGTAGTAGTATTAGTATCTATATTATTCTGATTAATTTAGCATAATTTTGCTCACATGAATATTGTGTTTTACGTTCAGTGTCATGCTAAGCAATGAAAGAATTGCCACAAAAATTAGAGCTTCATTTTTACACAGTGTTCTTGGAAATATGCAAGTACCTAAAACCCGCACTTCGATTTCACTTTCGTCTACATTTTGCATACAATTTTATTGAAGAATTCTGTTGCGAACAGAAATTGTTTGAATAATTCTGATTGCAACAAAATTCGAAAATGACAGTTCCTACAATAATTAACAGGCCGGGCAGGACTCGAACGACTGAAGGTGTGTTTAAAAACTGTGTTTCCATGGTGATGTGCGTTGAAGAAATTACGTTGCCATGGTGACATGTTTTATATTTTGAATAAATCACAGATCATCAATTCGTGATTGATCGATCATTAGAACTGTGTCATTAGCTTAACCGTCGTACATATCCTTACGCTAAATGCCATTTTAGATATGTGAGTAGAAATTAGTGTATTGTTTAACGAGCACGGAATGATAATGATTTCCTACGAGAATGAAGTTAGCAGCATCAGCTATAGGCAAATGCTGCAATGATTCGAGTAGGAAATTAGCTTTCCGCGCAAGTGATACACTATAATTTTTCTACGGCTATAATAGATAACAGCGGCATTTTCGATATCTTCGTCTTGTAGCCATATGATTTCTTGTCAAGTAATGCTCATCTATTAGGCAGAGCTGTCATTGCTTCACATTTGACATTCCATGAGCGATGAGATTTTCTTGAAATAATAACACAATGGAGCCACTGTGATATCAGATACGGAAATAATATTGATGACATACAAAGTACCTCATTGACGTATCGAACACAGTAAAACATGAGCAATTTTGTGTTATAGCCGTAGAAAAAAAATATGAATATGTCCGTTCAGAGCCTCTGAATTTTTCAATCAACGTCGGAGGAATGATAAAATTCAGTTAGTTCTCTTTGAATGTAGTTAATTACTTGCCAGAACGGTTTTTATTGTAAGAGTATACCTGTATAGTCGCATGATTAACTAAATGTCCAAACGTCTATCAATTATGGAAAGTTCGTATAATTAAGTGTAATGAATTCGCCTATTTATAGAGATGTTGGACCAATTAGTTTTTATTTTATGATATACAGGGTGTATAGACTTCGGATCAATAAACTGAGGTGAGTTTGGTGTATACAGGATGTTAGGAAGATAGTGCATGAAACTGAAAAGGGGCTGAACGGAGTGATTTAGGACCATCAAGAAATCAGACAAATAAATTAGCATCATATTTTAGGATGAAAAAACAAATAAATAGATGGCTAACACTGGCTATAATTTATAATCTTTTAGTAATCCGGCACTGTTATTTTGATTAAGCGGTATTCAGATGACAATTGAAAAGTTAATGTTAACAGCCTTCGTCCGTTAAATTGTTCAATGGCTGGCGGACGTTATAATATCATTGTGATATTGTTAAGCTACGCAAATAACGGATTCGGTTGTTATGGACCTCGGCTGTGCCTCGGATTACAATAATCAACCTCATCTGCTATTTGCTACATATATATAGGCTTTGTATAACGTTGTTCTAATTAATAATCTTCTTTCACGAATAACACACAAGAATTTACAAAACTATTCAATGATACACATCTCTTCATTATTTCACAAGGCAAGTTTTTGTACAAAAGTAGATCTTTTCCGAATGAAGTATGACAAAAAAACATTTTAAACTGTTTATACACAAATTTCGCTACTTTTGTTCTAGTATATTGTGACAATTTAAACTTGAACATATTCCAGCTCACAATTAATAAACAAAAATCAGTGACCCTGTTCAATGTTGATTAATTGCAGTGTGTTCAGCATCGTTGTGATTGTTGTACGTCTTTTATACATCTCAAAATCGCTCTCATTGCACGATTTTGGAATTTTTGCAGTGTATATAACTGTTCATTACCTAGTAAGTGGAGTAAAAAGATGAAAAAAGACACACCAGTGCGGCTCGTGACTCTCATGACAGAGGGCGCTAAATGATATGAGATTTAATGTGAAAAACAACTCTCTACTCATCCAAATCAATAGCTTCAATATCTCAGCTTTAATGATATTCTGTTTACCAGTTAACCTGAACTTAATACTTGAAGAGATGTGTTCCTGTGATTTGCAGTGTCTATCCAATCTGCGAGGCAAATTTTTCAAATCATTATATCCTAATCGCCCCCAATATGATGACTTAGGGGTTGAAAATAATACGCAGTACCAACAAAATAGCTTATTCCTTACCTCAGATCCCGTCAACCAGATATATTTTTTATAATTATCAGAATTGAACGAACGATTTTGTTTATTACCTGTTACAATCAGATTTTTGAATTCCGGTGTCGGACGTTTGTTTTTCACAATCAATTTATCCTCATAAGACAAAGCACTGAATGGATTCATCAAAAAGTATTCCACTGAATCGCAATCGTTTATAACACTCATTTTTCAGAAATTTATAGAGCCCCTAACCATTAACCTAACATAAACATGCACTCGCGTTTGTCCGCAATTCGCGAAGCGACACGACAAACACGTGCTATTCGGGCGTATTCGGGCATTTGCATTGCGCGCGTAGGTTTCGAAATGTGAAGGAGTCTAGCCTCCTATAGATGTTGCCAAGTTGAATATTTTACGCGTGATTTGCAGACTTCAACATGTGATGCGTGGGTAAGTACTGTTTCCAATTCAAAATTATTTAACTAAAAACAGGAAATAAAATCAAAATCCTTGTTTTTTGGTGTCCATTTAATGAGAAAGTATAGATAATATTAGTATAAGGAAAATCTCTGAGGAGGCTCAGCCTCCGTTGCCTCCTCTGAGGAGCCGCCACTGAGACACACACTCCCTCACTTCACAATGAACGAAAATTTAATTTGGAAAATACCCTGTTCGTGACTATATTGCATGCAATAAGTCCCTCATTGTCATAAAACAAACATCGTTGATCGGCACACCATAATTCTTTCAATTGAAAGTGAATACCCTTTACAGTAGATAGTTGACTCAGATGCGCTTTATTATAGGAAGATGGTGTCACGATTTTGATATTTGAAAGATCGAAGAGCATCGCTAGTTGAGACCTATTACCTCTGAACTCTTGAAGATTATTATTTCACATTGCATCACTTCAGAGAGAACTGATGTTTATTTTCCATCGAATACTGGGAGTGAACGTCAATGTTGTTGATATTTATAAAATGAATTCTAAAGATGGTCCAGAATGATATTATTTATTCAGAGTGATAAAATCTAAATGATTAGGGTGCTGAAATTAATAATTTTGAATAAAAATATTCAATATCTTACGAAGGCGTTGAAGGGCCAACAACTTTATTTTTATGGAATTGCCAATTCGAAGTGGCAATTGTCACTTTGAACTGACAATAATTGTCACTTTGAATTGACAATTGTCCGAGCAATTGTCACTTTGAACTGGCAATTGTCTCTTTGAAGTGACAATTGTCACTTTGAACTGACAATTATCACTTTGAAGTGACAATTGTCACTTTGAACTGACAATTATCACTTTGAAGTGACAATTGTCACTTTGAACTGGCAATTGTCACTTTGAAGTGACAATTGTCACTTTGAACTGGCAATTGCCACTTTGAACTGGCAATTGTCACTTTGAACTGACAATTGCCACTTTGAACTGGCAATTGCCACTTTGAACTGGCAATTGCCACTTTGAACTGACAATTATCACTTTGAACTGGCAATTGTAATTCAGAGATCTGAATATCTCGAAAAGTGAAATAAAATCTTGAAACTTCAACACTCTGTAGATCGGTACTGAAGCTTTTGCGGACATATGTTCATAGAAAAAAGTCTTATTTTGACCTGAAAAATTAGCCTCCGAAATCTTGATACTGAATTTTCAAACACCCCTGTATACAGGGTGTCCTTAAAAGGTCTTCACAAAAACTTCCCACATAATCCTCAGACCAAAACAATTCGATACAAGTGAACTTACCTCAGAACAAAGTTGCTTAGTTTGGGCGCTAGACGGCTCTGAAGTTACAATTTTCAAATCGTTTTTGCTTCATAACTTTGGAAGAGTTCATGAAATTTCACTTGAATTTGATACGTTGGCATAGCTTCATCGAGCAATAAAATCCATATCATGATTATGATAAATATCATTCCATAGGCGTAGAACCTGATTTTTTCCGTATAAAAACATCTAAAACTTCTACGCCAATGGATAGAAAGAAGTTTGTGTATGAAATTTGGATTGCGTAACTTTTTCACTACAAAGAATTTACTCTTGATGAAATTCGGTTACTCTCATGATTTCGACAAAATTCAAATATTTTTAATTCAAAGCACCAAAACTTTCAACAGATAAGTCATAAACATTTTTCGAAATCGTCATCATTTCCACGTATACGGTTGAAATACGAACGTATACGACGAAATAGACTGAAATGTGCTATCAGCTATTTTTTGTTGTTTTTTATTTGTACTCAATAAGCCAGAGCCGTCTAGCGCCCAGACTGAGAAACTTTGTACTGAGGAGAGTGTGCTTGTATTAATTTTTTTTCGAGAAAATTTTCAACAGTTTTTATGAAATATTGTTAATCGTTTAGGTGTTGACTGATGTTTTGAATTACTAAAATTCAAATTTTGTCGAAACTATGACAGTAATCGAATTTTATCAAGAGTATCTTTCTTGTAGCGAACAAGTTACGCAATCCAAATGTCATACACAAAACCCTTTCTTTCCATTGGCGTAGAAGTTTTAGATGATTTTTACGGAAAAAATCAAGTTCTACGCCCATGGAATGATATTCATCATAATCATGATATGGATTTTATTGCCCGATGAAGCTATGCCAACGTATCAAATTTGAGTGAAATTTCATGAACCGTTCCAAAGTTATGAAGTAAAAATGATTTGAAAATTGTAACTTCAGCCGTCTAGCGCCCAAACTAAGCAACTTTGTACTGAGGTAAGTTCGCTTGTATCGAATTGTTTTGGTCTGAGGAATATGTGGTAAGTTTTTGTAAAGACCTTTTAAGGACACCCTGTATACAGGGGTGTTTGAAAATTCAGTATCAAGATTTCGAAGGCTAATTTTTCAGGTCAAAATAAGACTTTTTTCTATGAACATATGTCCGCTAGAGCTTCATTAACGATCTACAGAGCGTTGAAGTTTCAAGATTTTATTTCAGTTCTCGTGATATTCAGATCTCTGAATTACAATTGCCAGTTCAAAGTGGCAATTGTCAGTTCAAAGTGACAATTGTCACTTCAAAGTGACAATAATTGTCAGTTCAAAGTGACAATTGTCACTTCAAAGTGACAATTGCCAGTTCAAAAGACAATTGTCACTTCAAAGTGACAATTGTCAGTTCAAAGTGACAATTGTCAGTTCAAAGTGACAATTGCCACTTCGAAGTGGCAATTCCATAAAAATAAAGTTGTTGGCCCTTCTACGCCTTCATAAAATCTCAATTTACTGTGAAAAAATATGTATACTGTCTGGAGGTTGTACGAGAAGGTGGAAAATTGGGTTTTCGAATTTTTTTTGGGATCTTCTCACGCAGTATTCGCTGACGTTCCGCCTCGCAAACGCAAAATTCGCTTGTCATACTAAGTGTCACTTTTGATCCTAATAAAACAATCCAATCCAATCCTATGCTTTCAGATTCAACCTGAATTATAAAATCTGCGAAAAACGGCATGCCGTATACTGTGATCATGCATTATTATTGATTTTGATTGACTTGAAAGAAAAAGAAGTAGAAACTTGCAATAATTCAATAATACGCCCAAACAGCTTCATATATTATGAGCATTGAAACTGCAACAAATTGGATTTTTAAATTTCTCTTCTTGTTTCTAAGATAAAGAGGGGGTCAAACGGTATCGGTATCCTATTAAAATACACTAGCACAAGTAATTAGTGGTGTTGCAACGGAAGCTCATAAAAATGTATCGCATCAGTTATTTTCTGTAATGGAGTAGCAGAAGAAGAATGAGCGCGTGCTATGTCAATTAAGGGTTGTAATAACAATTATCTAATTTTAGTTTTAATTGGCTACACCGAAACTCCGCTGATTTCGTTAATCTTCAAATAGTGTATTGAAACGAATGATAATTTTTATGCTACCATTTCTTTTTATTCTTTCTTTTCTTTTGTTTAATCGAAACAAACACTACCTACCTATACCAAAGATTACTGAATGACTTATCTTCTGTAGTCTATGCCTATACTATAGATACAAACTGACAATCATAATGAGCATCATATAGTAATTCAGTAATCTTTGATTATATGCATTGAAGTCATCGCATAGATTTCATAGCCTCCTTACGTATACGTTGATTGTCGTCTTATTTTGCTGCCCAATTCATGTATTTTCCGTGTTTCCTGTACGTTAAGTTACTTATCATGTCTGTGTGGATACGCCTCTGAGAGATTTGATTTTTCATAAAATTTGGTGCCTGCAATACTGAACTGCTGAGCAAAAACCTGTATATATCATTGGTCCAACCAAAGCAAAAACACATAATAAAGATTGCCTCTGCTGCGTAGAAACATCACGAGGAAGAGACCTTGCTGTTTTTCGTTTAGCTCTTACAAATATTCCTTCTTGATTATTGATACATGAACAATTATTCTGACGGCAAAATACTTTCGTTTACTGATCATTTCCATTCACCGAATCGCACTATCCCAAAAACGCCAAGGCAAAGATATAATATAGTGATGAATTTTTTTAACGACATACACAATTTTTCTACAATTCATATAGGAACGATATTCCTACGAAATGAGGAATTGCAGGATGAGGATTCTCTCAATTAAATTCTGTGATAATTGCCATCAGAACAGGTCCATAATAAGGCTCCCAGTCTATACCGATCGATAACTTGAAGATCATAATCCGAAACAAAACTAAAATATTTTCAAGTGTGTATTTGAGATTCACTTCCTTGAAGAAAATAGATTTTTGGCATTTATCAATATTCAATATTACCTTGGATTATGTCGAACAATACTTTACCAAAACTCGTTCGACTATAGAGCGGGCAAAGCTTTGGAATTCTCTGTCGATGGAAGTATTCCCAAGGACATAGAATCTCCAAAAGTCCCTAGGTTATCACTATAGTCTTCGAACATCATAGGAGTTCACATTTGTGCGCTCCAAAAAGAAAAAAACTATAATAAATCATCAAATATTGAACTATCAGCAACTGATAAAAAAATCATAACTGGACTGTTGTGATCCATTACGTATTTCACCTTTCAGTCTGGTACAAATTATGTGCTTAGGTCTTTTGATGACTATACAAAAATAGTAATTTTGCTCAGAAACTGATAATATTCGTTTTCAAACTAAGCATAAACACAATTCAGGTTTCTTCTCCTTCTGAAAAACTAACATCTAATCAATTTGCAACTGCTTGTTCAGTACAAAATTAATAAGGTCTCCATATTTGGAGTGCAGCACCCAAACATACCCTGAACCTATTCTGTCCAAAAAGGGGCGATTCGTCTCGTGGGTGACGCCTCGATCACAAACTCACTCGCTTCTCTGGAACACCGTAGGAAAGTTGGCGATCTGGCTCTAATTTATAGATATTTTCATGGACGATGCTCTTCTGAAATATTAACAATTATTGTTCCTCCCTTGGCAGTCCCCGCGAGATCAACCCGTCGAGTTGAGGCTTCGTACCCCTTCGTGGTCACTTTGGAGACCTGCAGAACATCTCTTTCCAAAGACTCGTTCATCCTACGAACAGCGAGGCTCTGGAACACATTGCCAAGGGATATGTTCCTCGAGA
Source organism: Phaedon cochleariae (assembly GCA_918026855.4). Classification (NCBI taxonomy): domain Eukaryota; kingdom Metazoa; phylum Arthropoda; class Insecta; order Coleoptera; family Chrysomelidae; genus Phaedon; species Phaedon cochleariae. Next base: position 66,901,458 of record OU896707.1, on the reverse strand, counting down.
CATATAACCTCCAGAAATTTAAGAAGAACACCAATTCCTATATATACCTTATTTCCCTTGGTTCTCAAGATGTTCTCTGAACATTACAGGATATCCCTTTTCGTGGGAACCAGAACATGAAAAAAAACCTGAAACTATACTAGATTGCAAGATCTTTTGGGGCTCAACCTCGTTTATGTCGGTTCGAAAATACTTTTGAATTTCGCAATGGTTTCTGCTCATCAGGGCAGAATGGGCTTATATCACAAAAAATTTTCATTTCATAATTCGATAGAACTCATCCAAACTAGCTCACCACCGCAAACCGTTTCTTGCTGTGAACTCCCTACGTTTTATGAAAAATTATTGAAATCCCCGATTTTTCGGACCTCTGAAAACGAGGCGATGATGTGGTGGTGACGTCAAAACCCTAATACTGAAACAAGACTATTCCAGACAGAGATGAATGATACATGATTCCTGACAAAGCACCAAGATTGGTGAATCGGCAAGTTGCTTTTTGGGACAAAGATAATAAGAACAAGAAGAAGATCAATTCTAACCTATATTAACTTTTTGCAGTTCCTTGTAAAACGGGTCAACAAAGCAATGTTGCTGCGTTTATGAAATATATTGGATCATTGTGAAATTGTAATGGTGCAGATGGTTTTGAGATTGAGACATTTCGCTGTCTAGAGATTGTTTATATTCCAATAATTCAACCTACAATCGACAACTTGAATATATTTTTCTGCCTTAGTGGTAGTGGATATCAAAAGATATTTCAAGATCGATTTCGATCTCTCGGATATTTTGTTTGGATGATATGGCAACAGTGATAAGTGTCAGTTTTAAATATGGCGAGATGAGGTTTCTACGTGATGAGAGGGTCCGTTTTCAGAAGGTACTATCATATATATCCAAAAATAAATCATTCCAGTTAATTTTTCGATCGAATTATGTCGTCAATCATTATTTATGTACAAAAGGATCATTATAAACATGGTTTGAGTTAAAAGTTCTACTAACGTGTACACGCCCATTGATGTGCACATCCATTCGTTATTGACACCCCGTATATTATTTCAAATCAGGATGGGCTCGTGGCGTAACCGATTCGCTCGACCCACTGATGGTCACAGGTTGTTTAGGGAGGGAAAACATCCGGAACGCCGTTCCGGTGTTATGTTATTCCGGTGGTGATTATACCACAAATAACTACACAGTGAGAACAAAGATGCAGGTATTTTCAATCCAATGAATCTCAGTGTTCACTCCGATTAAGATCACTCCAATTGAATACCAAAATTATTTATGTCATGTGAAAACTTGAACATGAAGGGTGAGAATTTTACGAAAGTATTGGTATTGGGATTGGTAGGTGTGGATGGTGACAGGTGGTACCTGATTAGATCTATTGTATCCCATCTTCTTCTGCTATCTGGAGGTTTTCTTGTTTATAGCAGCCCCTCAAGCTACAATTCTTTCAGGAATTTTAAGATTTTGCAGGGATCTGTTCGTGGTATCTCTTCCACGGTCAGCTGGTATGCTCCTAGTCGTCCTAGTGTATTCGATCATTTGTGATGTACAGCATGACTGCAGGTGCTGTCCTCCTCCAAGCCGAGATTCCTTACAATTTCTCCGAGTCTGAAATGTCCCCTTATAGAAATCCCGTGATTGCTTTCAGACTAATATTGATGACGTTGATCTTTGGCCTACGGAAGTTCTGGAAGTCTTCGCCAGCGTGTTGGTCTCATTGCTTCTTCAGCTTCATCAAGTTCTTCTTGGGAATGAAAATTTCCAAGGCTGCAGAATGATTCTGGTCCGATCAGTGGTGTTGATAGTCCTTTTCTGCTACTGCTTGTTCGTTTTCTTCCATTTCAATGTGCCCCGGCACCCAGAAGAGGATTACCTAATTCTTGCTCCTGATACCTGGATTGTTGAGTTTGTCTATAGGCACTCCCAAAACATCTTCCAGTTGATGTGAAAGGAGCCCCAACGAAAGCATAGAGATGTCACTGTTCTGTATTTAATTTTTATTCGGACTTCTTCCTTTGGATTCAGACTTTTTCGCCCAAATCCAGACTAGTTTCTCTACATTGAGGCTTCTTTTTCTGATTCAAACTTCGTTCTCTGAATTCAGAATTTTTACTTTTGTATATGTGCATGTATATACAGATCAGAATTCAGAATCCACCCTGTATCTGTTCCGATTGAATATCAGTAAATAAACTGGGCGTCAATTGAAACGTTAATAGTGAAATTTGGCATCAAGTTTGACTTCTCGTAATTTCTAAAATATTGAACGAATTTTGAATTGCCGCCCAGAATCTGGGCGGCAATTCAAAATTCGTTCAATATTTTAGAAATTACAAGAAGTCAAACTTGATGCTAAATTTCACTATTACCGTTCCAATTGACGCCCAGTTTAGTTAATCGAAAGTTGAGATAGGGACATGTGAGCCGTTTTGACCGATAATGATTAGTTTCGACACAAAAAAATCCTAAATTCAAAAAATTTCGATTTTGAACACCCTATATCTCTGTTATCATTCCCGATAGACCACAAGTGTGATCCATCGATGAAATCAGCTCTTTATGGAGAATCTAAAATCTGATTCTCGATATATAAAGATAGTGAAAGCTTGTCGTGACATACCCTGTATTTTGGAGTAGGATGAACGTTTTTTTTTAATTCACCAGGTACACAAGACGACCTATCCAATTGTATATAAATTGAGTTTTATTAATCATTTTAACGATCATTGATATTGACCTTTCCTTATTTGTTTTTTGACACAGACCCAAAAATTTCGTGAAAAATATGATTATAGGTTGTTATTATAATTTATCTTGAATATTCCTTTCTTATACTCAGATCTGAAAAGTGAATATCATTTTCAATATCTATATCAACAGATAACAATGTAATTATCTCGAAGCGAATTCTTCGATTTTTATGAAACAAGATTTGAAATCTAGATTAAATCAACACAAATTTCGCAAAATTTGTTTGAGTATAATGTAGTCTGATTTACAAGTGCAATTTTTCTTTTCTTTTTTCTCTTTAATTTTCCCTTTCACTGAAGATGAGGTTATTTGGGTTCGGAACATGTACAATAATTATGACTGAGTAACAATGATTACTATCAACATTGTGGAGATGACTTTTTCTTTTGATTCCTGGTAATTAACCAATCCATTTTCAGTAAGAAAATATCTTCACTGAGAATGAATAATTAGTGTAACGTTTTTGGAAAAGCATAAAAATAGTTTCCATGCAAAAATGTCGGTGGTTGAAACTGAATAACCCAGTAAGTATATAAAAACAAGGAATCGACCATCACTATATACTATTCATAGAACATTATAATATCATTTTCTTCATGTCTTCTGGTTTTCTACTTCTTACGACCCTCGGGTGGAATTCAACGTGCTTGAAAATAACATATCTAAAAACCATAATGTGTTTTTTGTCCCCCAGGGTTTCCTAAAAGCATTATTTAATTCAGCCTACAGTTATCGTTACATTAACAGCAAATACTTGGCGGTTCTTAAGACCCTGATGACCGTTACAGATCGAGCAAATTACAGAGCAACAGACGGAGGCGAAATGACTTAATAAATTATTGTTCGAAGAGAATTTATTTAATCAATAAGTAGCGTTATGGGAGTTTCATCATCATTCATGCATTCCAACTTATTTGCTATGTCAACGAACGAGTACAAGAATCGAACCTGCTATATAGGGTGTGCCAAATTCAATAGTAAATACTACATATAGGGTTTCATCGAGACGAGAAATCTCGTCTCGAAGGTACTTTCTCGTCTCGTCTCGATCATCGAGACGAGAAATTTACAAACTCTCGTCTCGATGTTTTTCCCGAAGACGATTTCTCGATCTCGATTCGAGACTCTCGAAATTACGAGAGTCTCGAAAACAAAAACTGAATGTTAATAAAAAATGCTATGTACAGGCCAAGGCCAAAGCTGAATCAAAATACAGGTTATTATTTGTTTTCTATAAAAGATTTATATTAATACATGAACTCAAAGCCATGCACGTATAACAAACAAACCGCCAGCAAAAAAGGAAAAATATTGTATTGAAATATTCTCAGATATATTGCATGAAAAAAAATTATGCATTTAAAGAAATGCATTGAGAATTCGCATTCTCTATGTGATGAAAATATTAATTCTTTCTCGGTATATTCAACAGAAAACAACCACTTTCCTGGCTGTATGCCACGACGAACATTGAATTATATCTATTGAACACACACGATGAGAATTTGAAAATAAAATCTTCTGAATTTGAGAATTTGCATTTGTATCAATTTTTTAAAGTTCATTATGCATCTGAGAATATTCTTTTTCAATGCTTTCTTCATCCAAATCAAGGGATTCAAACTTGTACGAAGGAAACTTGTTATTTCATCAATTCAGAATTTCTTTTCACGCCGTGTATGATGAATATCAATTTGTCACACATCCAAAACAAAAGAATATTATTCCAAAAAAATGAGAATTGAACGGATTCTTGATGTTTGAATTCAATCTTTTATCCATATAGGTACATTTAAAATTTACCTAGGTACGAAAAGTGAATGTTTGAAAGTGTTTCTTCGTTCGTGAACAGCAGGTGCTCAAACTCATTTTTTATTATCGAAACAGTCGTCTCTTTAACAAACCGATATAACGCAAATTGATGTATCAATTATAAAATTATTTCTTAGCTTAGTTTTTCATTGTCTTTTTTCTGGCGTACAGTTGTATTCAAAAAAATAGCGTACAAGTATTAGAGAGGGAAGCTAACGTCATTCTATTTGCGTAAAACGGGCTATCGAGAATGATTTTTCACCATATGTTGACATTTGTCATAGGTTATCAAAACTACAAAGCATTGGCTGAGCCAGTTTTACACAACGAGAACTAGGATGACTTTGACCTTTCTTTTTAATACATGTACGCCTTTTTATTGAATACAACTGTACTTGGAGCTGTGAGTTATCGCAGCGAAATAATTTCTGGATCTCGAAAAATCTCGAAGTGTTTTTCTCGATCTCGTCTCGAAAAAAAATTTGTGGTCTCGTCTCGATCTCGTCTCGAAATCGAGACGAGACGAGACGAGAAATCTCGAATTTCGAGAGTCTCGTGAAACCCTAACTACATAAATGTTACTGCTTAATATTAGTTCTGTATATACGGAGTCAGCCAGAATAAGACCGACAAACTTCGTACACGGATTCCTCACCTAATTTTGAGGTGAAAAGTTCCTATCAACGTATGTCCTAAAATGCATCCTCACTGAGATACAGGGTGTCGAAAGTACGAAAACTGTTGAGATTTCTCTAAATGTCTCCAGAACCCCTGTAGCAAAAGAATTGAAACTTGGTGCACCAATCTAGATTGATCGAAGTAATCACAGGAATTTTTCATTTTTGAATGTCGTTAACCAGTGGCGTAGTGAATAGATGAATTATCCAATTAGGGAATAACATCAGTGCGGATTATCAATACTCAACTTCAAAGTAATGACATTCTGCATGCCTAAATGTAGAGGCTCCAGAGATATTTGCAAAAAACTTAAGACATGTTTTAAGGTAATATTGAGTAGAGGCCTAATTTGCTGCGTACCATAATCGCATAATACTGATATTATACGAGATAACATTTTCACGAGCAGAATTCACAACTTCAGAGTGCCATAAAATGGTAGTGTCGTCGGCAAATAATGTGAAGGAACCAGATATATCTAAGAGGAAGAGATCGTTAATATACAGGCGAAGAAGATATGGACCTAAAACTGAACCTTGAGGTACTCCCCAAGTAACTTTTAGTAGTCCGGATGAATGGTCAGTTTTAACCAGTTGGTTTCTTCCTGACAAATATGATTCCATCCACTTCAATGCCATGTCTCTGATACCATAGTGAGAGAGTTTCTGCTTTAGTTATATCACAGAATACTGCCGCCACGTTCTTTCCTACATTGATGTTGTTGTAGGTATGCCCTTTCTAGAGAATTAAACATGCCATCAGACGTATTCTTGTTGTTTCTGAATGCATATTGTTCATTGTTGATTAATTTGTTTGCTTCAACATATTTCATCAGGTGATTCTTCACGAGATTTTCTATCACTTTCCCTAAGGTCGGAATGAGAGAAATGGGTCTGAAGTTAGATGGACTTGAGTGTTACCTCCTCGTTTTCAAAAACTCAGGAAATATGCCCTCCCTGAACCCATCATTAATCAGCATTGAAAGTACTGTCAAAGCTGACTGAGAAAGATTCTTAAAGATTTTGAAGATTTCAGTCAGTTCTGATGGAGTGGTGTCATAAAATATACAGGACGAGACAATTTTATTTTCCCCAAGATATGACAGTGGAGTGTGCAAAGTTACAATTAAATGAATCAAATTGATCGGAATCTACGAACCCCTGTGATTCCTTGCGAGGAGATTTTCCTCTCAGTTCATTGACTATACTCCAAGTTTCTTTCGTTGTGTTTTTCTAGCCTAGAGAAGTAATACCTGTCTTTTGCTTTCTCAATAACTGCTAAATGATTTGTTGTTCTGAGACTCCTGCTTTGGCAATTGTAGAAATAGTGTTAGCCCTATGGGCGTGATCAGTAATTTAATTTTTCAGATCAAGACCAATTTTTTCTGCAGAAATTCTGGTCCTTTTTGAAATTTCGTAAGGTTATTAGAAGTATATTGTCCACTTGCAACCAGTTACGTTTCTATTTATCCAATATCAAACTGCCAAAGCTGACGTTTCTCATGGACGATTTCATACATAAAACGATAAAATCGTGCGGAAAAGGAACTTTACCGCACTAGTGCTGATAATTTACTTCTCCGCACGATTTTTGTATTGTTGAAATTGTGGACATTTAGGACTAACTTAATGACCTATGTAACTATTCTCTGTCTCATGTGACATTTTTCAGTATTATTATAAAATCTTGTTTATCATGAAAAAATATGGACAAGAACACTCACGTACGAAAAACATTGTACCTAACTTTTACGGAAACGTAGTACTTGCCGCACTTGTTAGGTAATAGCTATTTCCTATGGCTATTAGGCTATGACACAAAATTGATCTTGTTGTACTGTGTTCGATGCTCATGGAATGTCAGATTCAAAGCAATGACAGCTCTGTCTCATGGATGAACATTACTTGACAGGAAATCAGATGGCGACAAGACGAAGAAATCGAAAAAACCGTAGAAGAATTATAGTGTATAACTTGCACTGAATGCAAATTTCACCATCATTCCGTGCTCGTTAAACAATATACTAAATCTTAATCTCAACTGTCATTTTGATTTAACGGTATTCAGATGGCAATTGAAGAGTTAATTTCAACAGCCTTCGTCCGTTAAGATTGTTTAACGGCTAGCGGTCGTTATAATATCATTGTTGTGATATTGTTAAGCTCTGTTCCATGACAACACGATGTAGAATTACGAAGGGCCTATGTGATTTGTATTTTTTTCGGAATTAAAATGTGCTCTTTTAGCGGGATTCCGAAAAGTCTTTAACGACCCACGGCCGATACGCAGATAACGGACGAGGTCAAAATAACTAAAGGATGATCATTGGGACAACCAGAAGAAGTCGAATGTGATAAAGCAATCAGTGCCTATAGCAGCATGTCTGCATAAAACATGAAAGTCATGAAACATGTCGTTCGATGATGAGTTCGAATTCCTCTGAGGCATTAATCTTCAGGTTTCGCCACCCTTTGCGCTTCCACACACAACCGATGCTGACTGCATCTCAGCTTAGCTTAGACTTCCAGTGCCGCCGCTGCGTACTGAAATTCTCGTAAAAAAGGTACTGGAACGTACCGAAAGATGGCAACAAATAAAATACATAGGAAAGACCGAAAAAGCGATGATGACTTCAAGGGTATACTCATTTCTGCATATATGTACATATAGTGCATAGAATAATAAAAAAGGACAAGTCATGATGCTGAAATTTGGGGAAAAAATGTCTAACTCTCAATCTATGCCAGGAGTTAGGAATGTTTTCTCCCAGTTTTAATGTCATCGCCACGTCAGATAATAATCTTGAAATACGCGAATAAACATCTTGTTGTACCACAGTAATTCAAATTGAGATGGTTACCTTGGTCAAAAACTGACGACTCATAAGGTTCTTGTTCATAGAAAATCCGTAAGAGGCGCTAATAACGTCATATTTCTAATGACCATCGGACCAAATAACATTCACGACAACAAATCACAGAAATGGTGTACGTTCATTTTTGATAGTGTTTGATAAAATGCTGATAATTGAGTTCCTAATTCCATTTTAAAGAGAATTCCGTACAGCGACATTTATTAGAATCAGAGGTACCAATAAGTACCTTATATTGCTATTTTCAACTGTTTTTTGTCGTGTAGTTTGATCAAAACAAAAGTGCATCAGTGCAAACACCATATTAATTATAAGCTATAAACAGTTCATATATAGGTATGGAGTTCAGCTTCATCTCATGCACATTACAGAAAACAATGATAAAATGGGCTCGGTCACATGAAGAAGTTGAAAAAGTGACAGTGACCACCACTGTTATACTTTATTGTCTAAGAAACAGAAATTCTTATTGACAAAGCATAGTATTCAAAATTGAATAAAAGTGTATATATAACATAACATAAACCTATACAACTAAATTAATAATATAGCAAAAATAATGAACTAATTAAGATTGTAAAAGGACAATAAACAGTACACATTAAAAATTGAAGTGAACAATTGTCATAGCAGATTAATAATATATATATACTATTTGAAGTTGTACATGTTGAGGTCATAACAGAGTTTCATTGTAAAATTCCTCAATATTATAGTAGGCTCTTTTCAAAGGGGCATATTTTACCAGTTTCCTGAATTTACTATGATCTTTAATAGTTCTCAGTTCAGTAGGTGTATGGATATAAATCTTTTTACTCGAATAACAAAGAAAATTTTGTCTTATTTTGTCTTTTGGAATGGGTAGAGCAATTTTCCTCTCTGTTATTTGTCGGGTCACATAATTCGTTTGTATGTACTGTAGCCTCAGCCATATACTTTGTGTGAATCCGGCATACCGTTTCCAATATGGAAAAACTTATCAGAGTGAGAATTGTTGTTGGCTACAATATCCCCAGAAAGCTATTCCATATCTCATATGAGATTCAATCAGAGAGTGATAGACCATCTTTGCTGTAGATGAACTCATTTCATTAGTAACAATTCTGAGAGCATAACATTCGGATGCCAATTTTTTAGTTAGAGTTGCAACATGCTGAAAAAATTTCAATTTCTCGTCTAAAGTTATTCCTAGGAATTTTGTATACTTTCTGTTACCAAGAATTTTTCCGTTTGAGCTCAAATTGTTGCAGTCGAAACTAAAGCCCATTATATTTGTTTTCTTGTGATCAAGATAATTAGCTTCGCACCACTGTAGAACCGTTCCCAAGTCCCTAGCAATATTATTTCTCATGTTGTCACAATTTTTTCCGTGTCATAGTAGGGTAGTATCATCAGCAAACATAGTGAATCTTCCCTGAATGGGAACAGTGGCCAGGTCATTCAAATATAAAAGGAAGAGAATTGGACCTAGCACAGATCCCTGTGGGACTCCCCATGTCATATTCCTGATGTCAGACAGACTCCCATTTGATTTCACAATCTGTTTCCTATCACTTATAAAAGATTTAAAACATATAGTTTTTTAATATTCTATGATTCTATGATTCACACAATCGAAGGCCTTAGAAAAGTCGCAGAATACTGCAGTCACTGGTTTGACACCGACTTCCTAGCTTCATGACCTTGACATCACGCACTTTTTGACAAAATGGCCGATTAGATGAGAATACTCTGATGTAAGTCAGAAAGCGCAAAGCCAGCATGTGAACACGTCATAACGTTAGAAATAGTCGAAAGTATCCAAATGGTACCGAATTCAGTACAAAATTACCGAAACGGCAGCACTGAAGACTTCTCTTCTTTCTTCTTTGCCTCTTTGTTGCGGCCGATATGTTGAGAAATGACCCCGACATGTAAGCTGTTATCTATGTTGGAAACCAGTTCGAGTTTTGCTTTGCTTTTTATCGAAATTATGGTGTATGTGTGACCGAGAAGCTGATGACAATGTTTAATGGGATCTTGCAGATGACCGCATAAATACCGGGCTGTAGGAAAGGTGCGCGCTGTATACAGAGTGGGTCGGAAAAGGTAGATTTCTCCAGTGCACACCAAGCTTTTGGGGAGCCTTGAAAACTTCATATTTACACTGCAGGATCCACCCAAAATAACTCTTGAAAGGTGTAAACATTATATACAAGGTATCCGTAATCAATCTTCCAACCATGAATTCTTCCAACAAAAATTGGCTCACGTATGTAAGTTGTTTTTTCTTGTTGAACCGTGTTCAAGATTAGTTTTGAACCGTTTTCAAGCGTGACGTAGTAATTTATCTCATTCAAGAAAACAGACTATTTTGAAATGGAAGCTGTCATAAGTCAGGTACACAACAAATAACCTGAAAATCGAAATCAATAATTACATTTTGAAATTGGTATGAATGGAATCGCTGATAATCTGGGAATGATTATTCTTCTCGAAAATTTCCAGCATTCTAAAGTGGAAAATTATGCAACCATAACCTTATCACACTCCAATTTTCAAGCTGTATAGTCAATTTCTCGAAACATCAAACTTCGACGTTTTCCCACTCCTCCACTGGTTTCCCTGGTTCGAACCGTTCATTTAGAAGTTTTTGAACCGGAATGAAGCATATTACTTTGTGACGTCATAACTTGCACAAGAAAATGCTTGATTTCAAATCGTTTTGAATACGGTTCAACAAGAAAAACAACTCTAAGTTGTCATTTTGTCCAATTCCTTCGGACACTTTCAAAATTACCCGGGCATTATAAATAATGCCCAATTATTCACATTGCCCGTAACATACATAATAAATTCAAACTAAGAATAAGATGTTATTCAAATTCTGTTACAAGGACTGCATCCATCGATGAATTGATGGTCGATGAAGGTTTATTATTTTTTCACGAAAATGAAGAATATACTAAGTACAAGTGAACAAATCTCAATTTATTATGCACTTGTCCAATCACACCTAACCTATGGTATCATAGGTTGGGGGGGAGTTTATACAACAACATTAAAACCACTAGAAATAATACAAAAAAGAATTTTAAAAACAATAATGAACCTAGGTAATTTGTATCCAACAAATTTGCTTTTCAAAAAAGCAAGAGTGATGACAATAAGACAACTTTTTTATAAAGTGGCAATATTGTACATGATTAAACATCATCTATTCACAAACAAAATACAACATATATATCGAACCAGGCAAAATTTGAACGATAAGTTAAATATAATCAAAACCAATAAAGCCATAGGTCAAAGAACATTTTTGTATGTAGGCACAAAAATTTACAACTTACTTCCTCAAAATTTGAAGGTGAAATTGAATCACAAATTTTTCAAACATTCTTTGAATACATGGATTCGAGATGCTCAACCTGTTGTAATGAATTGATCTACTGTCAGAATAATATACGGTTTAAATATACTCGTACATATAAGTAGGTGTGTATATATATATGTATGTATGTGTGTGTGTGTGTGTGTGTGTGTATGTATGTATGTGTGTATATGTATATATATATGTGTGTGTGTGTATGTATAGATATATATAGATTTTTAGTAAATAGGTATGTTAGGTATTAGCATTAGTACAATTATTACAATGATATTGTCAATAGGGTTCTTTTATCTCGTCATTCACTGCGATTGAATGATCCATCAACACTATTAGTATTATTACTGGTTAATTAAGTACTGATATTATAATTATTGTTATTATTATGTTAATTATCTATATATAGGTTTGATAATTTCTGAATAACATATGCATCCAACCGACAGCTATAAATAATTACTCTTATTCTAAGAAGAATATATAGTTATTTCAAGGAAACAGACAAACCTGTCTAAGGGCAGGTTTAAGTTATTTGAAATAACTATGAAAGTTCAAATTAAGATAACCTTGTGAACTCACTACATATCTACCTACTCCATTTTTATTTCCCATATGTCATATTGATAAGTACTATTCTATGTAATTTCAATGATTGGAAATAAATATTATTATTATTATTATTATTATTATATTCATCCTAATCATCACTTCCTGAAACTAGGTATTATTGGTAGAATAGTTGAGACAAGAGATCCTATTGAGATATCAAGAGCCAAGTGCGCAAACAAATGAGTACTGAGAGGAAAGCTGTTGAAATTATTCCAATAAGATAAATAATACCCGGCTAACGGAAACCGTATCGAAAAAATACCAAGTCACTCATTCATAACGAACGCGATATTCAACGTACAGTTAGAGCCGTTTGCTTCCAATAAATAATATATGTGCTCGAGTGCAGGAGATGCAATTATCATGCTCGAGAATAATGAGAACTTTCCAATCAATTATCTGGCTACCTCATATCGAAATAAACGAATCTGGGAGGAAGTCGATTTGGAAAAAGATGGGGACCTTTGATCTTTATTATAGGTAGATAAGTATATCTACTATGCCCTCCTCCATAACTATACACTGTGCCCAATATAAGAACTATAAGGAGGACCAGTATGGGCATCTCGGCAACCACGAGAGATATAAATTTGGTTAAAGGGGAGAAAAGTTGCGCGAATGGAGCACCAACAAAATGACTTGAAAATTTCTGATGATTTTTCGTTTTTGAGTTATTTCCAAAAATCTGAATTTGATTTTTTTTTATTGGCTTTAATAATGAATACTCGTTTTTCAATTATCCATAAACCTTTGCACACTGATATCAGTATTCATAAAAATTCAACACACCCTCATCAACATAAAATTGCATCATGTAATAGTATGATACACAGGCTAGTGAATGTCCCTCTTTCGGAAGTAAATTTCAATAAAGAACTCAATATTATAAAACAGATTGCAGTCAACAACGGATGCAACGTTAATTTGATAGAAATTATTCTAGAAAACTCCATAATAAAGCTACCGAGAAGTTTATTCTACCATCAAAAATAATAACCGAAATTATAGAATTTTAACCTATTTCGGATCATCAATTGAAAAATTGGCTTCATTTCCACATACACAGGACTTGAAAGTAGCATATAGAACAAATAACACGTTGGGAAGGTTTATCAAAAATAATAAAGACAAAACTTCTTAACTCTAAAAATAAGAGGTGTATACACAAACTTTACAATTGGATCTTCTCCTAACGTATATATCCGTCAGACAGGTCCTTAATAATGAAGTTATGACATAAGTGAAATAACTTGGTTCTCGATGCTATATAATTTGGCATCATCGATTTTCTGGTCCAAAGTTTCGGCTTTGAGCACTATCATCAACTATTTTTCTTCAAAAGTTGATGGTTACTCGAAGACGAAACGTAGGAACAGAAAAACGATGATGCCAGATTGAATGCATGTCATGACTTCATTATTAACAGAAAAAAATGGATAATCCGGAAGTTCAGTTTTTTGGAAATAACTCAAAAATGGAAAGTCATATCAGTCATTTTATTGGTCCTCCACTCGCGCAACTTTTCACCGTTCAACCAAATCTGTATCTCGTAGTTTTGTTACATTATCCTGATAAGGACCTTCAGGATGGACGATTTTTTCTTGAATGAAATGTTTAATGAAGTTCCGCCACCAAAATTTGAAATGTTCCTTCACCAAAATTTCATATGTTCCGTCACCAAAATTTAAAAATGTACGTATGTGATCTTCGAATAACTTTTTACATTGTTTTTTTGTATCCAGCGACGAGGCAGTGTCTGGCACCAAGTACTCGTACGAACAGTTATATCCAGAGAGATACAGATACAGGATGATCGATTTTTACATAAACCACGGCAGTGTTTTGCACCAAGTATGCATATGGTATGAAAATAGTTATATTCAGAGAGACAGTATTCCCTTGCACCAAGTACTCGTATCGAATACAGTTTCTGGCGAGGAAGCCTGATAAAGGGTTACAACATCTATAACGAACGAAGGCCAGAGTCAAGCAAATGTTCCACTTTCACTGCGGGTCGGTAGTTACAAAAAATAAAAAATAAACTGAAAACCACGATTTTGAACCGTATCCAATTGTGACCAGCAAGAGTGGTATGATTCTTTGAGAATTTCTGGCAATTTCAGGAGGATATTCCGAAAGATAGTAGAGTCAGCTGAAATGTTTATTTCCATTTAAGGTCTACTGAGGCTGGCAACTCAGTCGACGAAACACGTATTTATTGTGGCTTTTCTGAATATAAATTGTGGTATTTTGGGTGAACTTTCCTTTATAAAAATTAGGTTTCCATCCAGTATGTATCTTCATAACCAGAATATTTCAATATTGAATTATTTCATCATGCGGTATACCGTATCAAAGTTCTTAATTTTGACTATATTATCAGGTAAGTACTCCAGTGAATGGTATATCGCCAATTGTAAAGGCGTTAAAAAATCTGTTTGCTTAGTGGTGAAACAGTGTATAGTGTGTCCACTGTTTGGGTTTCCGTAAAAAAATATGTCTGCACTCGTTTGATAAAGGGGTCCAGAAAAACTCATTCCATTTCTCTTATGAAAAAGATTTGTATCTCATTTTATTTTTTTATATCTTTCGAGACATAACAAGTGTGTCTTCAATCTCCAACGATCATTAAATGATCTACTAGGCATTTTGATTGTATCAGTATTACCTGCACAGGTTTTTTTCTAGAAAGAGAAGATGACAGGACCTAACCTTACTTTCACAGTTAATAATCGGATGATTTTGCGCGTCCGTCCAGCGAAGGAGCAGCATAGCAGCCACCGAACAAAAGAATAGCCTGTTTTCAATTTCAGTGGTTCACCGCCGCCGCGATCTGCGGGCATCTGCGTCGAATAAATCAAGAACAAGTAGGCGGTGCCTTTGGAACGCGGTGGTTCTGCCGCGGTACCACACAACCACCGCGCTGCTGTCCCTCCACAGACTCCACAAAGGCCTACTTGATTTTTCCGTGCAGCGTGCAGTAGACGGTCACGGTGATTTCGTACCAGAATACAATACGTCATATAATGTGGATTGTGGATTGGAAGCCGCCTTTCAGCTGACACGTCACACGGGAAATTAATCTGTAATAAATGACCACCTATGACCCACGTGGAATTAATACAGAATTGTGAAGTGGTACAGTCCTTACATGATATCACCATAGACCCACACTTTTGTAAAGTTCAATAATTGTAGTTTAAAATACTAAAGATATACAAGGGTGTATCTAAATAACACCGAGAAAATTCGAGGGGTTATTGCTTGTGATATTTTAGGAAATAAAGTTCATATAAACACGTGCCCTGACTTGCTTCGTTTTCGAGATACAAGGTATTAATAATTCCATGAAAAATATTTTCTCGATTGTCTTTTCATCAATCTCAATAAAACGTCGTGGTTTTGTCAATTGAAATTAGCCACCGGTTTTTCTGAGTTTCATATTTTTATTAGATTGAACTGGTCTTCAGCGGCTGGCATGCCTGGCCATTAGAGGGGCGATGTTCTCTACTCCAACGACAGCGATGGAAAACCTCCTGCCAGGTTGGTTTCCTACAGATTCCTGTCATTGGAAAATCAAATTAGAGGTGGGCGACTGCTGGACCACTCCGGGATACTGTGTGAAACAAAAATCATCAAACTCTAGGAATGGTTCCCGACATGTTGGCCACTCAGACACACGTGAAAAAGTCTTTCAAAGTCCTCTTCCCGAAGAGAGACGAATGGGCAAGTGGATCAGTCCAATTCCCAGAGACCGAACACTTAATGTACACAGATGGTTCGAAAACCCCTCTTGGCGTTGGAGCCGGTGTGTTCAGCAGAAAACCGAAGACGGAAATTTCCGTCAATCTCGGCAAATATGCTACAATCTTTCAGGCGGAGGTATTCGCAATTGAATTGTGTGCTAGAGAGTTGTCGAATAAACCTCTAGTATACAAAAATATCAGTATTGTATCAGACAGTCAGGCTGCTCTTAAAGCACTGAGCTCCAGCAAGATAAATTCCAAGCTTGTATGGAGCTGTATTGAATCCCTAGAATGCCTGAGTGCTAACAACAGAGTCACTTTGCTGTGGGTGCCTGGGCACCAGGGGGTGGAGGGTAATGAGAAAGCCGACATCCTCGCCAAACAACCATATTTTGGGGTCACCGCAAGTGCGGCGAAAACAACTATCTCGGGCTGGGCGGAGGGAAAAACACTCACGTACTGGTCTGAGTCTGAATTACCAGGATTAACCCATTCGAACGCGTTCCTGCCTAAACCATCGGAAAAAATAACCAGGCAGATCCTAGAATGGAGCAGGGGTAACCTGCGAATTCTGACTGGACTGCTTACGGGACACTGTCGTCTAAGATACCACCTGGGAAGGATGGGTCTGAACCAACAAACGGACTGTGGGTTCTGTTGTGTGGAAGACGTAACGACTGAACACATATTATGTTCATGCTCTAGCTTAGAAAGACTAAGATTCGACACATTTGGCTTTAACAAATTTAGAACCTATCGATTTCAGACAAATCTCACCCAATTCAACCATGAACTTTGAAAAAAAAATGTGGATTGTACGGTGAACTGCAACCTCTAGGGGTGAGCCACAATAGACCCATCTGGGGTCGCAGTGGAGGGGAGGTATTCGCCCCACTCACATGGAACCTAACCTAACCTAGATTGAACTATTGAAATAACAACTTTTTTACTTAAACTCATCCATTGAAGCAAAATAACATTTCAAAGAAATCCCAGCGGTTCGAAAGTTGAGTTATGTTAAGTTGAGGATCTTCATTTCTATTTTTATGAAGTTGCTTGATAATTCCCTCTTTCAGATAGTTGTTAATGTTTCCTTCGTTGAATTTCTCCTCATTACTCTATATTATAAGAAAGATTTGTATATTCTGTGACGATTCTCCTTCATAAATTAATGTTCACAGAACCATAAAGGATACCAATGTCTCGGACACAAGAATATATTTCAACGCTTCTGAACAATATGTTGTTGCGGCGTACCGATACCGATATTATTTGTTCACTTGTTCAGTCTTCCTTTTGGTGGTCAAAGGCAATGCGACTCTGCCGACTACCAGCAATATGGTAATCGATCAATTATTCTTAGTTATGAAGTAGGTATGCCGCATCTGGTAGTTCTGCAGTAGCAACGTACTGCCAACGTATCGGTACTGGTATTCTGATGCGGTGTTTGGTTTCTTGTACCTATACTAGGATGCGGGTATACATTTTTCTCATTGTTTCATACCGTCTTTATATAGAGCGTGGAATCTTTGGAAAAATATATAACCATCAGCTATGCTGATATAATATCGATATACAGGGTGTTTCAAAAAAACCTAACCCCCTTGCTAGGGTAGGTAGAACATTGCCAAATAAGTTGGGTTTGCTCAGTGAAAAAATGTCGTAACGGTATCCGTTTTCATGATACAAGGTGTTGAAAAAATTATTTTTTTACACATTTTTAACGATTATTCCGAAACTACTGGCAACATTGTAATGAAATTTTGTATGGATGCTTCTTGATATCTGACACATCGCATGAATCTGTTTTTATATCTGACTCTCATAGAGGGCGCTAGTTACAAGGTTCGTACCGAGTAGTTTTGAACATAACTTCTTTGAGGTTGAATTTTTCAATCCAAATATGATATGACCTTGAACATCATTCAATATTACACCAAAAAGGTACTCTTGGTGAAACTCGATACTATGTTCTGTTTTCGGAATATTTCGATTTGAAAATAATGGAGTAGTAATGATGCTGGTATAAAAAGAATTTTATTGTGTTCGATCACCTATTTATTCAGGTTCAGAAACAATACAATTATTCTTGTGCTGAAGTTATTGATGGAACAAAGAATCATAAGTAGAAAATCAAGAGATATTTGACTAGAAACATGAAATATTGAATCAGTTAGAGTAAGTGTTCAAAATGTCCTACGTTTCGAGGAATACACGATTCTATATTCTTTTTTTAAGAATGTATCATTCTTCTGAACAGTTGAGGATCAGCTGTTAGGTCATTTAAGTGATGTTCAATTATGTCTCACAACTCTTGACGTGAATTTACCTATGTAGCATAGACTTTCTGCTCAAGATACAACAAAACTGTGTTATCCATGTTCCTAGTCAAATCTGTTTCGATGTTATACTTGTGATTCATTGTTGAATCAATGAGTTTTGCATCAGAAATGTATTGTTGTTTTCGGTTTTCAATAAATAGGTGAAAATTTTTCATAATACTCACTCTAATACATAGCTTTATACCAGCAACAGTCACCACTTCATCATTTTCAAATCGAAATATTCCGAAAACGGAACAGAGTATCGAGTTTTACCAAGAGTACCTTTTTGGTGTGAAATTGAATGATGTTCACGTTCACATCAAATTTGGATTGAAAAATCTAACCTCGGAAAATTATATTCAAAACTACTCGGTATGAACCGTGTAACTAGCGCCCTCTATGAGAGACAGATATAAAAACAAATGCATGCGATGTGTCAGATTCCAAGAAACATCCATAAGAAAATTTCATCACAATGTTACCAGTAGTTTCAACATAATCGTAAAAAATGTGTAAAAAAAATATTGTTTCAACACCTTTTGTATCTTGAAAACGGATGGCGTTACGGCCTTTTTTCACTGAGCAAACCCAACTTATTTTGCAATGTTCTACCGACCCCAGCAAGGGGGTTAGGTTTTTTTGAAACACCCTGTATATGTGAACCCAATGGGGTATTTGCTAGCGAGTCTGAGTTGAGCCAGGGTTCGAGTAATCGAAACTGTAGGTACTGTTGGACACCAGTATTCATTTTAAAGTAGATATAAAGTGTGAGGGAGCTAGATGACCCATTCAATAGAGCCATATAATTTTCCCTTAGTTTCGCGAAGTATTTTGAATTTCTCTCTCTATTACAGGCTTTGTCAGTCATATGTGACCGACGGTGACTTATAAAAATCGGTGATTGGCAGTGAATGTGAATTTTTTTGTGTTCTCACTATGAAATTTATAGCTACAATAATGCCTCAAAAACATTCATTGTATAAAATGTGAAAATACTCATGAACATATCTGAATCTAATTATTGTTGGCATGGGTTTTCACATGACATTCAATGCACATATAGAAGGCATCTCTTGGCAGCCTTCTCAATGCGTCCGCACTCTCTTCACCTCATTTTTAGCCCCCTTTCTTGTACATATTGTTTCACGAAATATTTTTAACAAATCAAACAATTTTTCTAGCTCTCGGTGTTTTATCCTTCTGCTGTAATAGCAAATATTCCAACCGCTGTGAGATTATCGATAAATTAATAATTAATAGATATACATTGACAAAAATTGCGTGGCCTGACGCGTTCGAACCAATGAAAATGTATCGGCTCAGCACGATATCAAGCTGTCGGTCAAAAATGACTAACATGGCAGTCAGAGTGTTAAGATACTGCTGTTGAAATCTTTACATCAATAGTTCTTCCAGGTTCCAGTTTATTTACATACATAGGTATACATATTAATTTAATGATATACTATTTCCGACCCTTTACAACAATAACTGAATGAATCTGGGATTAGCTTCCTTCCCCCCCATAATTACCACTGACAATTAGGATGTTCGCTTAGCATGAACGGCAAGCGACCGTCTTGTCGAGGCACGCGACCACCGGAAATGGAAAGGAGAGGCGCGGGCAGCACCGGAACCGTGCACTATGATCTCTTCTTCTCATTTTTCTTCTTCTCCTTCTGTTGCTTCTTCGTCTGTGTCCGCCGACCGGCAACCGACAAGTGAAGTGAGGTGACTTTCCGTCCGGTCGTGTGGCGGCTGACCGTGACTTTACTCATGAATAATGTCAATTGTTTCGTTGCCTAGGCATGCTTTGGTATTTCGATGGGGTTCGAGCGTTTGGGCACGTTTGAGCTTCCTGTAGTCCCTGTACTCGAACGTCGACTGGGGGCTGGATTTGGAAGATCCTGATTCAGCCACCCACATACATGGTATCTTTGACCGCTGAATATTGTTCTGATGAAATGGACATCAAGCAAGGTGTGCCACAGGGTTCTGTTTCAGGTCCTCTTCTTTTCAATATTTTCGCTAATGATCTTATACTTTATATTCGAAAGATACAGAATGTTTATGTTACGTGTTATGCAGATGATACGAATATTTTGGTTGTTGATGAAGATCTAAATAAGCTGAAAAGTACTGCTGAAATGTTTATTCGAATGAAAAAAAAAATAATCTACAACTTAACCAAGGAAAAACAATAACTGTTCTTTTTGGTTTTAGCAGGATTGATGTAGTCTACTACTAACTATTTGAATGTTCTAATAATGAAATAACAAGCAGCATGTCGGTAAAACTATTGGGAGTTACTTTCGACAGGCATCTTCATTGGGTCGATCATATTAATAGTTTGTGCAAAAAATTACAGAGTAGTTGTTATAGTCTGAAATTCATGAAGAACCATTGCAGTCGGCACATACTACTCTCGTTGTACTATGCCAATTTCCATTCCCATATGAAGTACGGGATTATAAATTGGGGCAATCTCAGGGGGCAATTGTGCTCATGTGAATAGAGTACTGGTTCTTCAGAAGTATGCAATTCGAATTCTTGCTAATGTTGATATGAGAACAAGTTGCAGAGCATATTTCAGAACAGCCAACATCCTAACCGTTGTTATTTTGTGTATACTAGAAGTTTGTTTATACGTTTAGAAAAATGAAAACATGTTTTTGAAGACTGTTGAGAAGCCCAATCATAATACAAGCTTCGAAAGCCACCTTCAACCTGAGAGACACCGGACTACGTTGTACCAGAGGAGTTTTTATTATACTGGCTGTAAACTATATAACTCTCTTGATGAACAAGAATTAAGAGCTCCCTAGAATATATTCAAAATGTGATTTTATTCTTTTTTTGACGTATTTTACTGTTTCGTGTTATACTTTAACAGAAAATAAAAATTATTATTATTATTATTGCAGTTGCCAAACACAGCAGGAACCACATCCAAACAGAACGGCTAAAAATGCTCTAAATGGACCTGTTTCAGTACGCCCATGCATTTATTATACCATCGACACAGGAA
Source organism: Phaedon cochleariae (assembly GCA_918026855.4). Taxonomy (NCBI): domain Eukaryota; kingdom Metazoa; phylum Arthropoda; class Insecta; order Coleoptera; family Chrysomelidae; genus Phaedon; species Phaedon cochleariae. Next base: position 66,880,253 of record OU896707.1, on the reverse strand, counting down.
ATACTTCCTTAAGTTCCAACATAAAACATTTCGGAGAGATTGTTTTCACTTCACAAACTGTACGTGTTAATTTTTGTAAGAAAACCTATTTATAATATTTAATTGAATTTTCATTCTTTATGAATATACCCTCACAATGAATTAAAATATGAGATGATATCATTTTGCTATAGGAATATGAAATATTGGAGATGTCTATGATTTTTTTCTTATACACTAGTAATTTATATTCATGACTACTCCGCAAATTGATTGATCTGTGTACTTACCACTGATTTCAGAGCTGGAAAACCATAATAATAATCAATGAGTTTTGTTCTAGTTGTTCGACAATTGGTTATTATGTTGAACATTTTGCTAATTTCATATTCCTTATTCTTTTACTCAATACAATGTTTATACTTCTATATCCATTCAAAATGTATAATTTTCAACTTTAATAAAATGCTCCATCAAAGCATTTGGTGTGTTATAAAGATTATTGACCCTCATCAAGAACAAACGCATCAGTCAGTTATCTTCTGTCTTGATTATAAATAAGGCTTACCTTCAAAAAATAATCAGTACCTATACAGGTCAAGTCATTATCTGTGTTGATTATTAATTAAAACATAATCAATTTCAAAAAATCAAGGGAAGGTGTGAAAGTAAGGTTTCATGGTATCACCGTCTCCCTGCATATTTTTCGGTCAATGGCCCATCAATACAAAAAGACGACCAATGCACAGAAAAGGTACCTATACCATACCTTGACCTCTGTTTCTTTTCTGCCGACTCATTCCTGGTAATGACTGTCTTTCAGTGCTTTGGAAAGTGTCTATTCCATCACTAGAAGGCCATCTTTTTGATTCCTCTGTCATGTTATTTGAGTAATAGGTATGTTATAATTGAGCTGGTATATTTGATATAAGTTTTATTCTGACTGTAAGAGAGAGGGAGATTGAGAACAACATAACATATCGTGGTTTGTAGCCTCGATCACGTGACAGCAGAATGTCTCAATCGAATATAAGAAGAAAAACATATGAGTTACTCAAATGACAAATTCCAAAATATTCCAGTGTTATCCAGCTAGATCTCCAGAACTGACTGATTCATTATCTCAAAGAAGAAACAGCCAATTTCGATTGAAAGTTCACTCAGTAAATTAACTCACTATACTCAACAAATATTTAGTCGCTCAAATGAATCATTAAATTTGAAGTGTATACAAGGTTTTTCACTATGAACGTTAATTTGACGTTTCTGGCAAACCAAGCAACAGATGAATCTGGAAAATCGAAGGTATGTTTAAATTGACATGATCTACACGGCTAGAGTATTTTAAACGATGCAATATTGCCGCTTATTTTACTAGAAAATATTAGCAACTTTGATATTTCAAACCCTATATATCTCAATAAATTTTCAGATTCTTGCTGGAGAGCTGATTTCATCAATACATCATACTTGGGGTGTAGCGAGAATGATTACAGAGATATAGGGTGTTCAAAATTGAGATTTTCCAACTTTAGGATTTTTTTGTGTCGAAACTATATTCATTATTGATGAAAACAGTTCACAGTTTTCTATATCAACTTTTGATTCACTATCTACCGACTTTTAATTGGTACAAATACTGTGTGGTTCAAGACATAAATTTCTGATCTGCTCGCCCTGTATCTGTTCCAATCAAATGGCACTAGATAGTAAATCAAGAGTTGAGATAAAGACATGAATGTCTCTGGCCGATTATGAATAGTTTCGAAAAAAAAATCCTGAGGTAAAAAAATAATGATTTTGAACACCCTGTATATCTGTATTCATTCCAGCTAGACACCAAGTGTGATGCATTGATGACATCAGATTTCCAGGGATAATCTGAAAATATTTTTCTTTATGTTCTGGTTCCCACGAAAAGGGATATCCTGTAATGTTCAGAGAACATCGTGAGAACCAAGGGAAATAAGGTAGGAATTGGTGTTCTTCCTTAATTTCTTAACTTCTGGAGGTTATATGTCTCGGGAAACACCTCCTTCGGCAATGTGTTCCAGAGCCTCGCTGTTCGTTAGATGAACGAGTCTTTGGGAAGAGATGTTCTGCAGGTCTCCAAAGTGACCACGAAGGGGTGCGAAGCCTCAACTCGACGGGTGAATCTCGCGGGGACTGCCGAGGGAGGAACAATTTTTGATATTTCAGAAGAGCATCGTCCATGAAAATATACGAATTATAGACGAATTGCCCTTTTTTGGACAGAATCCAACAGTTTCAGAATATGTTTGGATGCTGCACTCCGAATATGGGAACAGTATTCCAGGACAGGTCGGATCTGTGCCTTATAATAGCTCCTGGCCCGAAACAGAAAACCAAGTTTTTGGGATGCACTTTAAGCAGTTGATCTCACGTGATTTTCCCAAGAAAGGTTATTGCTGATAGTAATACCAAGCATCCAAATATGATGAAATATAGGGTGTTCCATTTGAAATAATCGATTTTGCTGCTACTTTCTTGTAGAAGCGGCTACGCCGCATCGTTTGAAATATTTCAGACGTATAGGTCATGTCAATTTATACATACCATGAAATCTCCATATTCTTCTGAACGCTAAATTTGCCAGAAACGTTTAATTAACGCTGATCGTGAAAAACCCTGTATACTGTGTATTATGACAAGAAGATATCGAACATTGAATGACTTTCTAAATGTAATATGTGAACACGATTGCTGTAACCAAATTTATCAAGTCTCTTTGACTTCAACTTCTTCATCTCCATTTATCGAGCACTCTTATCTCGAAGAAGGAATCAAGAACCTGCTTCTACCGATCAATTAAAATGTTCCAGCTGATCGTTAATTCATTTTCAACTTCCTGCGAGAGTTGGTGTCACGTCCACTTTGATATATTCCATATGTGAATTCATCGAAATCGTGATAGAAATAAGCAATTCCATTCCATCAGAGTCCATATTACAGGAAACGATTAATATATTTGTGGTACCTTCAAGTGGATGGTAGAGTGAAAATGCTTATTTCACAGACACTTTTGAATGTATACTTCCTAACATGTAATTACAGTTTCAAAAAGTGGCCATGGGAACCAGGACACCCCTATTACTTTTGAGTGCTTCAAGTTGAAGATTCGATAGATTCAAATACGTTCTATTTTTCCCATCTATACTACTATGTTCATTGAATCACTTCTACTCAAGGGACACCCTGTAGTCTTTAGGTTTTTGGATTCACAAGACCATAGCAGCGAAATATCGGCTGACAGATATTTGACAAGAAATTAGTTGACATTTTGATTTTTGAAAGTTTGGTTGCAATTATCGCAATAAACTATCGAAAGCAGCTGCGATAGTGAGTTTGAAAATGTCCATACGAAATTTTCGATGTAACAGTTAGTAGGTATAGGTATTCTGTTCAAATTTCAGTATTTGATAACGAATGAGAATTAATAAAAAAGAAATTGTACTCTACAAAGAAATATAATATGGAAATGTGTCTCATTGATTCGATATTCTACATGGTTGCAAAACAAATTTTGAACGCAACACGTCCAAAAACAGTTTTTTTGGACTCGCCTACGACTTAGGCAATGTGTTCCAGAGCCTTGCTGTTCGTTGGATGAACGAGTCTTTGGAAAGAGATGTTCTGCAGGTCTCCAAAATGACAACGAAGGGGTGCGAAGCCTCAACTCGACGGGTTGATCTCGCGGGGACTGCCAAGGGAGGAACAATTGTTGATATTTCAGAAGAGCATCGTCCATGAAAATATCTATAAAAAAGAGCCAGATTGCCAACTTTTCTACGGTGTTCCAGAGAAGTGAGTGAGTTTGTGAGCGAGGCATCACCCACGAGACGAATTGCCCTTTTTTGGACAGAATTCAACAGTTTCAGGGTATATTTGGGTGCTGCACTCCAAATATGGAAACAGTATTCCAGGACAGGTCGGATCTGTGCCTCATAAATCATAAGCAGCTGACTGGAAGTAAAATAGGTCCTGGTTTTTGGGATAGACCTTTAGCAATTGATCTCACATGATTTTCCCAAGAAAGGTTATTGCTGATAGTAATACCAAGCATATCGAGATGGATGTCTTCAACGGTATGGTTACTCCTGAGAAGCTTATGTTGGGCACAGTGAGATCGGCTTTTCTAGAGGAAAGCCATGCTTGTGTTTTGTTTTGAATTGAATTCTACATGATTCTACCAAGTTATTGAAATGAAGAAAAATTTACTGATGTCGTGAAATCTACAAAGTGCGAAAATCAAATTATCAGTGTTTGCATATATCCGATTAAATATATCCTGTGCAAATAATCATCATAATCATTCGGTATCCTTTCAAACTACGTCAACTCATTGCAAAAAAGCTTGTGTTTTATACCTTTCAGGTGAAATATGAAATTGGTTGTTTCTTGAAGCATATTTGAAATGCATCAATTATTTTGATTGAAGTTTACAGAGTTATTTTATTCTGAAAACCAATGTTAGTTCCGTTAGTGCCGTAGAAAATATGCGGCTACTTTTCTAACTAATAAAAATCAAGAATCACTTGCAAAATATATATTTCATCTATTGTGTGCCATGTCATGTGTTACTACGAAGTAACAATTTCAAAGGGGACCCTCCTCTGATGTCATATTCATCTAATGTATGGGAATCTTCAAGCTGTTTGCCTAGCATCATCAAAAGTTGATTTTCTACGGAGATGCCTTCTTTGTCATTAATATCGAGCTTCACATCCTTGATAGTTTCACCAGGTTGAACTTTCAAGGTGATTATTTTTCCGGAAATCGTTTCGATGAGAATTTGCTCATTGGGTGTTGCATGCCAGCTTAGTTCGTGGGTGATATCCTTCTGTACAGTGTAGTCCCGCTCTTCTTTTGGGACAATAGGAATGTTCTGAGGAATGAGAGAACTGTCAAATAACATTGTCATGCAACAGCAATTACAAAAGTGGTGGTAATTTTTTCACAAATGATAAGATTTCCACAAAATTCTTAAACACACAAAATGTTTCGCTAACACAGTAGCTTCGTCAGGTGATATACTGGTACAATGAACTAAACCAACCTTGTCTTGCTTAACTATTATATATCCTTCTTTCCCAACTTGAAGGATTGGTTACCTGTGGACAGGTTCGATTAAACTTCATTTTCGGAAATTATAGGCATAATATCTACATTGAAAAACGGTGTACCAAGTTAACTTGAAAGGTTTGATAGCGAATGGTCAACTATTGAGGTCTAATTGATTGTTAAGTAAAATGTCAAAACTTTTGAGTTTGTTAATTTCTAATCATTCAAAATGATTGAGTTTCATACCTTTATTGTCTACGTGTAGAATTTCGAAATTATCATCAAAACTGTGGTTTTCATCTAATATATGGTTCGCGTATGTTGAATTCGTTTTCTTTTCCAACAAATTCATCTTATGTTCATGAATGCGCTGATTAAGCGTACGACCTGTCGGACCGATATATACCTCAGGACAAGATCTACAATTGAGTTTGTATACGCCTGATTTTTCGAATTTAGAAGTTTTGTCTTTATTATTTTTGATAAACCTTCCCAACGTGTTAATTGTTTTATATGCTACTTTTAAGTCCTGTTTATGTAGGAATGAAGCTGATTTTCAGTTGATGATCCGAAATAGGTCAAAGTTCTATAATTTTGATTATTATTCTTGATGGTAGGACTGTAGTCAACAAAGGATACAACGTTAATTTGATAGACAGTATTATTTCTAAAAACCTCATAATAAATCTATTCAAAAAGTTCATCCTACCATCAAGAATAATAATCAAAATTATAGGATTTTAAACTATTTCGGATCATCAACTGAAAAATTATGTTCATTTCTACATAAACAGGACTTAAAAGTAGCATATAAAACAAATAACGCGTTGAGAAGGTTTATCAGAAAAAAATAAGGACAAAACTTCTGAATTCGAAAAATCAGGGGTATACAAACTCAATTGTGGATCTTGTCCTAAGGTATATATCGGTCAGACAGGTCGTACGTTTGATCAGAGCATTCATGAACATAAGATGAATTCTTTGAAAAACAAAACCAATTCAACATCTGCGGACCATTTATTGGAAGAAAACCATAGTTTTGATGTTAATTTCGAAATTCTACACGTAGAAAATGAAGGAATGAAACTCAATCATTTCGAATCATTAGAAATTGACAAACTCAAAAGTTTTGACATTTTAGTTAACGATCAATTAGACCTCAATAGTTCACCACTGTTGAATTTGTTTTCTTAATAGGTAATAATATGTATTTGCTATCAACCCTTTCAAGTTAATCCGGTACACCGTATTTTAATGTAGATATTGTGCCTAATTTCCGAAAATGAAGGTTTATTGAACCTGTCCACAGGTAACCAATCCTTCGAGTTGGGAAAGTAGGATATATAAAAGTTAAGCAAGCCAAGGTTGGTTTAGTTCATTGTACCAGTAGTTCACCTGACGAAGCTACTGTGTTAGTGAAACATGTTGTGTGTTTAAGAAATTTGTGGAAATCTTATCTTTGGGAAGTTTTTACATTTGCCATAGATTTCCATCAAGTAACGGCCGAGTCAATTCAAAAAATGGTGGTAATTTCTTGATAATATCAAGTACATAGATGCACGAATCTTTGTTGCTAAAATAATCTCATTAAGTATATAGACGAAGTCCACGAGAAGGTTTTGACAATAGCAACATAGACGAGTGCTAATCGCTAGATAAAATTATTAAAAAAAGCATCACGAATGTAATTCGACGTGATTCTTTTTCAACAACTTCGCAGAATTCCCAGCAAAAATGGCAATTTTACAGCCACACACTTCGGTTATGCGTTATTTCTGTTCGGAGAAGAAGAAGAAGAATCGGAAATTAATAAATTGAAAAAGTGAAACGGTTCACGGTCCACGGTGAAGCCTTCAAAGTCATGCTTTTTATGTAAATAACTCATTTCGAACTGTATTACATGTGGTAGTTTTGTGTCCCAGCAATTTTAGACACCACAGGGTGTCTAAAAATTATGCCCAAGAAATCAAGGAGGTGATTGTACATGATAAAATAAGAAATTCCTTTCACATGTACATACACATACAGTGTGTTAAAACTTTAAAAAAACATCGGTTTTTTTCATGAATATCTCAAATGTCCTTCCACCGAGTTTCTTGAATTTTAGCAATGCTATTTTTTGTCATGAGGGGCTGATATGGCCCTAATTCATTGTCAATAAAATGTGCGCCACTGACTTTTTTGAATTCTGTATCTCCGTAACCTATTAACCAACTGAAAATACATACTCTTGGTCTCTTGAATTATTTCGATAATTTGCTTCATTTCCATGGAAAAATATAATTACCAATTTATTGCAAACAATTGGTCAAAAAATTCCTTCAAAAACTGAGGTGAAAATAAATGAATGATCAATGTCCATAGACATTATAATGAGTACTAAGATTCATTTTCTTCAAATATTTCTTGATACATGTTTGACACACCTTACACTCTGTATATTGAGAACTATGTACCTATTCTCGGTCCAGGCATAGTTTTCGATAAAACAAAGTGTGTCAAACATGTATCATAAAATATTTGAAGAAAATGAATCATCATTCTCATTCTACGTCCATGGACATGGATCGCATTTTCAATTTCACCCCTGTTTTTGAAGCAATGTATTGCACTTTATACAATGGATTGGTTTTTATTTTTTTCCACAAAAACTCAGCCAAATAGCAGAAGAATTCAAGAAACCAAAATGTTGTATTTTTAGTACAGGATATGAATAGATAGAATTGAAAAAAATCAGTGGCGCACATTTTATTGACAATAATATTCGGTAGGGCGCCCCCGGGACGCCACTGGATTTCACGATTTTAATTCTGAAAAGACTAAATCAGACCTTCATGACAAAGAATTCCTTTGTCAAATTTCAAGAGAATCGGTGGAATTCATAAAAAAAACGATTTTTTCTAAAAAGTTTAACACACTGTATCTTGAAAACTATGCATTTCCGGGAGTAAGTATATATGAAATAAATGTCATGTTTCCTCATGCAGAATCACCCCCTTGATTTTTTGCGCATAATTTCCGGATACTCTGTAGATACTAGGTTTCGGAGAGTCGATTACTATACATATATAACGTCGTTAGTGAACTACAAATCATTTCTGATGCATAGTAATAAATGTTTGGCAATGTAACGTAATTATAATTTCCATCTCCTAGCCACCTCGATATTATCTTTTGTTTTAATGTCTATGTCTGTTGTGCGAGCATATAAATATATAAATATACTCTTTTGTTTCCTTCGACAACTAACGGATCTGGTAATTTGAACGAGCTAAGACTAAGCACGCTTTTTTCGCGCCCACGTGATGAGATCCACCTACCATGGTGAACTGCGACCTATCTTTGAAACAAAAAAGTCGACTGAGACCCGGGGGGTCGGGCCCAGCCCCCATTCGTGGGGCTGCGGAGGAAGCAAGCAAAGCAGTGAAGGACCGAGATCACTGGGTAATTATATGGATATCATATAATAATATTATTAAATATTGATCATTATAATATATGAATGGAGAGAACACTTCACACTCTTCATAGAGTACTTATTATAATGTGCATATCTTTTTATGACGGAGAATGCAAATTCTCTACTTGTTTTCAAATTCTTATCGTGTGTATTCAATAGATGTAATTCAATGTTCGTCGTGGCCGGTCGTGGCATATAGTCAGGAAAGTAGTTGTTTTCTGTTGAATAAACCGAGAAAGAATTATTATTTTCATCACATGGAGAATGCGAATTCTTAATGTATTTCTTTAAATAAAATTCTTGGAATGTCTTTCTTGTCAGAAAATGAACCATTGAAAGATGAAATCATATACCGAACTTAAATGTGAAATATTCAATCAATTCTGAGATATTGCGAAAAAACTATTATTATTTTTCAACTTCAACGCCCTGTATCTCGAGAACTGAACACTTGAGGACCCGTATGTGTCTATCTCAGAGATTATGAAATCACGAAAGCTATCACCTGTCAAGCGTTGTCGGTCGAATTCCGCAACACCTTGTTGAAAGACACTTTCCGCATCTTTAGATGGTTTGATAAAAGTCAGATGAAGCTCACTCGAGTAGATTTCCATTTAATTAGTTTCCCTGATGTTGAACTTACTTATTGTAATGTTCTTTTGGCTTCTCAGCCGTTACAAATCTTGTTGATTGTGAGGCTCGACTGATTAATTTTTTATAAGGATCCGATTTTTACTGATAAAAATGTTGCTATTGTTAAGATGTTTCTCCACATAACAGGTACTTTTTAATTGTGTCTGAAGATGGCCGTAGAGCCGAAACTATACTTTCACACTGCTTATATATAATTTTGATATTAAATATTGTCGACCGACTTTGAGTTCGTTTTTCTCCTGTTGAAAAAATACCGGACCAAAGATGGAACTATATAACTTTTTCACAAACACTTTAGAGTGAGAGGAGACGAGAATCTGTCCGTACCCTGTTAAGATGACAAATACGTCAATTTACATCAAGGAACCCTAGTGAGCGTTAACCTATAGGAGGGTGGGGGCTGCTGCCCCACCCTGACCCTCTCTGGCGACGCCCTTGGTCATGATGTTTCCATAGAGCAACTATTTCTATACAGTGTGTCCCACTTACCATGCTCACCATGGGTATCTTTTTAACGGTGAGAGATACGAGGTCGGTTAAATGACACCAAATGTGAAGTTTGTCAAGGCCAACTATAATGTGAAAAAATATTTTGATAAAATCTATTCGTTTTTGTTTTATACGCAAAAAAAAAAGATTTTGATCATTTTCACGTCTCCTCCGTAATTTCTTTATTTATGAAAATATTCAAATAGGAATTTTACATTCTCATGGCACTTTTTCAAGGTGATTTCGAAAAAAATATGAAATTTATACCAACTCTTCTAGAATTCGAGATATCAGCACCAACTTCAGTTTTTCAAATGTAGGTCATATGACTTATTTACAAAAAACTTTTTTTTCTCTTACAGATGATATGTCGCAGTAATAGTTTTGTGTTGATAACAACGGAGTTATCGTCATTTATACAAAAACAAAAAATTATTTGGAAGCCGCCATCTTGAATTTATGAATTTTAACGAAAGAATCATGATCTCCGACCCCAAAAACCCCTACTTACCAATTTTGAATGGAATCGGACCAAATCTTGTCCGTCATCTTGGAGCAGCCATTTTTTTAAATTTCAACAAAAATTCCATAATGTATTGTCACCGGAATCATGAACACCTGCCAAATTTCAAGTTAATCGGAGTTATGGAATTTTTGTTGAAATTAAAAAAAATGGCTGCTCCAAGATGGCGGACAAGATTTGGTCCGATTCCATTCAATATTGGTAAGTGGGGGTTTTTGAGGTCGGAGATCATGCTTTTTTTGTTAAAATTTATAAATTCAAGATGGCGGCTTCCAAATAATTCTTTGTTTTTGTATACATGACGATAACTCCGTTGTTATCAACACGAAACTATTACTGCGACATATCATCTGTAAGAGAAAAAAAAGTTATTTTTAACTAAGTCATAGTGAGCTATGACCTACATTTGAAAAACTAAAGTTGGTGCTGATATCTCAAATTCTAGAAGAGTTGGTATAAATTTCATATTTTTTTCGAAATCACTCTGAAATTCCAATTTGAATATTTTCATAAATAAAGAAGTTACGGAGGAGACATGAAAATGATCAAAATCTGTTTTTTGCGTATAAAACAAAAACGAATAGATTTTATCGAAATATTTTTTCACATTATAGTTGGCCCTGCCAAACTCCACATTTGGTGTCATTTAACCGACCTCGTATCTCTCACCGTTAAAAAGATACCCATGGTGAGCATTGTAAGTGGGACACACTGTATACACGATTCGGACTGAAATGACATGAAGTTGTGCTTGTCTCTACTGTCCACAATAAACTTGCCTTCGACCATATAATTGGAAAAAATAATAAAGGTACATTACGCCGTGCAATATGCGTTCAGATATCCGTTTCCCAGATTTTGTGGGAATTTCTCAACGGAAATACACTGACCACGTGGAAATTCACTGAGCTGTACTAAAGAAATTACAAATATTATTCAGATAATGACCTTAGTGTACTTCATGCACATAACATCTTCTGCATGTGTTTTTTAAATAAAAATCAAACCAGCAATTTTGGACGCATCATTGCCAGTCTATTGAACTAAAATGTTTCAAACCCACATATTTACCTAGGTTTCGCGGACGATCACCTGATGCCTATTAGTATTATTATTTTTATTATTATTATTATTGTTATTGGCAGTTCATATGATTTCAAAACTTATTATTATTATTATATTTTTTGTATTTTTATTAATATGTTTTTTTCTTCTGGTTCTGAATTTCCTTTTTTTCTTTAGATTCAGATAGATTTCTTCAAATCAGCTACAGTAATTCATGCATCTTCTTGGATTGAAAAATTACTTTTGTATGTAATTTTAATTCATATGGTTAAGTGGAAGAGCGCGACTCCTTCTAATAGAAAACCATCCATAGGAAAAGCTAAGTTTGGCTTTTGCTCCCTAGGTCATAGATGGTGACACTATTATTTTGTTATTCACATTGTAACATTAATCAGACCTGCATCAATAAGAGCGATATGATTATTATCATTATTATTACAGGGTGTGTCAGTGTTATCGGCCAGATTCGATGTCATAGTTCTTAACAGTGTATAGTACAACATGGCACTGCTTTTTATAGGTTTGTTTATTTTCCAGTACTCAATGAGAGATTGTATCTTGTTCAATATTCTGGTTGGATCTCTAGTTGTGCCTGAAGATATTGCTACTAAGGAGATGAAGAACCATGATTGTCATAATCATTTGTGATATTTTTTCACTACACCAACCCAAGAAATCGCCATTATTCAGGAAAGTTCTCTTTTTTTTTGGAAAAAAATTCTAAATTGAGAAAACCTGCTCACGAATCTGCGATTGGAGATTCGATTGGGTGTTTGAACCACTTGGTTATGGGTGAAAGCATTGAGGAGGAATATTCCCAGATACATCATTGCGTATTCACACTAGTGTATATGATCAAGGGATACATTGAGAATTCGCATTCTCTATGTGAAACATGAATTCTTTCTCGGTTTATTCAACAGAAAACAACTACTTTCCTGATGGCTATATGCCATGATTGTTTCAAAATTCTTATTGCGTGTGTTCTTTAGATATAATTCGATGTTCGTCGTGGCATATAGCCAGGAAAGTAGTTGTTTTCTGTTGAATAAACCGAGGAAGAATTGATATTTTTATCACAAAGAGAATGCGAATTCTCAATGTATCTCATGTGTCTGATATGTATATATACATTTTTTCATTTTTTTATGTTCATAATTCATCTGAGAATATTCCTTCTCAAGTTCGCTATCAAAAGTTGAATATCCTCAACCCAACTCCGATAATGATAATACAAAAAATTCATTGGTAAAAATTATGAAAAACTCGTGGCCGTAGGTAAAGTGCTTTACGCACAGTAAGCACATCGCACAGTTTTCGTTTATTCCGCTAGTTTAGGTATATCATGATCGCGAAATCGCCGTCAACAGTGGATGACATAACTGAAGAGTTATAATTCAGACTGTTTGTCCAACATTTCTTGATGTACTATATTATTATGGCAGTTGTAAAAGTATAGTATGAAGTGCGTGTTGTCGACGACTGTTGTATGAAATATGCTTGTTGAATAATATACTATTATCCGATTTTTGTATCCACTTGCATTTCTGTTCCTTCTTATTTGAGTGGAATTGTCGATGAAATCGTGAGCACTAGTGCTGGAAAGTAACATTTCCGCATAATTTTTGTATTGTCTATCACAGGTGTCCTTTTGTAGAATCCTTATAAAATCCTGTTCATTTAAAACCTTATTTTTTCATAAATAATATGGACAAAAACACTCGTAGAAAAAATTGTAGTCCTAACTCTTACGGAAAAGTTTTTTTTCCACCCTTGACGGCTTGCCCATACTCCGCTCCGCGTTGTTCGTGCAACTGTTGTCGCGTGCGGGAAAATACTATTTTCCGCACTTGTTAGGTAAATAACTATTCCATAACCACTTTTGATGAGATTTGACGTGATGCTATTGATTTCTCTATGCGACGTTTCGTACTCCAAGAACCATCAGAGGAACAGAAGATACCAGATACCCAGATAAGCCCAGGGCACTGAACAACATCAGCAATTTATAACGTTTATCTGTCTATTTATGCAATAGCAATTTGAAAATGCACTGAACAGGTTATCTATATTAATTTCCACCTACATGAATGAAGTGGAATCAGTAATGTAGCAAAAATCGTACTAGTTATCTAACTGGTAATCTACATGACATATATAAAGTTCAGAGCATCAGAACATCTATCGAGAAATTACCATAATAAATACTTAATTGCGACAGAGTAGCGGAGACGATGATGCAAAATAAACAGACTTTTTCTTTCAATTTTCTGGTCAATACCTGCTTAATATTAAGTCACTGATATAGGTATTCACATTACCAGGCGGGTTCGATTGTCATCATTGGTATCTCGCAAATGACATTTTGAAATTTTCGAAATTCAGAGATATCAGTAAAAAAACTGTTAGGTATTTTTAGAAATTGTTATGAATTTTTATGTCTTTATTTATTGATGGATTTCAAAATAAACCGCATTGCCACTTCTTCCTTGCTACTTATATACTATATCACAATTTTTCCTGCCACCATCATCAGCAGTCTCATGTCATGGTAAATAAACTTCCCAACCAGGACATAATAGAGAAACAAATTTCATGCGCTTTCACCATTTTGTAGAAAGTTCCTTGATTGTACCATATTGTACTCTACTGTAGGATTATGAAGAAATGAACGAAGTGAAAAATGTATTTCCACAAATATTCACTTTCCACTTCCACATTGAAATTTTTAGAAAAATTACATGAAATTTCTATTATTTCTTTTAATACAGCCAAAAGGACTGAGAACAAGCACATAATATAACCAGCAAACACTTCATGACAGATCATACGATAATACAAATAAAAGCTTCCATACAAAAGAACTCCAAATCTAGTTCTGAACTTTATGTCATTCGAATTAAGTTGTTACTCTTCCGAATAACAAGATAAGAGATTTAAGTGTTAGCCCATAACCATCGAGTTAGGTAGTAAAGAGTGGTCGCCATATAATAACATCCGTAATATCTTAGAATGGAATGTCGGTTCAGATCTTGTCGTACTGAAAAAACGATGTATGTTTATGACAGTACTTGCAGGTGTAGCAATTCAATATCACTACTAACAAATGCCTTCAGCTGCGTCTATAATATACCCCCACCTACTTCAGTTAAGTTTGAACTGTTATCTCTTTTCCCGTTGGTAATTCAAGTGTTATATTGTGATTTCGATAAAAAATAATATGTTCCTTTAAAAATGACACCTGAAAACCCGTGTAATTTTCATCACTCTATTAGCACCTAGTAAAATTCTCTATCCAGGAAAATCGAATGTTTACGATCTTGAAGAAAATTCTAATAAGATGGTAGTCGATGATATCTCATTTCAAATGTGTCTTTCAATGAATTATTCCGATCTCAGTGAGATGGAGAAAATATCAATTCAATTCAATATCAGAAACAACATCATCATCATTATTTATTTCATCTACTCACTGCATCAAAAGTAAGCGTTTGCTCCCTTATTTACGAATAAGACCTGTTGCCACGGGTGGAAAAAAAATTACCTCCCGTGGAAGGTGAAATAAATTGGCATTAACTTGCTTCCTTGATGGTTATAAGATCTGTGCTTCCAAAGTACCTAATCACTGTCTCTATCACTAGTATGAAACAAATAATAATGTCCTTTTCGAACTCCAATATGATCTCATACACTTCCTGATCTTCTAAACTTATTCAAACGACACTTTATATAAAATGCAATTACACAATAAACAAATTTTATGTGACAGAGGTGCCAAGTTGATTTTAGATTTTTCGTTCAGATTCGAATACTGTCTGTAACCATATATCATGTAACACATTGATTTGGATCAAGACTCGAGAGATAGACCGTCAGGTAAAATACTGATACAATGAAAGATGTATTTCACCTGACGAAGCTACTGTGTTAACGAAATATGTTGTGTGATTAAGAATTTCGTGGAAATCTAACGGTTTGTGAAGTTTTAATACTTTTAGGAACGCGCACTCATTCTTCCAGATAGAGAACTTCCTAGAGGCAAATTAATAGGAAGTTGTTTTGAATAGATCTTTTATTTCGGCATAGATCTAAATGGTTTCGGTATATTTATAGATGATTAAATATATTTTTCATTTGTTGATGAACTTTATAACTAACACATCTTTGAAAATGTCAGTATACAGTACCAGGAGTATGCTTTGCTCAGGTGCAAGTAAGTACATTTGGTTCCTCGAAAATCGCTGGTCAAAATCCGACAAGTACCAAGCTAATTTTACATATTCACTGTTACGAGAAATATTTCGGAATAGAGTCTTCGCCGTATCGCCCGGATGGAAGATATTCGAAGTTTTGGCGGAACATCTCGAAAGGTTATGGAAACGCCAGAATGTCTTGGGTCAGATATAGATATCGGCAATAACCCGACAGCAATAGTTTTGTATAGAAAGCGTCTAGCGAGTGAAATGGTAAATCAATTCAAGAGTTATTCATTATACTTGAGGAAAAAAAATATTAGATTTTAGCTCGTGCTAAAATGTAATATTATTCATTATTCGACTTCGCGAAGTCGTATCTGTCATGAAGCTTTTCAGTTTTCATTGACAATTGGTGACGTATCAATCAATCAAATGAGTCACAGGATGTTTTCATTAATTGATCTTGAATTAACCATTTTCATGTTCAGATTTTAGTAGTGAATACCATGTTCTGTCTATATATCAACTGAGTGTAATTTCATGTTTCCAGATGACAAGCTTCTCAAAACAATATGATTTGGATCTTTATGCAGAGAGAAGAACCTCAACTATTCTTTGCTATATGGCTCCATTTATCTCTCTTCATAGGAAACATGTGATAAAAATCTGATATTCCATGTAATGAATCTATACAGGTTTCGAAGAAATGACGATTCCTGTAATGATGACACCATATACCTCTCAGAGCAGTGATTTTGGCAATACTCCGATGATTCTATCTCTTTCATCAAATGATGTAATATGTATTTCTCCAAATAACAAAACAGAGGTCAAATCCTCCATTAAAACTAGTTTAATCTTCTCCTGAAGATGCTAACATAGTTACGAAACACTTATCGAGGTGTGAAAAACTCAGTTTGTTAGTGGTAAAACAGTGAGTAGTGTATTATCGTGCCAAAGGTTCCGGTCTTCGATATAACAAGATTGCAGACAGTTGAAATTTTTTATTATTTATCTTCATAGTCATGATCAATTAGGTTTACACAATGACATTAAAACATAGAAAAACAACAGAAATTTCTTTCTTTCGGATTGAAAACGAGAGAACCTGAGGTTATAGCTGTAAACTGGGTAAAGTGAAAGAAATAAGCATTCAAAAATGGTTAATGTTAACGTCATTATGACGTAGCTGCCTCCCACCACATTCACCAAAATACTATAACTGGGTTTCACGGGTAATGTAAATGAAGTATCCCTATAGATTGCTCTACATTATCATTGAGTATTCAGTGTAAATAATCAAGGACATTATTCAACTACTTACTCCATTTCTGCCGAACTCGCTGAGCATAAATGAGGCTGACAAAATTCTTTATGAGTTTCAGATAGACAACTGCCTACCAACGAAACTAGACAGTTCTTAAAATGTACCTAACTCTTTAATAATCTGGGAATGATGCTTATCAGCTTATATACGACACTGTTTCGAATTCGAGAAGAAAGAATCCGAAAATCATAAATAATACTGTAGAAGACCTGTCTTGGATTTCATGTTTTGGTGGATGCGACAGCACTCACTAGATTCTAGAACAGAGAATTCTGAATTTAATATTCTGGTGAAGAGATATAAATAAGTAGGTACTATACACTCAAGTATATGTTTTGAATATTCCAAGTTCAATTGTTTTCCCAACTGAGAATACCGTGTTTTACATATTTCAGCGACAGATATTTTGAGGACTGAGGAGTGTCTAAAAGTAAATAGTATATGGTTCCTGTATATTCATTATTATTGTTTTAGACTTTCTCCAAGATATTTCAGAATTCTTGAAATGTCATACACCCTGAGTAGATATCAATGGACATGGCATAGAAACCATTTAAATATATGTTATATTTATATGGAATTACACTCGGTGACTGACAAAAATGTCCACAGTCATAGCGCCGTAATATTTTGTCCGATTTCAATGAACTTAAATCATTGATTCAAAATGTTTACAATATAGATTGTAACGTGAACGTGTTTTTTTTAAAGAGAGGAATAATGTACCTTGAGACGAAGGCACCTACATTCTCCATGAATTCTTCTGATGACAAATTTTTGTTGATTCAATGATGATACCTATAATATATTATGACGAGTCGAAATATAAGTATAACATTAGATATGTGTGTGTTTCTCTCGATTAAAAAATTTTCACGAAATTCTAAAAAACAGATGTTTTGCTGTTACAGTAGCTTCTTCATGTGAAATACGCGTACCCAACATCCACTACTGAAGTTTCACTTTTGAATACCTCAATTATTATTGAAAGAAAATACTGGCATAGTTTTACAATCCCATAGCAACGCTTTCAAGGCATATCAGTTTTTGATGTCAACAATTATATGATTGCTATGACGCGTCTGAATTTTTCACGAACATTTGCCGCAATTATGAGATATTAAAAAAAACTGTTCTGCCTAATTGGTAATCCACACAACCCATCAGTCAGCAAAGTTAACATTTTGAAGCTAGAGTACCGCTACGAGTACGTTAGTTCATATACATGTATTTCATTATTTTATTCTCAGTTCTTTTTCTCCTAAAGTGCATAATAGTATTTTTCTGCAACCGACAAAAAAGTCGACAATTTTAATACAAAAATTACCTCTCGAACTGACGTTTCTATAACTGAAACAAACATAGGTATGTTGCTAGGCAACACTTTAAGTTCCTAAAGTCGAACATTAGCTCGTAGGAACTGAAAAGGGTGTGCTAGGCTAAAGGTCATCAAAAATAAACAACATTGTTACGGTTGGATATTTTTTGGCAGATTTGACATTTCATACCCATGCTGGAGATATAAATACACCATATTATATAGTTGAGTATTCTTGTTTTGATCAGGAAATCCTTCAAGAATCACATACTTGCTTGATAGGTATTTCATCCGTTATTCTCGAGATTGATACCTTGTTTTTGTATTATCGTGTCAAAGGTTCCAGTCTTCGATATAACTTGTTTTTGAATTATCATTGCCAGCAATAGTTTCTTGTCTCACAAAACGATTTTGTTTATCTTCATTCGATTACCGAGCCAAACACAGTGGATTATGGAGAGGAATAATCGCTATTAATATTGTTGATATGCTCACTAACCTAACATTTTCCACGTCTTGCAGTATTTGCTATTAGGGCTGACACCTGATCCATACACAAATGGATCACTCTGTTGTTGTATTCATTTGAAACTACAATTTGAACACCTTTGAAAATTGAATGAATCTGATCTGTTAATGCAGGTAGAAGATTCTCACCATTTGTTGCATTGCTTACATATAGCACGCCATTGGTGGTTACTTCACATATATATTTATTTTAATTCATTCTTTCGGTTGCAGAAAAAATAGCATGTTTCATTCGAATCAAAAGTGACTTTAGATCATGATGAAACAATCTACTATTGAACTTTGATCCCGGAAAACACAGAGTTACACAAACTGTGTGTCCATCTAGTTTATACTTACAATATTTTTCTTAATTTTGATGAAAAATTCCGGAAAATCTCAGAAATAATGACTAGTTCAACATAAGTCCTACCGATTATGTTCAATATTCAGTTGTCAAGTCCTCCAACTCTGTGTTTTGCGGAATCTCGTTTCGCTCGTCCCGATAATTCCCATTGTCACACAAAATGCGATTCCTAACGTGTTACGTACAAATATTTTGCCTGATTTAACAATTTCACAATATTTAGATGGCAAGTTGACTTCGCAGGTCACTTTGAAGTATCCGTCAAACAAGAATATGGTCACAAACCAGCGACAGACTCGTTCGATATTTTCATAAATGGAAAATTGCTGATTCAAGTTTAGATTTCCCAAGTGATATCGAGGAAGCAGCACAAAATGCATTATTCTCTATCTGTATTTATATTACCTAACTGGCATTGGAATAAACAATAAATCACCATCACTTTCAAAGTTCAAGTTTCAAAACATCTGTCAAATAGCATGTAAAAATTTTTGTTTATGTTCTGGTTCCCACGAAAAAGAATATCCTCTGTATTTTTCAGAGAACATCGTGAGAACCAATGGAAATAAGGTAGGAATTGGTGTTCTGCTCAAATTTCTGGAGGTTATATGCCTCGGGGAACACCTCCCTTGGCAATGTGTTCCAGAGCCTCGCTGTTTGTTTGATGAACGAGTCTTTGGAAAGAGATGTTGTGCAGGTCTCCAAAGTGACCACGAAGGGGTGCGAAGCCTCAACACGACGGGTTGATCTCGCGGGGACTGCCAAGGGAGGAGCAATTGTTGATATTTCAGAAGAACATCGTCCATGAAAATATCTATAAAATAGAGCGAGATCGCCAACTTCTCTACGGTGTTCCAGAGAAGTGAGTGAGTTTGCGAGCGAGGCATCACCCACGAGACGAATTGCCGTTTTTTGGACAGAATCCAACAGTTTCAGGGGAAGTTTGGGTGCTGCACTCCAAATATGGGAAAGCAGTATTCCAGGACAGATCGAATCTGTGCCTAATAGATCATAA
>OU896707.1:66799101-66859771 GCA_918026855.4 Phaedon cochleariae | reverse complement strand
TTACGACTAATATATATTTATTTAAAAAAACTTGTATTGCTGTATTGTTACAAATATTACAGAGTGAACCACCCTGTATAGTTGAAGCGTTTCTCTTACGTCACATGTAGATTTCCGTTGAGGTGTCATCGACTCGGAAATGTCATCTGATGATGAATATCATCCGGTGATTTATTTCCTTCCCGATGCTACTGCCTTATTCATCATTTTTAATTTGAACCGTTCGATCTCCGCCATCCCGCAACAAGTCCAAGTCGCGTTCGGCATTGTTTTGCGGCAAATTGGACAAGTGACAGGTCGCCGCGATGCGAGCAGTCACAGCCGCCTGCGTCTGGCCTTTATCTCGACAATTAATCTGGAAGCGTGGAAAAGTCGGATGTTTTTCTTGAAATGGGGTGGACGGCGATAATTATTCCAATCAACGGCGGCGTGGCATAATGATGTACGGGCTATATCTTCCGAATTCAACTCTCTATGAAACGCTTTTTACTTTTCATTGGTAGTATTCTTTTTACTAACTTTGACTGAGATTAACAATGATTCTCAGTGCAGCTCAATAGCTCAGTTGTATAACATGTTTCATTTATCTTAGTCTGATGAGTGAGTTTTCTTAAGAACTTATTGAGATTATTCCTTCCCCCTCACCCCAACTGAACTTGCTATTCATATGGTGTTGTAGTGAGAAAAATGTGAGACTGGATTAGTAGTTCTGTGGTTCTGTGCTGAAAATTGTGAGGTTATATTTTCATTTTGACATGCTTTCAGCTTTGAAGTTTCAGTCCACGGGTTAAATCCTATGAATACTCACCACAATAATATTTCTATGCTCCTCATTAATTTCCTCAGCCATTTTACATTTTGGTTGAATTATGTTGGGTTATGTTTTCTTTCCTTGCCCTTTCTGACAGATAAAAACGTGTTCTTTTCATGCATCCATCGCAAAAGCTGCTTCACAAAAACTCGGATTCCTGTTTCGTGCGAAAAGCTACTTTACACCTCAACAGCTTCTCATGATCTACAAAGCGCAGATACGGCCTGTTCTAGAATACTGTTCCCACATATGGGGTTCAGCACCAAAACATACGCTGATGCTCTTAGATTCCACCCAGAGAAGAGCCATTCGCCTGGTGGGTGACGCCACACTCACTCACTCTTTGACATCATTGGAACACCGTAGGAAGGTCGGCGACCTTTCACTTTTCTATCGATACTTCCACGGGAAATGTTCTTCGGAAATCTCTGCTATCATCCCTTCACTAGCAATACCAATCAGACGAACTAAACAAGCCCAGTCAGCAGATCCTTTCGTTGTCAACCTCGAAAGATGTCGAACAGCACTTTATCAAGACTCCTTCATCCATAGAACGGCTAGGCTCTGGAATTCATTGCCTGTGGAAGTATTCCCAACAACATATAATCTCCAAAAGTTCAAAAAAAATTCCAATACCTACCTCCTGTCCCTATCCTCCCTAGGAACGCACGATGTTCTTTGAACATTATAGGGATTCCCTTTCGTGCGCTCCAAGCGATAAAAAAAAAATGCAATGACAACTCAGATCCGTCTCACCTCCTTCTGACTCAATTGATCTCAATAGTGAGAATGTAAGAAGGTAAAAAGAATATTCTTATTGTACCTATCATTTCAACAAATATCAATAAGGCACAATTCATGCTCTAGATTATGTTTCATGTGTTTGGAAAAGTGTTCATTATGATTATTCGGAAACAATCTATACAGTGTGTCCCAAATTCGATCCTCGCCATTCGGATCCCAGTAACTATGAGAGATAGAGAAACGGTTAAATTAGAAATGATGCAGCACAAATCAAATGCAATTTTGATTCCTGTCAATTTACCTGAAATTGCGGAGGAATGTAGTTCAAAGTGTGCTGAACAAAAGTCTCCATGGGGTCAAATGATTTCTATGAGTAGTTCTCGTGCTACGCTCTCGTGAATCGTCTGATGCTACGTATAGAAAAAACTTGACTGAAGGATCTACAAAGGAGGTACACACGCACTTGTGAGATATCGAAATCGAATTCAGGAATTCAGGAACTTTGCTGATTATTTGAGCTATTTTCCATTACTATATTTTAGATACATTAACATCTATCAACTGTCATATCAATAATCATATCACCTGTTCTTTGCGCTACTCAAGGCCAACAAACGTGATGCTACGTATAGAAAAAACTTGACTGAAGGATCTACAAAGGAGGTACACACGCACTTGTGAGATATCGAAATCGAATTCAGAAATTCAGGAAGTTAACTGATTACTTTCACAAATTCCGGATTCCTCGATAGATTCTGATTCAACATTGAAGGACCCCGCACAAATCAAATGCAATTTCGATTTCTGTCAATTCACATGAAATTTCGGGAGAAAGTACTTCAAAGTGTGCTGAACAGATGTCTCCATGGGGCAAACGATTTCTATGAGTAGTTTTCGTGCTACGCTCTCGTGAATCCTCTGATGCTACGTATAGAAAAATCTTGAATAAATGATCTACAAAGGGGGTACACCATGGATGTATAAACAACACGAACTTGTGAGATATCGAAATCGAATTGTCTCTGAAAAACTTAGTGCAGAGTTTTTACGCTGTCATACTGAGAAATCACAGCTGCTTATGGGATTTTTCATAACTGGATTAAATCGTCAAATCATGTCACCTCTTCGCACTCGGATTATTTCAACTGTTAAACTGACAATCTTTGTAATTATGCATCAAGTTTTCAATGTATAGCCCGAATATTTTGAAGTACTTATAGTATCAGTACTGATAGATAACAAAATATGATAACTCTTGAATTTGTTGAATATAGTGGTCACGTTCAAAGTATTCAGGTATTCAGCTTTGAACGCAGCAGGTAATAATTTTAAAAATTGGTGAAGTCACATATTCATGAAATGGCGAAAGCTCCATGTTCAAAATGCATGAACTCTTGATGATTTTGAACATAGAGCTTTCGCCATTTCATGAATATGCGACTTCACCAATTTTTAAAACTTTTATGCGCATTCACCATTTTAACGAATTACTTGATAATACAAGATTTTATGAAACGCAAATGAACATTTTATTCTGAACAACGGAGTTGATAGAGTATTCCTCTTGTTTTGCCGTGTAGTGAACAATTTTATTCCACATCCATGATAGAACGTGCACAGAAGAGCTCCACTGGAATTTTCACCGGCACATTAAATGTCGCGCACAATTTCTACTACTATAAAACTGAAAAAGAATGCACTCAAAATGATAGCAAAGTATTAAAAAAATAATGAAAAATGTGATCACCTTTCAACTTATAAAAAAAATTGTTTTCATCTGGAGAAATTCTAAATGGAATAACAGAAAAATGAGAAGTGGACACAAATAAAATATCTTCAACCAGTGAAACTACAGGGATTATGTTGTAATATTAGTTTCGCTGAATTTCTGAGCATTGAACATACCTGAGAGAAAATTAACCTTTTCCGTCGACCTCGTATTAACGACTAAGTTTAATGTATATGAAATCGTTCATTAATGACCCCTATTAATGAACGATTTGTCTATTAATGTACGATTGTTTTATAGGCAACCAAACATACACCGCGTGCATTCATTGTTTATGCTATAACTTACGGAATCTGCATTTAAATCGAAAATATGGATTTCATTGAAGATTTTCTGTTAACGGGTTCACCTTTCCAAGTTTCTGACACGATTGTAATCCCTGTTTTCTAACACAAGGAATTTATTTTCTATGTTGATCATTTCGACAAATGTCAAATGACACTAATGTCAGTGACAAGGCTACTGGGTGATTCTTAGCAGTTTCCAGATGAATGATGAATTCGCGAACCAAGTTTTCTTCATTGCAGGAGAAATGAGAAATATAGTCGACGGAAAAATTTTGTAACCAACTTGTATATTAAAAGGCGATTAATGATCTCGAACCTTAACGCGCTCGCTTCGCTCGCACGTTAAAATAGCTCGATCATTAATCGCCCTCATTAATAAACTAGTTGGTTAAATAACTATTTCACGTCGGCGGTAGGAGAAGTTAGCTTCTCCAGTAACAAAAGGGGGGTAGAAGTGGCGTATTATTTCCTAGGGAGATAATGATACATATATCCTCCCTAGGGAGATATTGTCATTTCTGGATTTCACTGGTATCAAAATTAGAATCACTGCAGAAGCAGTATCAATACTTTATTGAGGTTATACCTCGATTCCATGTTTAATTACCATTAAAATTCTCAAAGCTGTTCTCATAAATTTCAGATTGTTATTTGCGGTCACCTTCAGTTGTCAACAAGATGCATGTTGTCAAGATATCAATTCCACAAACTACTGATGACTACTAATTATGATAAAATACTTTGACCAAATTTTTATTTTTTCCAAATTTTTGTGTTTACGCCTGCATATGAAAAATATTCCTCGACTACTATTGTAAGTGGCAGTAAGCTTATTCATTATTCCGAATGTTTCGGGATTTTCTCTCCTCGTTTCTATAAAATAAAAATATAAATATTATTTCAATATACGTGTAGTAAGGACAAATCAGATGATTTGCCCCAAAATGTCACTGCGTTTGAAGAATTTTCCTATCAGAGAGCCTAGAAGAAAAATTCACTAGCTTGTTAGTGACAATTTGTATTGAAAAAAGTTTGGAAAAGAGAAATAAAGGTATATAAAAAAAATATCAAATTTTCACGTATCTTTGGACGTTTCGGGAACGATTCTGCTCCCGTTTTCAACATGAGAAGAGATTATTTCAATAGCGAAGTCGTATACCTATGCCTTGAAGCTTTCAGTTTTCAATGACAATTGGTGACGTCGGCAATCAAAATATAACTTGTTGGTTTTGGAATAGTGCTCGAATTTTTTTTCCGAAAAATGAATTTTTCGGCCGTGCCTCGTATACACCCTGATTACCTATAGTTCATGTGTTCATAACTAGACATCTATTTGAGTTCCGATCAACACATTTTCTAGCTCATTTTGTCTTATTTATATACTATATACGACGTTTTCACGAACTTTGTCGGCTTATATCTCAGAAACTAAACATACAAAACTTTTGAAACTCACATATTTTTTTAATGAGCCATCCCACAATAACATAGTAAAATTTCAGCCAATTCGACCGAGAGCCAATTTACCGTGTTTTCGTGCGGGGTCCTTTGTATATTGTGTATCTGCATTTGAAAGTTTTGATTGAGTTGATTTAGAATATAAGGAAATCATTGGAATTCAAACAGGAAATTTTTATTTATTCCACAATAGAGATGAACACACTAATTACTTATTGGATTGCACAGATCTTATAGAATTATCGACGCCAAGAAAGCATACTGAAGCCAATATATCTCACCTCTCACGGGAAGTGAAATTTTTTGTCTTCCGTGGGAGTAAATTGGCTGGCAGCTTTTTCCCATTAGATTCTTTCAATTTCCACCTTGTTACTGCTACCTCGTTAATGTTACTATCTATGACTCTACGACGAAATATTCTATTGAAAAAGTATATATAGATATTTATTTTATATTTTCCATTTTCTCCACAATCGAGTACCTAGCAAAAATTCAAACCATAAAGTGCAATTTCTCACTGTGCCTAAACATTGTTGATTATAAACCGCTTCTGTGATTATGAAATTAGATGGAGTATCAATATTTTTATGAATGAAATGTATCGATTCACGACAATAAGAGTGTTATTATTGCCCTTCACGGTTTGAACGTTTGATATACATGGTACAATTAGATCTAAGGACAATTTAATTACACATCTCATGTATCGAACGAAATCTCGAACTGTATGTCAGAGAGGGATAATTAGTTGGCAACTTTGTCTTTTGTCGTGCTGAACACATAATATTCAGTTCGAAAGAGAATACGAACTCGAAAGTTTTATCATCACCAGTTGAAGTCACATTTTGTAATATATCTAATGATCCACTAAAGAGAGTTTTCTAGCCTCTCTGTTAATTTCTTCACACATCATCAGTTTCTCTATTGATGAACAGTATAAGTGGTGTAGCTTCAACATATGATAAATCAGTGTCACTAGGGCAGTGATTCCCATACCTCTCTTGCTATACGATACCTTTCTACAACGTATAATTTTTCGCACAACCGAACGACGAAAAAAATAATGATAATCACAATTATCCTTAAGGCTTTATGCTTTATTACACATTTTTGTGCCCATTATAAATACGTCTTTTTCATTTTATCATTCTTCGAAAGTTGGGTTGGATATGAGACAACTGAATTATCATATATCTGGTGCATCATCCTATTCTTCTACTTATTTTCGTACTCGCACATATGCAGAAAATATGATGTCGCGAAGAAAATTATTTTATTTCTGACAGTGACATTATAAGCTTATATCGTCATAGTTACCATATCTATTATGAGGGTCATAACTCCCTTGGGATGTTATAGATGCTATAATTCCCTCTAGCTAAAATTAAATAAGAAATGCATAGCAACAACCACGCAATAACGTAGCAATAAGGAATCTCCTATTCGCGGTAGTCAAGATCATCATCTGACGTTCTGATGACATTGAAACTATATGGAAAAACATGTCTAACTTCCAATCGGAAAGGTATCTAATGAATGAAATCAGTCAGAAATAAAATTATCTATGTATCACGGGAATTACTGAGCCTCAATAACCTCAGGCAAAACTTTGCCATCGGTAATTAAGGCCGTCATAATTCCCTTAATACATAAATAACTATTTTTCGGCAACCGGGCGGGAAGTGCTCACTTCCCTTGTCACTATAACTATGAAAATTTTGGTAGATATGGTTTTGATAAATGCAGAAGATAATTACCATAGCAGCAAAATATCGGCTGACAGCTATATTTGACATGAAATTAGTTTTGACATTTTGATTTTCGAAAGTTTGGTTGCAATTATCTCAATAAACTATCGAAAGCAGCTGCGATAGTGAGTTTGAAAATGTCCATACGAAATCTCCAATGTTACAGTAAGTATAGCTATTTTATAGGTATTCTGTTCAAATTTCAGTATTTGATACAAGTGAGAATTAATAAAGAAGAAATTGTATTCTACAAAGAAATATAATATGTAAATGTCTCTCATTGTTTTGATTCTCTACATGGTTGCCAAAAAATAGTTGGACTCGTCTCGGCCTAGGATTTTGTCTACTCGTCCAAAAAAACAGCATTTCCCAGAATTGTTACGTAAATTACTATATTGCCTATACGTGTCTGAACACATTCATTCTTCAAATCGAACTTCGAGTTGTTCATCCAAAATTAGTTCTAGCAGCTGTTGTTTATCGTATTGAAACGATTTTGCACCTACAGACAATCTTCACTACTATTCAGCAAAGTTGGAAAGTATTCTGAAAAAGTTTCAAAGTGCACAAAAATGACACAGTGCAAAGTGCACACATTCCAAAGTTCTGGATCTATAATTATTGAACATACTCTTCTGTAAGGAAGGCACTTATATACAGGGTGATTCACATAAGAGCCGACATAGAGCAGGGGCATGTAGGGGGTCCCAAAATATGGCAATTTCACGCAACTTCCCTCCATGCTAAGTTGCTTCCCTAAGGAGCTATAGGCTTTGGAAGTGAAGATATAAATTTTGAAAAAAATCAATATCTCCGTTATTCTTGAACTCAAAGCAACCAAATTTGGTACACTTTGTGGATGTATTCAGGGCGTTACTTGACAGTAACTAGAGTTTAATTGAAATTTGTAAAGGGGGTATACCGGGTGGCGCACCATTATTTTCATTGCCAACTTTTGAATTTTCGATGATTTTAAATAACACACCTAGAGCGCGCGTTTTCAGCTATTCGAGTTTTTGATGAAAATGATGAGGTTTTTCGAAAAATTACTGAAGTAAGAAAAGTTTCAGAATTGAATTGCCCACAAAACAAAGCAGATATTTTCCAAATCCCTCAAGGGTTAACAAAACTCTGTTGAATATTAATGGTGCGCCACCCGGTATGCCCCCTTCACCTGTCAAGTAACGCCCTAATAACATCTACAAAGTGTACCAAATTTGGTTGCTTCAAGTTCAGGAATAACGGAGATATTGATTTTTTTCAAAATTTATAATTTCACTTTCAAAGCCTATTACTTCTTAGGGAAGATACAACACAACCTGGAGCTAAAATCTACTACTTTTTTCCCTTGTATGATGAATAATTTTTTTTTTCGGGCATTGACCAAAATAGACTATTGAACGTAACTCATACATACGACAGACAACTCCAATTTGTTTGAATGGTGAATGATTTATGCAAACACGATGAGAGGGAAAGTCCGATATAATATTCAATTTTTAAAAGATGAGAGAGAAGGTCCGATATAATATTCAATTTTTGAAAGAATATATCCCCCGAAGAATTTTATAGCATTAGCATGACTTAAGGAGATTAATTACATTGTATATCGGCGGATTTTCTGTTTGTGAAATTTCATTAAAGCTCATATATTGTTTATGAGGCAGACATCAGTCTTTGTGATTTCACAATCGCTAACATATTCATGTTCAGCTTATCATGAAAAGCCCGAATCAAGAGGGTGGATCAGACTGATAAGGGCTTATAATCTTACTATACCGGGGGCGGGAGCAAGAGAGAATGTTTTATTTTGAATCATTCGAGATTGAGTGATTACATTTTTTCTGTGACGGGAAAAATGTTTGGCATTTCATCTCTGTTGGCTGGTTATAAAATGTCACTTTCCATGAATTACTTTTTTCCCGTGGGAAAAAAGTGGGTACTTTTTTCCCGGATATACAGTCTGTCCAAGATAAGGTTGAACAGCATGGGGATCTCGAAAACGGTAAGAGATACGAAGTCGGTTGAATGGAGAAAAAGTTGCGCATTCGGAGGCTCATATCAAGAGCCTACGAAAATTTTAAAAATTATTTTCAGTTTTTGAGTTATATCGAAAAAAGTGAATTTTTGGAATATCTATTTTATTTTTTTTCGCCGTTATTATTAGAGATACAGCAAAACTGAGAATACTTTTCCATAGCAACTTTCGATGAAGTTCAACGTGGTGATACCGATTTTTCAATGCGACGTTTCGTATTCGTGGAACCATCATCAACTTTCGTTTTTTAAATACGGTCCTGGTAATTTTTTCACAGATTCTGAAATGTTTTTTTATTCTGAATTCAACCATGTATTATACAAAGTGGTTTATGTGTGTTTCGACCTATTTTCAGCCATCATCAATGTTTTTTCGAAATTCCAAAGAAAAATGCCATCAGTTCCACTTATTTTGAAGGAAAATTAGTCAACACACTAATGCCTCATCAACCGGTTTCAATCAACAACCCATTTCATTTTGCAGAAACAAAAATTCCGTCCATAAAAATTCAGAATATGTCAAGCGCTAAAACCAGGCGATGACGAAAGGCGCAGGACATTCTGGGAGTGGTATACCAGGAAATGTTAAAATTTTGCAGATTTCTTTCGAACAATCATCTGGACTGATGAAAGCATGGTCACTAATCATGGTAGCTTCGATAAAAAAAATACACATTATTGTTCACGAGAAAATGAACATTTATACATTACAGCGAGACACCAACACCGTTTCGGCTTTAATATGTGGCTTGCAATATTTGGTACACGAATTATTGTTCCTTCTATTTACCATGAAACACAGACTTCCGAACGTTATAGAAATTCGCTTGAGA
This sequence comes from Phaedon cochleariae, assembly GCA_918026855.4. Classification (NCBI taxonomy): domain Eukaryota; kingdom Metazoa; phylum Arthropoda; class Insecta; order Coleoptera; family Chrysomelidae; genus Phaedon; species Phaedon cochleariae. The sequence goes on along the minus strand of OU896707.1, from coordinate 66,850,064 downwards.
ATCATCTTGAGGATCTCTGGATGATTTAACGATTGCGGAAGTTCAGAACTGTTGGTTTCAACACGATGGCGCTCCGGTACATAATTCCAGAGAAGTCCGTGCGTTTTAATCCCTTGGCCGGCGCGGTCGCCTGATTTGACACAGCTGGATTTTTTCTTAGGGGATATATCGAACTTTGTACACGCAAATAACTTTGATGATGGAGAAGAACTAAGGGACAGTGTCTTCGAAGCATTCAATAGAATAACCCCGGAAATGCTTAGCAATGTCTTAGAAGCAACTGTGAGAAGAGCATATCTTTGTTCAGAAAATAATGGTTATTATTTTGAACATTTGTTATAAATGTCTCTGTAGGTATTGTCGAAGTTAAGTTGTTAAAGTAATTCGTGTAAGAATTCATCAACAATTTTAAACGCTGCATTGATCGAATGATGTAGTGAAAAATGTTTTAATCACTTTTCAGTATTGAATAAATAATCAAGTTTGACACTAAATGATCAGAAATAAGTGGAACTGATGGCTTTTTTCCTTTGGAAGTTCGAAAAAACATTGATGATGGATAGAAATAGGTCGAAACACATTCGAACCACCTTGTATAGTACATGGTTGAATTCAGAATGAAAAAACCTTTCAGAATCTGTAAAAAAATTATCAGGACCGTATTTAAAAAACAAAAGTTGATGATGGTTCCACGAATACGAAACGTCGCATAAAACAATCAGTATCACCACGTTCAACGTCATCAAAAGTTGCTATGAAAAAGTATTTTCAGTTTTTCTGTATCTCTAATAATAGCGGAGAAAAAAAATAAATAGAAATTCCAAAAATTCACTTTTTTCGATATAACTCAAAAACTAAAAATAATTTTCAAGATTTTCGAAGGCTCTTGATATGAGCCTCCGAATGCGCAACTTTTTCCCCATTTAAGCGACTTCGTATCTCCTACCGTTTCCGAGATCCCCATGCTGTTCAACCTTATCTTGGACAGACTGTATATATCACATATATATACACTGTTGATGGCTGTTGTTGTGCTATAGTTCCGGAAAATGAGTCAATAATACTGTCTCCGAGAAAGAACTGCAAGTCCTTTTATCTTCCATTCGACTTCGCGGTTACGTATATTACAAAACAACCACTAAATTCGCAATTTTTTGAAATCAAATCACGGAATTAGACTGACAGAAGTGACATCAGATATTTGATAACTTCAAAAGAATGATAAAGATGCCTACAACGCAGGTGTCCCTACTGTTGAAAATTTCACGTCGATAATTTTCAGATTTAAAATAATGTAATATCTTCCCAATATTGATTCGTCCTTTCTTCTGTCACAGAAAAAAATAGTGTATTATACACGGGAAAAATATTAGATTTTAGCTCACGGAGCTAATCTACTACTTTTTTCCCTTGTATCATAAATAACTATTTTCCTGTGACGGAAAAAAAGTTTGGCTCGATAGGGTTAAGTGTCTATATAAGTTCATTTGAATAATTATTTCATTTTGAAAACTAATTAGTTCGAACAAATGAAGCAAAGTGATGCATATGAACTTTGCAAATACGAATGAGAGAAGCCAATTTATGAATATCGCTATCTAATTAAGTATATAGGTAGGTGTACGTTAATTTTGTTGCTGTTCATCTTTCATACAACCTTTGATAATTTTCCAGATATTGACAACGAATACTCATTTGTACCTTCTGTTCAATAATTGATTATATTTATTTTTCCAATTGTAGAAGATACAATTATTCAGTACATTGCACTGGATAGAAAATAGAAGTAAATATTGATTCATTCATCATTAGCATGCAAAATAAGTAGGTAGTTAATTATGTACGAGTATCTTATTCAACACGAAAAACTGTTTTCCCTTCATTGAAAATTCATTCAATTCACTTTATTTGTTATTCAATTAGGCTAAATTGTATAAACCGGGTGACCCGGATTTGATTTTTCCCCCTGTATATCCTCGTTGCTATTCTGAATGTATATTCAAAATTTGGTAGATCAATTTGATTCCATGTATAATTTCCCTAGTATCAGATCATATATGACACTTCCGGTTTGACCGGAAGTGCAGCAAATTCTTTCATTTCATATACGAAGTACCTATACTTTTTGCGGGAACTCACGATTCATTTATGAATTACCTTTCAATGATATATCACAACCATACTTTAAATCCACAATCTACTCATAAAATTGCGATTTTATGAAAAAATACTTTCTGTATACCCCTTATAACTGATATTTTTATAAGAGTGTGCTATGTATAATGAGAAATATTTGAATAAGAAAATAAAGTATGTGAGCGTGTGAGTTATAATCAACCTGAATTCACTGTTCTGATGTGAGATTCGCAGGAATGGCACCCGAATCTAGTAAGTAATTATGTATTTATCACTATTCACTTGTCATGGTCATGATTACTCGGTTTCAATTAGGATTGAAAAGAAGCCCTTTCATAGTAACATAGGTATATGATTGAAGTATATTGCTAGTGGTGAAAAAAATTAATATAGGTACACCTTGGTAGCAATAGAATATTATTAACACGAGACCTTATGTTCCGTATAATCTTGAATTGATAATCTTGAATTGATAATTTTCCTACACTTTACGAGGGGAATACAAAAAATATTTTTTTTATATAATTTCAATTATATGAGTTTGTGAATTTCAAGCATGATTTCGGATATTTAATGAAGTCATTATAACACCCAAATGCGTATCGAAACGCTGAACTTCCTCTTTCAAAGTTGGTAATGGTAACGTCAAACTACCAGACGAGTGACACGAAGTTTTGTGTGATTAGAAAATAAACCTTCGATTTTTTTTTCATTGTTACCAACTACTTACCTTGTATACCGGGTGTCCCAACCCTTTTTATACACGCAAAACGGGTGACAGTATGTTCTGAATGTTCATAAATATATCATTTTATTTGATTATTTGGGACTTTCTCTCCTCGTTTCTACAAAATGAAAATATGAATATCATTTCAATATATGTGTAGTAGAACAAATCAGATGATTTTTCCCAAAAAAAAAATTCAACAGCTTGTCAGTGAAACTTTGTTTGGAAAAATGTTTGGAGAGAAGAAATCTAGATATTTTAAGAAAATATCGAATTTTTACTTAGCTTTGGACGTTTCGAGAACGAATTCGCTCTCGTTCTCAACATAAAAATGCAAAATATTTTTTTTCAAAAATTCTTTTCTAGTTTGACACTTCCCAGTGTCATACTGATGTTAGCATATGGATGAGTGATGATGTTAGTATAAAAATGGGTTACAGGATGTTCTCATTAATTGATCTTTAATCTACAAAGTTCATGTTTTTTCCAATGATTTTAATATTATTCCACTCTGCCATATGTTGTCCATTTTTAGTGAGGATGGGTTCAGTTATCTTAGATTTATCGATATGTTTTTTCTTGATATTGTACTTCTGTTCTGTCATTCCGAAACTTCCAAGGCTAAGTAAAAATTCGATATATTTTCAATATATCTATATTTCTTCTCTTCAAACTCTTCTCCAAACAAAGTATCACTGACAAGCTATTGGATTTTTCTTTCTTCTAGGCTTTCTGATAGAAACATTTGTAAAACGCAGTGACAGTCAGGGGGCAAATCATCTGATTTGTCCTATTACACATATACAGTGTGTCCCAAATTCGATTCTCACCATTGGGATATAAGTAACTATGAGAGATAGAGAAACGGTTAAATCAGCAAAGTTGTAGCAAATTTAACTTTGAGTCAGAATCTATCAAGAAATCCAGGCTAGCCTTAGCCACTCTTGAGTTATTTGAGAAAAAATGGAATCTTGTATTTTTGTTTTTCTCGAATATCTCGGAAACTATTGATATTATGGAAAAATTACTTCAACATTCTCATAGCACTATTTGGTGTTCTTTTCAATTGTTTTGTCAATTTTCCATCAAAATGTAAAATTTTTGTGATATCACCAGAGATTCATCAAGTCAAGTAGCTTGATATTTTAACAAACTACTTGACTTGACTTGAAAATCAAGCTCGTGGCAAATTACGTACTTGACTTGACTTGAATTTGAGATATTTATTACTTGACTTGAAATCAAGCTACTTGATAATACTTGATCTTGATACGCACGAGTCGCACAGCGTATATTTCTGCAAGCTCGCTCACGCTTAGACAAAATACGGGGATTCCCCGATATCCGAGCTGACTGAATCGATCGCGCAGTCAGTCTTACGATGCCATTTTCATTTCATCAGTTATATACAGGGTGACTCACGGTCGATGGTAGGTTAGACGTTCACGTTTATGATAGGAACGCAACGCAGGATTTTTCTGAAAATTTCGCATCTCACATTTCATCACCGGTACTATCGATCTAATATATTTTCAAAATCACGACGTTGTCGCTTCTATAGAAAAGTAGGAACCACTTTGTTATTTCGAATTGAACACCCTGTATTTTATTGCATTTTCAGATTCTCCTTGAAGAGTTGATTTCATCGATACATCACACTCGGGTTAACGCGAAAAAGATTATGGAGATATAGAGTGCGAAAAATCGAGATTTTTCAACTTCAGGAATTTTTTGTGTATGCGAAATTTTCAGAAAAATCCCGCGTCGCGTTCTCCATAAACGTCTAACCTATAACATCGACCGTGAGTCACGCTGTATAGATACACATTAAAACTGCTGAAAATCAAGTAGCTTGATAGAACTACTTGATTTTTCAAGTACTTGATAAATAATTACTTGACTTGACTTGACATTAAAAAACTTTCGCTTGACTTGAACTTGACTTGATTTCAAGTCAAGTCAAGTCAAGTAGCTTGAATATCAAGTCAAGCCGTGAATCTCTGGATATCACCTACAACTTCGGTTTTTCTCATGGACACCATATTGGATTTTCACAGATTTGAAATCACCATGCAGCAGCACCACAGTTTCATGTAATGAGGAGTACTGATTCTCAATTTTTGTGTCCAGTAGGCTATGCGCTAAACTCTCTATAAACAATAACGATTATGTGTTCTGGCACAACTTTCATAGAGTACGCTTGGAGCCAAGTGACATTTCTGTAAACGTCAAGAGAAAATACAAGTTAATTATGTCGGGGCAAACAATGCCGTTCAAAAAAACCAGCGACAGTACAAGGGTTAAGACCTGGTGATAATGAACGTCGTCTCGGGTTTTGTCACAGGTATGTACGTCAACCAGTGTGAAAGAATCGATATCGATATTTCGAAAATCAATTTGGTGCTAAATTAATTACTACTCATGAACCTGTTAGATGACCTCCAAGGTCGCCTGATTGTACGCCTCTCGATTTTTACATGTGGGGCTACGTTAAAAATAAAATGTATGAAGAGCCAATTCAAGATATTGATGATCTACGAGAGAGTGATGGACACATTCCAGAACATCAACAGAGTTCATCCAAGAAGAGCAGCGAATCACGTTCGCTCGCGAATATTAGAATGTAACGAGAACAATGGGGCCATTTCGAGCAGTTCAATCAATTCTTTTTAGTACTTTTATTATCCACCTGTTAAGTTATGCAAGAACATAAAACACAGATACCATAATCTAAGGTAAAAGTCATGGTGGAATGAATTAGTAACTAATAACACAACATAATGAATTGTCGTGGAGATAACTTCGAGTATTATTTATTAGTTACAGAATTCATAGCCTACTGGACATAAAAACAAAAATTAGAAATCAGTACCCCAAATAAAATAAAACTGTGATTGTGATACATCACTAGAAATGACATTTTATGCTTATTTCAAATCTGTAAACATCCAATATGGCGTCCATAAGAAAAATAGAAGTTGTAGGTGATATTCCACAAATTTCACATTTTGGTGGAAAACTGACAAAACCATTGAAGAGAACGTCAAAAAGTGCTATAAGAAGGTTGAAATCATTTTTTCATAAAATCAATAGTTTTCGAGATATTCGAACAAAACAAAAATACAAGATTTCAGTTTTTCTCAAATAACTCAAGAATGACTAGAGCTTGCCCTGATTTCTCAATAGATTCTGATTCAACATTAAATTTGCTACAACTTTGCCAATTTGACCGTTGCTCTATCTCTCATAGCTACTGAGATCCCAATCGAATTTGGGACACAATGTATTGTGATAATACTCTAATTTTTATTTTGTAGAAACGAGGAGAGAAAATCCCAAATAACCAAGTAACATACACCTCCTCGATTAGCCAACAGACAGTGTTTATGAATATAACTTCACTACTTCCTATTATTGTTACTGGTTATAGATATTTCCGACTTAATTACAACACTTAATTGTTGCCGTGTAGCAGTCGTTCTCATTCCTTAATAATTCGATCATACTATTCACTATCAGCACCATTTACTTCCCTCAGGAGGGCGAATTCGATGCCATTAGTGTCCCGTTTATAAGTTAAAAGCCGTTGACAGCGGCGGCGTAGTCTTGTCGTGCTGTGAATAGCCACAATTGCATTAGTCTCCCACAGGACACAATACTGAAATGCTCAAAGATTGGTTGGAAAAAATGAAGTAGAGAGTTTTTTTCTGGATTGTATATGGACAACAAACCTCGCTACTTCGAACTTGGCAAGATAATGAGTGTCCACGTAGTGTGGAAAACTATACAGGGTGCCGTTCTTCGAGCTCCACCTTGGTGATCTCAGTTATTATAAGAGATACGAGGTCGGTTATATTAGGGATTTCATCTTTTCTTACAAATAGAAAACAATTTATCTCTCTGCAGTTTGAAGAAGAAAATCTGATTGAAACTATATACGTTCGGTTGATAGGGACATCGAAATGGGAGTTCCTCAAGGTTCCATCTTAGATCCTATTCTCTTTATTTGTATGTAAACCATTTGGATTCTATTATTGAGACAGAAATTTACATTGCTTATGCGGGCGAATTTTTGTTAGTACTTTCCGCTAGAGACAATGAAACACTGAAATCAATATGAACTGAAACAATTCGAAAAGTATCATCCTTCTTCAACTCTAGAGACTTATTTTTCAATATTCAGAAAACACAAATGTTACGAATACTTTGTCGTCAGAAAAATATTGATGACCTAGAAGTTCGGCTAGATGAATACTCTCTTTGCAACACTTATAGCGATGTTAAGTTTTTAGGAATAACTTTAGATGAGAACCTCTCCTGGAAATCACATTGCCAGCAATTGTCTTCAAAATTGAATTCTTTGAAATTTCTCTTCATTAATCTACGAACTGTCCTGGAAGTTGATCAGATGATGAATGTGTACTCTACGCTCAAGTTGAATCGAGGCTAAGGTATGGTGTTTGCTTCTGGGGTGACTCACCTGGTTGGAAAGATGTTTTCATTAGTTAAAAGCGAATATTGAGATGTATCGCTAGAATATCAAATAGAGAATCTTGTAGAACCACTTTCAAAATGTTCAAAATTTTCACGCTTCCCTGTCTCCTCATTTTCGAAATGTGTGTTTTTGTTTTCAAGAATAGAACTAGTTTCAAACGGAATTGTGATGTTCATGGGTATGAAACAAGGAGGATGGACAATTTTCATGTCCCCTTTGCCAAAAAGAAAGTTGAATCTGATACTCCTGATCATCTAGGTCTCAAAATGTTTAACTATCTTCCAGACAGAATGAAAAATATCGAGAGACTATCTTCATTCAAATCAGAACTGAAATGTTTTTTATTGGAAGAATGTTCCTATTGTATGAAAGATTTTATAAATATTTAAATTCTGTGTGGAATGTATTACTCAGTGTAGTGTTTCATATTTTGTGCATTAGTTCTTTTTTATGTAATCATCATTTTATGTATTATTATTATTACTATTTTAAATCTTGTACTTATATCTTATTTTATTTCATTTTAACTTTTTTATGTTTTACTGACTGACAATCCCAATACATGTATAATACCATGTCGAAAAATGAAAATAAAAGATTGATTGATTGATTGATTGAGGGCAAAGTTGCGCATTTTCATTCTGAACATTTATCTGCAAGAAAATTTGATGTGTCATGTTTAGTTTTTGAATTATTGAAAAAAAAACGAAAATTTATAATTTCCGTTTTTATTTTTTCAAACGGAAACCAAAAAACGTAGACGTTTCTGACTGAAACATTCTTGGGTCACTTTTTCACAAGGAATCTGAATCTGTCATTGTATTTTCCATGACGTTCTTGATGCCAAAGTTACAACACACAACTTTGTTTTTTCTCATGGGCGCCATATTGGATTTTTGCATCTCAGAAATTTCTTTTTTTTCTGATTACAATGATGTATCACACGATATGATCGAATCCGAAGTTGACCGCACTCATTCACTAACACCCTGTATAGTATAATATCGTAAGGTTTAAAAACGAAAATTATTTTGATCGCTATACTAGATGTTTTTTGAACGTATGGCCACATGAATTATAAGTTTCTCTTCGATTTGTCGTTATCTTATCTACAAAAACATGTCTCATTTTTTTGCGGCGTTTCCAAGTCAATTAAAACTATTTTCAAAAATTTCACTCCACAGATGTCGATGTTCGAAGAATATCGAGGTAGAGGAGGTAGGTGTTGAGTTTTGTTGAACTCGTGTTCATTCTATGTAACGCACGTATAAAGTCAGTATTTTTCGAAATATTCACATTATTTTATCAATTGATAGCGATTATATAACATGAGTCCTCAGTCGCAGTCATTCAGTCAGTGAAATCTTCGTATAGTTTTTACCACACTTTTCAAAATTACTCAGATATTGCAACTTTGTATAATTATGTCGACGTCATACAGTGATATCCGTCATTCCCTGAAATGTGTTAGGCATTGCCAGCAAACAAACTCTAAATTCCTTACACCGTTTGCCTAATTGTTTCAGGAATGACAGAAGGAAGCATCATTTAGGCCGAGTCAGGTTAGGTTGTTTAGAAACAGTAGTCTATTTTGTCTCCAGTGATCCTCCCAAAAATATACTTTCTATGGAGAAGGTTCATTTAAACCAAGTTTGGTGAGATTTTGCTTTGGATGAGTAGTCTCCTCCTCCATGCTTATGCAGGAAGGATATTTTTCTGTCTCAACCTTCCGACTAACAGACTAACGGCTAAAAATGTAAGTTACACCGTTTGCCTGCAACACGTGAAATAACTAGGCATTCCAAGAAATGACGGATTTCACTAATTGACGCCGACATATACATTATTTCACAAATTTCACTTCGATATTTATTTCGTAATTACTACTGAGATTTCTACGACGTTGTCGCTACTATATTCATCAACTAGTGATTGAGTAAATTTTTTGTCATAATTGGCGTGAGATATTGGTAATTTTCACTTCAATAATCCCCTCTCACTTTAGCAGGTCAATGGATGATCGTTCAGGCACAGTTCTACCTGTAAACTGTAGATCCCCATCATCTCAGCTCGCACAAGTTCCTAGAAAGCTTCTGATTGTTGTTCTGGCAACCAAGGAGATGAGTTAGCTACTAATTTGAAAAATAGCTTTGGAAAAATACTTTCAACAACTTTTTTCTCGACTACTTTTGTATCCAATTATGTAATATTGTTTGTCTGGGATCATGAATCTGCTGATCCAAATGCTCTAGTAGATGCATTCCAGGAAACTAACTCAATACTTTTTATTTGTAGTTGATAGTGCCGAAGAAGAGGACTGCGCTTTTGGTGAACAGACTGATGGTTGCACTCAAAGAAGCTATGAAAGACGACATCAGAGATGAATCGTTGAGGGGGATCGATAGTCTGGATAGGTTATCATCTAGGTCGATACAAAATTCCGTATCACCTGAAGATTTGAGATCAGTAGGTATTTATAGTGCGTCCATTGAGTGTATCTTCACAGAAAAAGGTATTTGAAGAATATGAAACTGACATTAGTGACATTTGACATTTGACATTTGTCGAAATAATCAACAAGGAAAATAAATTCCTTCCGTTAGAAAAAACAGGGATTGCAATCGGTTCAGAAACGTTAGAACGTAAAATCTTCTATAAAGTCCATATTTTCGATTTAAATGCAGATTCTGTGGGTTCTAGTTCGAACAGCGGTGTATGTTTGGTTGACTATATACTACAATCATGCATTAACACAGAGATTGATCATCAAAAGATGTTGTTTCTTCTTACAGATTTTTTTTCGATACATTTGTAGATGATGAAGGATTAATCCTTCGAAACATATCCTTACTTATGTCCATGACCGTTACTCATTATTAAATTGTTTAAATAATTAAGAGAACAAACTCAAAGTCTCGCTCCAAGTAAATTATAATCAAATCATATATGCTATATGCTACATGTTTCGACTCATAGGAGTCATCATCAGGCTTGCTAGGTAGGAGGAGAAAAGAAACTATAAAATTGAGAACATAGTTCTTAAGGGTTTTAAGCCCAAAATAATTTCAAGCAACATTTTTGAATTTTGGTTTTTTGAACCCCCAAATAAACATTTTTCTAAGATGCTTCTTTTGGATCAGATAAACATTGTTTACAGCAAATGGCGCGGTTATGAAAATTGTTTATGTGGTGGAGTTGTGACTGTGAAGTTCTTTCACCTCTCCTGAAACAAATCTTTCTTCTTTATAATATTAGTATTCATTATTGAGTTTAAATAATTATAGCATTAGTAGGTTGAATATTGTACTACATTCGTATCGTAAATTCAAATTACGATAATCGATATGTTATCGAACTCATATTTCCTATCTCATATCGTAATATCACGAGTATTTACGATACTTAAATCGTAAATATTGAAGAGCTTGTTGGGTATCAGACCTCGCCTTCGTTTATGCCTGAAATTTGCTTATACATCCCGATGTAAATATGCTGTTTTTGTAGGTTATTTTCCTAATAAACTACTATCGACATTTTCTGACGTCTTCTCATTTTTATTACAGATGGATTTGCAGAGGAGAGGACACAGCCATATCGCACCACAAAAAGGAAGGAATTATTGGAGATGCTACTTCAATGCTGTAACATGCTTCTGATTGTTTTCAAACATGATATTATGTAACGAAATAATCAATTCACAATATATTCTATGTCTTTGGATAATCAATATTCTCAGTTTCGAGTATTATTCAAAAACCAAATAGGTATATAATACTGATATTGTGATATAATTTTGATATTTGTGGAATGAGAAAATATGTTTAACATAATAATATAATGCATGAAGGTACTTTCCATCTTATATAAATGTGATTTTTATCAACACAAATAAAAACAATGTAATTGAGATTCTGAATGAATGAATAACTTTTTTCATAAAACCTTGTGTGTTCGAAAATAGAATGGCCATGCTGTGTTTTTTTAATACTAATGAATCAGATGATTTGCCCCAAAATGTCAGTGCGTCTAACACATTTTTCTATCAGGGAGCCTGAAAGAAAAATCCAATAGCTTGCCAGTAACATTTTGTCTGAAAAAATTTTTGAAGAAAAGAAATATAGATAGAACGAAAATATATCGAAATTTCACTTCTCTCAAAGGAAAATATTTCCACATTTTCATATTGAGAACGGGAGCAGATTCGTTTCCAAAACATCCAAATATGAGTGAAAATTCGTTTTTTTTTCAATATATCTATATTTCCTTCCTTCAAACATTTTTACAAATGAAGTGTCACTGACAAGCTATAGGATTTTTCTTTTAGGCTTCCTGAGGTAAACGCAGTGACATTTTGTGGCAAAACATCTGATTCGTTCTACTACACATATATTGAAGTAATACTCATATTTTTATTGTATATAGAAACGAAGAAAGAAAATTTCAAATAATCAATTAAAATGACCTTTCACTTTTTTGAGTTCCATAACGCAAAATGAAAATGCCTGGAAATATTTCAAGAAGGTATCGCAGTATAGGTACGACTCGATTCAAGAAACCAGGATATACAGTGTGTCCCAAATTCGATCCTCACCATTGGGATCTCAGTAACTATCAGATATAGAGAAACGGTTAATTTGGCAAAGTTGTAGCAAATTCAATGTTGAATCAGAGGGAGCACGACTAAATATCCAGTACAAAAATATCCTGTCAAAAAAATCCAGGCTAGCTTTAATCACTCTTGAGTTATTTGCGAAAAACTGAAATCTTGTATTTTTGTTTTGGTCGAATATTTCGGAAACTATTGATTTTATGGAAAAATTACTTCAACATTCTCATAGCAGTTTTTGGTGTTCTTTTCAATGGTCTTGTCAGTATTCCATCAAAATGTCAAATTTGTGAGATATCACCTACAACTTCAATTTTTCCTATGGACGCCATATTGGATTTTCACAGATTTGAGATCAGCATAAAATTTCCTTTCTATTTATGTATCACAGTCACAGTTTCATCTTATATGGAGTACTGATTTCAAATTTTTGTCTTTATATGTCCAGTAGGCTATGCGCTAAACTCTCTATAAACAATAACGATTATGTGTTCTGGCACAACTTTCATAGAGTAGGCTTGGAGTCAAGTGACATTTCTGTAAACGACAAGAGAAAATACAAGTTAATTATTTCGGGGCAAACAATGCCGTTCACAAAAACCAGTGACAGTACAAGGGTTAAGACCTGGTGATAATGAACGTCGTCTCGAGTTTTGTCACTGGTTCGTCAACCAGTGTGAAAGAATCGATATCGATATCTCGAAAATCAATTTGGTGCTAAATTAATTACTACTCATGGACCTGTTAGATGGCCTCCAAGGTCGCCTGATTGTACGCCTCTCGATTTTTACCTGTGGGGCTACGCCAAAAATAAAATTTATGAAGAACCAATTCAAGATATTGATGATCTACGAGAGAGTGATGGACACATTCCAGCACATCAACAGAGTTCATCTGAGAAAAGCAGCGAATCATGTTCACTCGCGTATATTTAAATGTATCGAGAACAATGGGGGCCATTTCGCGCAGTTCACCTAATTTTTTTTAGTATTTGTACTATCCACCTGTTGAGTTATGGAAGAACATAGAACAAAGATTCCATAATCTAAGGTAAAAGTCATGGTGGAGTGAAGTAGTAACTAATAACACAACATAATGAATAATTGTCGTGGGGATAACTTCGAGTATTATTTATTAGTTACAGAATTCATAGCCTGCTGGACATAAAAACAAAAATTGGAAATCAGTATCCCCAGTAGAATAAAACTGTAATTGTGATACATCACTAAAAAGGAAATTTCATGCTGATTTCAAATCTGTTAAAATCCAATATGGCGTCTATAAGAAAAATTAAGTTTGTAGGTGATATCTCACAAATTAGACATTTTGATGGAAAACCGACAAAACCATTGAAAACAACACCAAAACGTGCTATGAGAATGTTGAAATAATTTTTTCATAATATCAATAGTTTCCGAGATATTCGATCAAAACAAAAATACAAGATTTCAGTTTTCAGTCAAATAGCTCAAGAATGACTAAAGCTAGCTCGGATTTCTTGATAGATCCTGATTTAACATTAAATTTACTACAACTTTGCCAATTTAACCGTTTCTCTATCTCTGATAGTTACTGATGGTGAGGATCGAATTTGGGACACACTGTATAGAATCTCGAATATTGGAATATTATACAAAAATTAATAAACTACCTCCTTGATGAACCTTATTTCTTGTTCCCCTTGGGTCTCGCGATGTTCTCTTAACATTACAGGATATCCCTTTTTGTGGAAACCAGAACATAAAAAAAAATACAGGCAGTATTTAAAAATTTCACGGATTTGTCCAATGATTATCTTTATGTGCAAATTCGGATTGATATTTTGAACCAACTTGAAGAAGATTATGTCATAAAAATGATGAAACGTAATTGAATTCAAAATTTCATGTTGGGAGCATAAAAATATATGTAAAATTTTAGAGCACAGCTGGATAGGTGAATCTCTACATGAAGATTGTTATAGAATATACAGGGTGTCATTTAAGTCTCTGGCCAAACTTCAAGGGGGGATTAGTTGGGTGTTTCTAGGATGAGATGAACATGGGTCCAAAAATGCTTTCATTTCAAGATACAGATATTTATGGTAAATATAAAGAACCTATAAGTACGTCATATAGTTTTTTCAAGTTCAATATTTTTATCGAATCAAACGATTGAAAATACAACTCTCTTGTCCCCTATTTCACTTAGTGTCTGAGGAAATAATGAAAAATTGATTGGTCTCCAAATTGTTTTGCACAAAGGTGCCCGAAAATCACCCATTGGGATTACGCATTAACCTCAATGAGTATTATTCTGAAATTTTGAGACTTTTTCAGTCACCAACCAGACTAAATTTTGTCATTATGAAAGCTCATGCAGGGTAATCATGAATCAGCAGTCAATACTTCCAACTTCAACACCCTGTCTCTTGAAAAAGAAGCATTCAGGACCTTTGTTAATATGAACTTATCGTCTCAGAATCACCAAAATCATCTCCGCTTGAAGTTTGGCCAGATACATGAATAACACCTTGTATATTCCCATGACTCCGAAATGTAATTTTCGATGGAATAACGTCAAGAATTACCATTTCTTCTCACCGAGTTCTGCTGATGAAGGCAACCTACCAGTACTAATAATCATCTATTCTACCAACCATGAGTTTTCACTCCAGTTACGCCATCTATCGTAATCAATTTATATACTTAGTGCTGAATGAAGAAGCGCTGAGAAAATAGCAAAAGTGAGAAGTGAGATCGATACGAAAGAAATTAGTCTTTGTTTGTACCACTAGGGCGAGTTATTATAGAAGCCATTCATTGTCTTTCTCAATTAGGTATAAAAAAAGGAGAAGAGTGGAAAGAGCTAGAAAGAAAGATGCATCTCAAACTTCTTGGATTTTTGTGATTTTATCTTCTTGTCTCTATGAATAAAAAGCTTATTAATTCAATATATGAGAGCTAGAAACATGATTAGAAAACGAATGTGAATGAGACAACATGGTCCATAAGCATAAATTATTGATGCATATACAGGGCGCACCGAAAAAAATCTAGAGACTCGAAATCATTATATTTAAATGGGATGCCCTGTATATTAGCACATTTTTTGAAGCATCCCTGTGAGCTCTATCCATCACTGTGATATCATTGACTTCATCTCGATCATATCAAAGTTATGAATATATAGATAGAAGGTTAATCAAAAATAATAAAGACAAAATTTCTAAATTCGAGAAATCAGAGGTATAGTAATTCAACTGTGGATCTTGTCCCAAGGTATATATAGGTCAGACAGGTCGTACGTTCAATCAACGCATTCATGAACATAAAGTGAATTTCTTGGAAAAGAAAACAAATACGCCAACCATATATTAAAAGAAAATCATAGTTTTCATGATAATTTCGAAATTCGACACGTAGAAGATGAAGGAATGAAACTCAATCATTTGGAACCATAAGAAATCAACGAACTAAAAAATTCTGACGTTTTACTTAACGATCAATTAGACCTCAATAGTTCACCACTGTTGAATTTGTTTTCTTAGTAGGTAATAATATTTATTTGTTATCAGCTCTTTCAAGAAATCCGGTACACCGTATTTTAATGTAGATATAGTGCCTAATTTCCGAAAATGAAGGTTTATCGTATCTGTCCACAGGTAACTAATCCTTTTGGGATATATAAAAGTTAAGCAAGCCAACGTTAGTTTAGTTCATTGTATATATCACCTGACGAAGCTACTGTATTAGCGAAACATGTGTGTTTGAGAATTTTGTGGAAATCTTATCGTTTGTGAAGCTTTTACATTCGAAATAATAGTATATTATTCAACAAGTATATAATGAGGGCTATTATTCACGAAGGTTAAGTTTATGTCACGAGCGTAGCGAGTGGCATAATTAACCTTAGTGAATAATAGCTCATTATATTCGAGTAGAATACTATACTTTGTCCACGACTACTATATTGTCTTCGAAATATGAATTTATTTTCAACAACTGTTTTATCATAACTTATTTGACATTAGGAAAACTGAAAATTGAAGATACCTGTTATATTAATTCTTTCTAAGACTATTAGGCCTATTTATTCAAATTGCACCCATTATTCCCATTATCATTGTGACCTGATAAGGATGAATTTTATTTCATGAATGTTAGTTAAGCAAGTTTTTTTCATGTCTTACCTTCATTGCAAGATATTTTTCATCACATGCCTGAATCAAAAATTTCTAGAATGTATCTGCTTTTTTCGGATGAAAGCCTTCAGACTTCCTTTTTAGAAGTGAATGCAGTTTTACATAGTTTTTTATATTGACTCCTTGATTTATATTAAGCGTACTCCTGAGCATTGAGTGATGTGTCCATAATGTGGATGGCTTATATTTTGCAGCTAATTCCGTGAAATATACCAGTAAAACTGACTCTAAGAATGAATGAATTTTCTTAGACGCCCTCCAGTTCATGCAGGTGTTGTACACAGATGCATACAGATTTCGGGATTTCTCCGGCAACGAACTCATTGACGTGACTTTTGCAGCTTCTTTTATCTCTGGTCGAGTACACAATATCTCTTCGTCACTATCAATATCCATTTTTTAGGAATTATAACTGAAACACCGCGTGTCGTCGAAATTTGACGTTTCAACAATGACAACTATTTATGATCAGCTTGTCATGTCTTACATGTCAATGGCTTCCGTATTCGATATCATCTTGATATAGTCTATTTGATACTAACATATTCCAAGTATACATACATTATAAAAAGAGAATAATCTAATACTGAGGAGGTATATCAAGATTTCTATATATTTGAATATGATTCGTATGAAGTTAGCTAATTAATGTGCCTAGCTATTATAGCCAAAACGTATACTGATAAATGCTTGCTCAATACAAAACATATCGTGTACCCTACCAACTCTAGACCAGTGAATAATGATTATTCACCGCTATTATTCACTGGGGTGGAAAATGGCGATCGTTTTGCTTGAGGAAGTACATGTATTATGAATATTTTATACAACAGTCGTGGACAAAAACACATTTCGTTCATTGAATTCGATTTCATGTCAACTGATCGGGGCGAAGTTTGCCCGCAATATTGACCCAAATCAGGAATTATCCCTATCCCAAGTCTCACGAACAAAATGTATACAAATACGTTAGGGAATATCAAAAACCTGCAAGGAATTTGAACTTCTCGTTCACTTGTGGCCGATGCTATTTACAGTAGCTAATAAGACCATCGCCTGTGGGATACTTGATAAACAGTAGAAACAGAATTGATTGTTGGGTTTGGGTTTCATGAATGCATTATGGTGGATATTCATCGGTGGTTGAAACACATTATTATTTTCTCTAATTTCAGAATGATATAATGACTCAATGGTAAGAAAGAGGTAGGTACCCATACATAATATGAATGCATATAGTATTTGAATGCGAAAACATAATTCAATAGTTATTTATGGTACTAGTGCGTTATGTGGAAATAACTCACGCGAGAAATATTTATAATAAAATAAATAAATTCTCAAGTGACTTAGGAAACAACAAGTGGCAGAAACCGATTTTTTATTAGATAATAATTAATAAGTTTTGTGATCAAATCACAGCTGTCAGAATTACTTGACAGTGACTTTTTTACATTTTGGTTAAAGTAGGTTGTTTGTTAGGTTGTCACGACTTGATACATCGTTAGCATATGTTCAAATAAATTTTGACACTTGTCAGTTTTTTCAGCAGAAAAAGGGAACTTTTTTGAAAAAACAAAAACGTACAGAAAATGGAGGAAGCCGATGAAAATTACGTTCCTGAGGATATCCTTACGATATTCCAGCGATGCAGATTTTGCCAGAAAAGTCCCGAGATGCATACGACAAGGAGTTCAAAATGTTTGAGTCTTGGATGAATTCACGGAAGATGAAAGGTGTCGATGAAAACGTCCTATTGGCTTATTTTTCACATTTGCAAAAAAAATTAGTGCCATCGTCGTTATGGACCAAATACTCAATGATTCGCTCGACTATTCACCTTTATAAAAAAAATCGACATTTCAAAATATGGTGAACTAATGAGCTTTTCGAAATAAAAATTATGGGGACATTTGAAAAATGAAATTGACAATCGCCAACTTCACAGTTGTAGATGAAGTTGAAGGAAGTAATTATTTTTTCAAATTTCCTCAGAATCCCTTTTGAACTCAAGGGCGATAACAAACCACTCGGTGACTTGATGTCCTGTGGTCCATGAAAAGATTTTAAATTCTGAGTAAACTGTCTTTAGGAACCATTTTTGCTTTCCAGCACTCAATGATTATTTATTCAAGGGATGGAGAAGGACGTTGAGATTATATTGGCTGGTAGTATAAGATGTGCATGAGAATGAACAAACCATTCGACGTTGCATCCATATCCGAGATACTTATTATATCATACAATATCTAGATATTCTTATTTCCATTTTACGGCTCTTAATATAGCGAAGAAAATCATATAAGGAAACAAAGCCATCGTTCTTGTGATATGAATAACTGTTTTCTGCTCAAAATGCAATCTGAAAATATATCTACCAAAATCTCATATATTTCTCTTGACATAAATTCTCCCTTCCATGAATGTAAAGAGACTAATATCATATAGAAGACAAGATGAATCTTTCAAACCTTCACCGGTTCATGCCTTTAGAGTGTGTTCAGTATAAAAAAAATGTTTTTCGAATAATTACAGCAAAATAAATTAACAATATCAAATTATTGAATTGAGAATCTCATTAGATGTTTTTCTACACACTGTGATACATTTTTGGATGATTTCTAATACAGGATGAGTCAAAAATGTGTAACAAGCTTTCTGGAGATGATTATACATTGAGAAATAAGTTTATTTTGATGGATCAACTCGGATAAACTGAAATGTTCATAAAGGGAGATAAATCCTCCCAAAGTTGATAACATTGACATAATTTTCCCGCATAACTTCTACATTTATGATTTGATATAAAGGATGTTTTTAGAAGGTCCGTCATGATTTTTTGAACAACTTTTTTCTTCGTATTCCTTTTGGTGGAAAAATATAAGAAGAAGAGCAGAATAAAATTGGTGGAAACGGTACTCTTAAAGAAATACAAAAATTGTGACCGTTTTCGAGATATTTGACTTTTTGTTGTCGAAGCTTAATTCATCGGAAACAATATTTTAGTAGGCCATGATCAATTTTGTTCTCAATTTCGACGTTTATGACAAAAGCATTGTTATTGTTGATTTCCTTGTTCAGTTTTCTTGCTTAGTATAGTAGTAAAGGGAGATGTTGTCTGGCCAAGAAGTTCGAGGCCTCCTGAAATATATCACGTCACTACAAAAATTAAAATATTCCGAAAACGGTTACAATTTTTGTATTTATGATAGGAGTGCCGTTTCAATGTAATTTTTTTCGATCTTTCAATTCTATTATTTCTCCAAAAAGAATTCGAAACCTCTGAAAACACCCTTTATAACAATATCAGGAATGTAGAAGTGTATCAGAAAATTGTATCTTATACATGCAAGAAATCTCAATTAGGTGGCTTCTACCGTTTAGAAGTTATATATACGGAAAAATGAATTAAATTTCATCAACTTTGGAGAGATATATATCTTCCTTAATATACATTTTGGGTCATCAGTTCATCCATCGAACTTTATTCATTCCTACCATGATTATGATACTCGGAACAAAAGATCCTTGAGTTATACCCTACCACCGGCTTCAGAAAACGCAACAGCCAATTAATACATCTCTCAAGCTTTTTAACAAATTGCCGATTGTACTGATGAATGCACCGATCAGAAAAGTCAAAGCAGCAATTCTGAAAATTTTCCTGAACAATGCCTTCTATTAATGCACATCATGATGAATTTCTTGACTTCTATTTTTACGAGACACCACTCTGATTTTTTTTTGTCAAGTCTTGTCTTGTCTTATTTTTATTTTTCAATGATCTTTCACCTCCAGAAAGCTCGGTAAACATTTTTGACTCATCCTATATATGGAGTTCAAAGACGTGCCAAGGTATGGTGCTGTGATCGTCTCTCAAATACAAAGCTAAACACTGAATTTAGTCAAGAAACTTATTTTTGGTGTGCTGATTCAACTAATTCATGGAAACTATAAAAAACGACGACTTGCTCTCTGGATACGCCCCTGTTGTTCATTTCGTCAAAATACGCTAGATAAAAAAGCAACTTTCGAACATTTACATGATTTTCTAGCGAATACCTATCTCGAATACAATGAAAAACAGGGAAAAACCTTTTGATAAAATTTTGTAGAGAGTTTCACACCAAAAACTTTTTCGATCAATGTGAAGCTAGTTTTTCGTATCGTTGCCATAGCAACTAACAAATTTCTTGGAAATTTTTTCTTCCTCCTTAGGAGACGGAGCATGAAATTACACTGGAAATTTGTTGACGTTTTAACTAGGCAGCAAAGTAGTAGATTGACTGCCGAGGCTGAATTCATTGCCGAGCGTAGCGAGGCTAGGAATCCAGCTAAGGCAGTCAATCTACTTTGCTGCCGAGTTGAACATATAATTTTTTCTCCGATTGTTCATAATGATATGGAAGAATTTTGTATTTGCGAATTAATACAATTCCCACAATCTCTTTATTTTTCCTGTATAGTGTTCAATTAAAATAAAATTTGATAGAAATCGCAGTTGTTGTTTTGACAATTCATGAAATTTCTGACAGTTGTGCGAAAAAATATCGGTATATTTAAATTGTTATATAATGGACAGTGATAGCGACCTGGAAGTATACTTACACCTCCATTAATAAGGTAGGTGGCAATAAATATAGAGTTGAATTTGTTGCCGGAGAAGTCTCGGATGAAATATGAAGGAAATTATAAACGATTTATGGATTTTTGATTTTGCTGATACATATCAATCAGCAAAGTACCCATTTTGCTACCTAGGCAGGAAAAGTAATACTTTGCTGATTGATATGTGTCAGCAAAATTAATATTTGCTGCCAATCGGAGGAAAAGTATTTAGTTGAAGTTTTTTTTTCAAATATGATTCCGTTATGAAATTCTCTTACCGAATCCCCTACGTGCTTGAATTAATCGCGGGAAAAATATCCGGCAATGAGTGACAATTTGATCAGCTACATTTTTGAATAGATTGACTTTTTTCCGATGACGTACCGTTTTTGAGTTATGAACAATAATTCCAAAAAAAGGGACCTTCTACGTCGCCCAATGCACTTGCTGTTGAACTGGCACGATTTGTAATTATGCAGGAAGTTTGAGATGTATAACCTTGAAGATTTTGAAGTTCGAATAGCATTCGATGCGATTATTTTTTTGAGTATAGTTCTGAACGATAGAAACAATTTATTAATTCAAGTACATATTTGTGCAGTAAAAATTACAATTATTATGATCAGCATTTTTTTATTCGTGTTATTTTCAGCGCTGGAAACGTCCACGTGGCTATTGATGATTGCTGAAGTGCTGGACATTTCGACGTTACTACTGGATCGAGAAGTGTGTCTCTGTTTGGTTCTCATCTGATTTATTACATTTTCGTGATGCTCTTGATCCAATTGCATATTCGGTTTTATATATAATTACTACTACCATGACCTCTGTAATTTCAATCAGTTCTTGTTCCGAATTTACAAGGTGTAATTTATACTTCATATCTACTCCAAACATATCCCTAGTGTAAAAAATTCTGTCCTTTTTCATGTCCTCGCAACTCGCTGATTGGGCGTTCATTGACTGCAGTAATATAAAAAAATATTCATTGATTTCTATCAAACTATTTGATTTCATTCTACTGATTCTCTCTCATCGAATCATCCTACGCCCACAAACACTCTCTGTCCGTTGTATTTCGAATTCCAAATAATAGTGTCGTCAGTTGTACATTCGTGTATTCATCCAATTAATTCTGAAAACAAACACCGAACGCAAAGTAGTTATCAAAGATGGGCCTATTAATTTGTCACATGAGAGCTCATTACCTGTGAGCCTTTGAATTTCCTTCAACGGCCGGGTTGTTGCCTAATGATAATTTTCATTCGCCGGAGGATAAAAGTAAAACAGTCAACTGTTTAGCCAAGTAACAATAACATACTAATTGGGTTAAGAACTGTATACAGGGCGTCCAGCCGTCACCACCAATAAAACAAGACCGTAGGCTCTGACGAAATCATATAAATAGTCTGACGTCAGCGAGGGTAGGTGATTGTCTATAGGACTCTATAGGATTGTTCACATGGAGCGGCCATTTTGTGCTTCCAAGCATACCTATCAGAGCTGAGTTCGGAAATGGAAAAATGTCCACACTTTTGACACAGTGTTCACCGTACCCCAATAAACTCAGCAGAACCACTTCAATATTTCGGATTTGCAATAGTACTATAATTTTTTACTAATTTTGTACTAATTTATTATCGTATTCGCAAATTTATTACTCTTCATTAAACAGAAAAAACCAACGGCTGTGCTAGCTTTATGTCAACCTAGCAGAACCATAGCTGAAAATGTAATATTTCGAAAATTTTAAATATACCATAATTTATAACTATTTTATTACTAACTTATAACTATAACCACGAATTTTTTACTCATCATTTCAAGGAAAAAAACGACGATTTGACTATCTCGATCTCAACCAAGCAGAACCAAAACTCAAATCACATGTTTTTTGAAATTCTGTAGTATCATCGATAAGTTACTAATTGATTACTAATTTATTACCACATTCGCAAATTCCTAACACTTCATTCAACAAGGAAAACCAACCTTCTTGAAATGAGGATTGACAGATCTGTGAATGTGGTAATATATACATTAGTAATAAAATACAAAGAGGAAAAAATCAGTTGAATTTACAAAATATCTTGTCATACATCCACGACAACATATTTTGTTAATATAGCAAAAGTTTTGTCGATTTTACAAAATTCTGATCATTGAAAATGCAAACAAACAAATAATTTGTTCAAGTAACGCAATGTTTGCTGATACAACTAAAATGTTATAGTAACAAAATATTTTGTCGTGGATATAGGACAAAATATGTTGCTGATTCAATCAAGTTCTTTCTCCGTCAGTGATGAATCATGAACTGAATGGAATTTCCGGAAAGTTTCAAAAATATGTCATTCGAGTATTGGTTCTGCCGCAGGTGGAGATAGAAATAGACGAATCGGCGAGCAGAGCTGTTGTTTTTTCTGTTTAATGAAGAATTTGCGAATGTGGCAATAAACTAGTATTGATAATTCAATATAGAATTTCAAAAAACATGTCATTTGACTTTTGGTTCTGCTAGGTTTGAGATCGAGATAGACAAATAGGCGTTTTTTCTTTGAAATGATAAGTAGGAAAATCGTGATTATGGTAATAAGTTGGTAACAAACTAGAAATAGAGTATGGTATATTTGAAGTTTTCAAAATAATAAGTTTTCAGCTATGGTTCTGCTAGGTTGACATAAAGCTAGCAGAACCGTCAATTTTGCCAGTTGAATTAATTATTAGAATTTGGCGAATGTCGTAATTAATTAGTAATAAATTAGTAACTTATTGATAATTCAATAGAATTTCAAAAAATACGTGATTCAAGTTTTGGTTCTGCCTTGAAATGATGAGTAAAACATTCGTGATTATAGTTATAAGCTAGTAATAAAATAGTTATAAATTATGGTATATTAAAAATTCTCAAAATATTATATTTTCAGCTATGGTTCTGCTAGGTTGACATAAAGCTAGCAGAGCCGTTGTTTTTTTCTGTTTAATGAAGAGTAATAAATTTGCGAATATGATAATGAATTAGTACTAAATTAGAGATAAATTATAGTACAATTGCAAATCCGAAATATTGAAGTGGTTCTGCTAAGTTTATTGGGGTATCTGAATTGAATATATCTGCAGGACGATCGTTCTATTTTGCCCTGATTTACTCAATATTGAGATATGGAGTCTGTTTTGGAGGAATAGTAATACATTTTTCTATGGAACTCTGTGTTCATTTTACAAAAGAGGGCGGTAAGTGAAGCTAAATCCAAAGAACCATGTCAACCCTTATTTGTGGCACAGAAAATACTGGCATTGACTTGCATTTTCATCTCGATCTTCATTCTAGAGAGTGTATGTATGATCCATAAAAATACACCACGAACATTCATTCAGAAGCGAAAACACAATTTCGGGCAAAGACAAACATAAGTTTGGCGATATGTATATTGTTTGTGAAAAATATCATCTCATAGATGAGATGACGTAATATAATTTTGTTGCATTTCGATACATGCAGGTAATATTCAATATACATACGTAGTCATTGATGTTTCTCTACAATATTGTGCAGATGCGAACCATCGTTTTCTGACACGTACTTATCCGAAACAAATATAGTTTAACATGAATAATTTGTTGCACACTGTTTGATATATTTCACACCTATATAATTGATCTCAATGATTTGATATGAAGAAACATATACATTGTTGTGAAACTTGTTGTTAACAGGAGTTTATAAAAATAATAGATTGATGACTAGATATAATATAAGTACCAGAATTAAGGGAATATCTTATTTTCACCTTTACAAACAAAGATTACCATGAAATTAATTCAAATACTCAGAAAAAGCTGTTACCCAAGCAATTCATATCAAGATTCCTTTAAATTCGAAAATAAGTATCATCCAGTATATTATAATTCACTCTATAGCACAACATGATAAAATGGAAAGGAACTTGAAGGAATAAAACAATTTGAAAGACATTTTGCAAAAAAACAAGACACATAATGAAAAATTGAGAATTTTTTCAGATATTATGGAGGATATTATTGAAGTAAGTTGATTTTCAGTTTGTACATCAGTTAGTTTCAAGAAGAATGTTGAAACTCGTGTTGAAACCTTGATAAAGACAGTGAATGGACGTCGGAATGTAATGTAATTCATTCTAGGAAGAATGGTAGACTGTTATCATGGAAAAAAAGTTTGTGGAAAAAGAGGAGAAAAAGAAGCTATGAGGAAAAAAAGATAATTGGAATACCTACCGATAGTCTCGCCGATAGTTTATAAAAACCAGAAATGTAAAGAAAAAACAAGTAAAACTCATCGAAACTCACATAAAAAACAACAAAACATTGGGGCAAATGATTGAAAGAAAAAACTCACCTGAAGCTGTATTTCAACATTGAGAAAAACCATAAGGAAACTTCAACTGACACAACAGCAGTAATAGAACAGAATCCAAGGTATTTATTCCAAGATCCATCCAGTAATGAGTATATTGCAACAAACAAACTTCCTGATATCATTTTCAACAAATTTGAACATCAATCTCACATCCAAACAAGAATTTCGTCCACTTCAAACTTTTATGCACACTAAGAGACAAAAGTGACTATTGAAAACCTGATAAAACAATTTTGATAGTCTATCCATTGTTGAGAATTTGAAAATTTGTAAACATTAAGTTTGGTTAGGATACCACCGATCTGACAGAAACAGCTGTGACGTGACTACAGTACCAGTAGCGTAACAATAATTCATTGGGGAGATTCGTGTGGTATTATCACTATTTTGAAAACCTGATTATAGTGGAACCGCTTATAGGAGTGAGTTAGATATAGAGCAGAATAGGGTAGAAGAAGGTAACATTTATTTGAACACCACAATTCTTCATTGTTGTTGCTGAATTGTTTAATAAAATGCCAATCTGATTTGAAATCATCTCTGTATTTATCTCTAATACAATACAAAACTAACCTTTCCAAGAATTCTACACTGAGCAAGGGTGTATTTTGCAAAATTTTGTGATTGGTTCCGACTGAGCTGAGCCATATATACGTAAGAGACTACTGTTTGAAAATAAAATATTCCGCATTAAATTTATTCAGTTCTGTGTACAACAAATTTACAACAACAATCAAATTTTTATAGCAATGAATTTTTGTTGTCAATCAAATAAGGTTATTTGGTATGCATGGTATGTATGTGATTATTTAGAAGCACTGGCAGTTTATTTATTCAGTATGCAGAGGTCCTCACAATGTGATGTCTTTGCAACTTATTAAACCTATTATTGAAGATTTTTTTTTCTTTTAAACTCACATAGTCATGAAACTGGAAACATCAGTATAATATTTTCAGTTTCGAAGTCTGAAAAATGTGTAGGTACCTGCTATACCAGTGATTATATGCCTACTCATATTTATTGCACATTGATGGTAAAGTTCCATAATAACACATGAATCGACCTGTATTATCACGAAAATATTTCCTTTCGCCGTCGCCTGATTGCAGCCATAAATAACAATATCTACCTATATTTTTGACAGCAATATTAACTGAGGAAGGTTCATTATATTGATATTAATGTTTCACACTCGATGACTATCACAGATAAAAATGGAATTCTCCGAAATGCGTTTTGATGTTTCACCGAATGCGAAAATACCATTACGAGTTGAGTATTATTTTTTCCGAAGAAAACATTCAATGAATAAAAAAAATCACTTGAAATTGAAAAAATGAACAGAGGTATTTTGTATTGAAAAGGAATATTCTCAGATATATTATAAACATGAAAAAATGGATACATTTGAATAAATACATTGAGAATTCGCATTCTCTATGTGATGAAATTATTAATTCTTTCTCGGCATATTCAACAGAAAACAACTACTTTCCTGGCTATATGCCACGACGAACATTGAATTATATCAATTGAACATACACGATAGGAATTTGAGCATAAAATGAATATCGTCTGAAATTGAGAATTGACATTCTCTTCCAGAATCGGATGAATACTATGATGAATATAACGATATAAAAAATATATTACTTACCAAATTGGTATGAAAATTGGAATGTATGGGAGAAATATACTAGTATACATACTCTGTTCTTGTTGAGTCGTGAATTTATCAAAAATCATTCGTATCCATGATGTTTGGGATATATGCACATCTCTTTCACATAGGTTAGATGATTTTGATTCGAATAAAATTCATTTCGAGTTTCAAACTCTCCTCAGTAACCTGAAGTCCAGTCATTCCTTCAGCCATTCTTCATTTAATACACAATTTTCACATTTCTATAATAATATAACTAAAACTATAGTGGAACTGACATCTATCTGAGAATGAAAATTTGTTGACTTATCTCCAGTCATGTGGGTGGCTATTGTTTTAGATGAATTTTATTCGAATCAAAATCATCTAACCTATGTGAAAGAGATGTGCATATATCCCAAACATCATGGATACGAATGATTTTTGATAAATTCACGACTCAACAAGAACAGAGTATGTATACTAGTATATTTCTCCCATACATTCCAATTTTCATACCAATTTGGTAAGTAATATATTTTTTATATCGTTATATTCATCATAGTATTCATCCGATTCTGGAAGAGAATGTCAATTCTCAATTTCAGACGATATTCATTTTATGCTCAAATTCCTATCGTGTATGTTCAATTGATATAATTCAATGTTCGTCGTGGCATATAGCCAGGAAAGTAGTTGTTTTCTGTTGAATATGCCGAGAAAGAATTAATAATTTCATCACATAGAGAATGCGAATTCTCAATGTATTTATTCAAATGTATCCATTTTTTCATGTTTATAATATATCTGAGAATATTCCTTTTCAATACTTTCATACCCAATCAAGGGGTTCAAACTTGAACGATGGAAACTTGTTATTTTTATAGACCTTCAATCGCAGATTCGTGATTGGGTTTTTCTCAATTAAGAATTTCTTTCCACGCCCTGTATGATAAATGTCAGTTTGTCATACATCTAAAACAGAGGTATTTTGAATCTTCAGGAACTTAACACGTTGACTGTCACAATAAGGTAAGTGCCTTACCATTTAAGCCATTGAGGCTTATTCAAGACACACTCATGAATATTTCCTGGCACATTGTAAGTGTCTTCAAGCGTATATATATTAGCATGGGATCTCAATTTTCATGGAGTGAGGGATCCAAATTCACAAAACGCACAGGGAAAAGGGCATTGTTACCTAATTTTTTTCCCAACATCAAGCGCTACCGTATACATGGGTTCTCACATATGGGGTTCAGCACCAAAACATACGCTGATGCTCTTAGATTCCATCCAGAGAAGAGCCATCCGCCTGGTGGGTGACGCCACACTCACTCACTCTTTGACATCATTGGAACACCGTAGAAAGGTCGGCGAACTTTCACTTTTCTATCAATACTTCCACGGGAAATGTTCTTCGGAAATCTCTGCTATCATCCCTTCACTAGCAATACCAGTCAGACGAACTAGACAAGCCCAGTCAGCACATCCTTTCGTTGTCAACCTCGAAAAATGTCGAACAGCACTTTATCAAAACTCCTTCATTCATAGAACGGCTAGGCTCTGGAATTCATTGCCTGAGGAAGTATTCCCAACAACATATAATCTCCAGAAGTTCAAAAAAAATTCCAATACCCACCTCCTATCCCTATCCTCCCTAGGAACGCACGATGTTCTTTGAACATTATAGGGATTCCCTTTCGTTCGCTCCAAGCGATAAAAAAAAAGTATTTCATTTCCATAAAAATTCTTGGATATGCTTCGTTTCTTATGACCATGAGTGTTACCAATACAAAATAAATAAATGCAATTTTTTTCACAAGCACTACATTGTTACTTGGTAGGTACATAGAATTCGGGGTTCAACGCTGTGCTACGTTTGTTACTTCTTTTCAAAACAAACTAGTCAACTTGAAGGTCTGGCCTCCTTCTACATACTGATATTTGCATCCTGCATCTCATCGTATCATGCAGGATTTCTGGACTTGTTAGGACATAAAGAAACGGCATTTGTACAGCTCATCACTAGCTATAAAACCTACCATAATTTACTTCCTTTCGAAGCGTAAAGAGTGTTTTTATTATCAAGGTAGTTTTCGTCATTTTATGAACCACTAGTTGATAAAGACATATATCTCTCTCCCTCTGTTGTAATAGGCGAGTGGAATTTTTTCATTTCCTAAATAGAATCATCCCTCAAAACCTATCAATCTCATATTTTTTAAGAATATTTCGGTCGATTTTAACCCATTTAATCCCAAGTATACGAAAAATATGAAAACACGCGTTCTAGACAAAAAATAATACTTTCTTACATTCTGAAATGAGTTTTCGTGATCATCGACAATAGAAAAAACTAACTTCACGAAAAATTACGATGGTTCATACACGCATCACTAGCAAGAAAAGTAAGAAAATATTTTTTTTTAAATTTCCGAAAAACTAGTTCCAATCATTAAATTGCTAATAAATGAAGAGCGATAACCATACACTAAAATAAAAAATGAAATAGTTGGGCCCCAACGAGTTGAAAATGAACTAGGTGATCTCAATTTGCTCATTGGTGCACGAACGAACCACTGGTAGGAAGTAACAATCAAATAATCTATGTTTGGTGATATTTCCCGAAGCATGGTACGTGCAAATTTTCGTTACATTTTTGACAAATATAAATCTGGTGGTTATGACGAACTCTACATCTTCTTTGAGCTTTATTTCATGAGGTATAAGGATATGGCCAATGTTATGGAACAGAATTTCAGCAGCAGGGCGAGGTATATTTCTCACAATGTATACTCTCTTATTTTTCAAGAGACGTAGAGCAACGTATGATCTGAATTCAATTTGTGACATTTTGGTTTGATTAGCCACATTATAGAGCTTCCAAGCATTGACAATTATACTAGAGCATTGCGAAACATGGGCCACCACCATTTCTTCCCCAACACTCTACATCTATAATTTGCAATACCATTGTCATGGAGGTCCCTCCCATGGATCGCTCATGGCATGAGGCTGGGGTATATTGACTTCTTTTTTTGAAACTTCATCTATGTTAACTACCTTCATGTCCCTCCAATTCTAGTTCATCGATTGCTTCCTCTGAAGCTGATTGTAGTTCTTTTGGGGTCAAAAACTTTCTGGAAGACATTTCAAGTCACTACAATAAGCGAAAAACTATCCCGCACCACTAACGAATTGATTATGAATCATTCTGAGCTAGGCTTACAGCTATGTAAATCTTGTCTGAGCATGTCGATATATTGTTGGAGCTCACGCAGGATACCAGTGGTGCACGAACGCACCTATGTTTTTATAACTGCTGAAATTCTCTAATTTTTCATTTTAACAAATTGATGTATTATGAATCATATCGAGTCACTAAAAGACTACATATTGATGAAAACTGGGATAGAAAATATTTTGCCAAAGTCACATTTTGTCAGTGGTAACGAAATGTATATAGTAAAGTAATTTTCACCCTACTTCGAGGTACACTAACATCTGATTTTTGCCCTCTGATATAACGTAATATATTTTTTTTCAACAGTATAAGAACACTGTAAGTTGATAACGACTGATATTCGCGATATCAACATTATTTCGACGGCAAAAAAATAACAAAATTGCGGTGCGTGAACGAACCATTGGGAGTTAATGGGTTAAGGTGCTCAAATGATCAATAATGCCACGGTAATTTTCAACTGCTAGAAATTTACCGCAAGTAAAAACTGACGCCACGATTTCGAATGTAGGGGCAGACCATAGTATAGTTGCCATGTGTTGATATACGATTGGGAACTTCAGAAATATTAGTTATTCAATAATTCACAAATTCTCAATTGAGTATTGGTAATATTCCTAATAAGCAATGAAAAATCAATTGTCTCAAAATGTCCCCTCATGGTTTGTGGCTTATTGCTTATAATAAATTTGTGTAAATGATATTTGTATTAATTCACACTGAAAAACATTTGAATCGGTGACAACATGGCGAACGACTTGTGGGTGTGGTCTTGTCAATTCTCAGCATTCAGCACAATGTTGCCAACTCTCGAACATTCACATGATATTTTGTTATGGAGAATAAGAAATATTTGGATATGCTGGTTTCTCGAAAAAGTCTAGAATGAACTATATTATCATGGGTTCCTCCTATCATGATTTATTCAACGACAGGACTCTAACATCTTTCTGATAACTCAATTATGATTGGTGACTTGACAAGCTTGCTGACCAATAACGAAACAGCATAAGGATACATCATAAAAACTGACGTCACCATTTATTCGACGTATCGTCAAATGGCGGCCATGTAAGTTCGTTTGAAAAGAGCTATGACATTCAACAATTTCGAACAACGTATAGGACTCATTATATAAATAAAAAAAGCGTTAGAAGTATTGCAGACATTGATTTAGGTTCCTAACAACACAGCCCATTAACTCGAGTGCACTGTTCTGATCAGAGATTCGCAGGAATGACACTGGAATCTAGTAGGTAATTATCAATAACGAATAGTCATATAGGTACTGTGATGTTCATCGATAATAAAAATAAGTGCTTTCATAGTGACAATAGATCCATATTCCGATTCCACAGAACAAAAATTATCGAAATATATTTGTTAGTGGTGAAAAAAAATTAATATAAACCATGGTAGTACTAATATTCTCGTATTAGTATACCAGGAGACGTTATATACTGAATGCTGAAGCCTCGGGTCCCTTTGTAATAATGATATTCTTTACTACCTTGGTGTGTAAATAACTTGTTTTCCACATATTACCTCTATTTCCTGTTGAAGTATGATAATAAGAAAACTGACCATTTTTCCGAGCATTTGGGAGAAAGGGGAAAGCATCAGTTGTGATATCATATTTGTCAACTGTGATTCAAGAAGCTTGAAAACATATCGTGCACTGCAGTTTTTCGGGTGCAGGAAAATTTGTGTTTCATTCGTAGACCACACCATAATATGAATAAAAACGGATTCTCCAAGTTATTTAAAATTCAACGGAATCGACTATGGATTATTCTCTGTTCTGCTGTATACATGTTATATCCTGACATTCCATTTGAACTTATAAAATAATTCACTGCTTGATATAATCATATGAGATTAATCTGCCCACGCGATTCTAGAGAAGTCGCGAGGTGCATTTTCAGCATTTTCTGAAGATAACAGTCTTGAATGCATATTCACGACTGGGAATCAACAGACTAGAATGAGCTTTCAATTCGAACACATCAAAATTAAGTAACATCACTCAAAATCAAAGTCTCGATCAAAGATACATTTCAGCTCGAAATAAAGTGTATTTTTTAAAAACCAACGAGTATCTCCCAAGTTATAAAAATTGGCGCAGTCGTGACGGATCTACGAAAAGGTCAAAAAACCGTTCGTTCAACAAAACAGTCCGCGAATTTAGTGCGAAACCGGAAAAAGACATTCCTGACTAAATAGTGAGACAAAAAACTGTATTTCGATCGTGACCAGTGGCACCTTTCCTGGACTAATCGCAAGTGCAGTTTTCCAATTGCAAGTGGATTCAACAACAACAAAACAACCCTCCAAGCAGATCTCTCTCCAGCGGCACCTTTCCTGGCGAAGATTACTTGAGAGTCCAACAACGAGTCGTCCTCTGGAACTCAGCGGCCCCTTTCCTGACCCAGAATCGTCTTCGTTCCAAAAACATACTCCAGAAGCAAGCCTTGATGCAGCTCCAGCTCCTCATCGTAGCTCTGTAAGTTATTGTTTCTATTTTCATGACTATTGCGGCGTAAAGCAACCTTTCCTGCAATTTTCCTATTGATTCCAAAAAAAAAATCAATCCACTCTTCCCTTGCAAAACGAACACAAACAAGAAACTACTCTGACAAAAAATGGCAGAAGCAGGTTTTTCATTGAAAGAACTTCGTGACATGATTCCAGAATATGACGGAGATCAAGCAACTCTTCATGACTTCATAGAAGCATGTAATTTTGTAACAAACCAAGTCGATGAAAATCAAGAAGATGCTCTTATTTTCATAATAAAAAGTAAACTGACAGGCAAAGCGAAAAGGTTCATTTCTAGTAGACAACTCCAAACATGGGATGATATTCGTGTACTCTTAATAGGTCATTATGGTGATTGTCGTGACACAGAAGGATTGCTACGAGACCTCACTTCATCTTTCCAAAAATCAAATGAAACACCACGAGTTTTTGTTCAAAGAATTGAAGATCTCTTAACAAAACTAAGAACAAGTGTTGCTCTTGATAACAATCTCAATGCACAAGAAAAAGCAGCATTAAATCAATCACATGAAAAAATTTCTTTGAAAACGGTACTCGCAGGTTTAAACGAGCCCTTCGGTTCAATAATTCGCTCACAGAGACCACGATCTCTTGATGAGGCAGAACAATTTTTGATAGAAGAAGAAAACATCGCGTATTTGAAAAACTTCAGAATTTCAAAATCAAATCCAAAAGTTGATACACGTCATCAACCATTCAATCGTACTTTTCCAAAAGAAAACTACGGAAATCATTCAAATCCGAGACAACAACAAAATCAAAAATATTGCAGTTATTGTAAAAGCACAGGACATACAATAAGTGATTGTTTCAAACGTCAAAGAAACAATGGACAAAACAATTCACAGCCGAATCAAAATGCGAACCAAAATCGAAATGATTTTCAAAACAGAAATTTTCAGAACAGAGTTTCAAATTTTCAAAATCCTGGAACCTCTGGAACACAAACTATTCCTAGACAACCAGATCAAAGACCCTCAGTGATTCAAAGAATTCAAGGTAACCGTCAAAATCGTGTCAATCATTTAAACTACCAGGAGGAGACAAACTATTCGGGAATTTGCACTCCTCAGATTCAGAATGTTCAGCCCGAAACTCAGATAGAAGAATTCGAGCAGATGAACGAATTCAACTCTCAGTATTAAATAATCTCAATAAAAAACTGTTCTACATCCAAGACAAACAAGGATTCAAATTTTTAGTAGATACAGGCGCACCAATTTCACTCATGAAAACAAACGTTGCCGAACAAAAATCTTTTATTCGACAAAATTTTTCAATTTATGGCATAAACGGTATGTCAAGTGAAGAAAAAATTACAAAAAGTATAGACATAGTTGTCGCACCGACAAAAACTTTGAGGTACTATTTAATAGATTTTGACTTTCAATTTGATGGACTAGTAGGTATTGATTTTCTCGAAACAACTAACGCAGAAATTGATATCGCTAACAGAAAGTTAAAATTATTTTTCAAAGAACTCGAACTTCATGTCCACCACCCAATTAATTCAGAAAATACTCAAATAACAGTTCCAGCAAGAACTATACAGACAATCGAATTACAAATTCAGAAACAAGATCATAAAATTTCAGAAGGAATATGTCCAGAAATTTCAATAAATGATCAAATAAAAATACCCAGTAGTATAGTAAAAATAAATGACAATGAAAAATTCATAACTACCATAGCAAATTTTTCTATAAACGAACAAACAATTGAAATACCTCAAATTCAAATCGAATCAATCATTGAAACAAAAACCAATGATTCAGTCCAAATCAATAATTTTCAAAACATCGATAGAGAAGAAAAAATTCTTTCAGAACTCAGACTTGAACATTTGAATGAAGAAGAAAAGACAGAAGTAGAAAATCTATGTTTGAAATATCAAGATATTTTTTATTTAGATAATGACAAATTATCATTTACAAATCAAATCAAACACTCGATAATAACTGAAGAAAAATGTCCAATTTCCACAAAAACCTATCGTTATCCTCATTCTTTAAAACAAGAAGTCAAAACACAAATTAGCGATTTGCTCAATCAAAAAATAATTCAACCATCGGTAAGCCCATGGAATAGCCCAGTGTGGATAGTTCCCAAAAAGTTAGATTCAAGTGGAAAACAAAAATGGCGAATAGTAATAGATTATAGGAAACTTAATGAAGTTACTATTGGAGACAAATATCCGCTACCAAATATCGAAGATTTACTCGATCAATTAGGTAAATGTACTTATTTTACAACGTTAGATTTAGCGTCCGGATTTCACCAGATTGAAGTAGAAAAACGTGACATTCCAAAAACAGCATTCAGCGTTGAGAATGGACACTATGAATTTTTGAGAATGCCTTTCGGACTTAAAAATTCACCAGCTACATTCCAAAGAGTAATGGACAACGTTCTAACAGGATTACAAGGAGAACTGTGTATGGTATATATGGACGATATCATTATTTATAGTTCTAACTTGTCAGACCATATTCAAAGACTCGAAAAAGTTTTCGACAGACTTTCATGTTGTAATTTCAAAATCCAACCCTGTAAGTGTGAATTCATGAAAAAAGAAGTAGCATATTTAGGACACATAGTCACTAAAGACGGCGTAAAACCGAACCCTTCGAAAATCGAAGCAGTCATAAAATTCCCAATTCCAAAAAATCCCAAAGAAATAAAATCATTTTTAGGTTTAACTGGTTACTACCGCAGATTCATAAGTAACTATTCTGATATTGCAAAACCTCTTACTCAACTTCTGAAAAAGAATATTCAATTCAATTTCAATGACAAATGTGTAAAATCATTCGAAACCTTGAAAAAATGTCTAACTTCATCACCTATACTTCAGTATCCAAATTTTGAACAAGAATTTTTATTAACTTGTGATGCAAGTAACTTTGCAATCGGTTCAGTGCTCTCTCAAAATATTTCCAATAATAATTTACCGATAGCATACGCTTCAAGAACTTTGAATGGCGCAGAAACTCGCTATTCAACAATCGAAAAAGAATTGCTAAGTATTGTATGGTCAGTAAAACATTTCCGACCTTACTTATACGGCAGAAAGTTCAAAATACTCAGTGATCATAAACCTCTAAAATGGCTTTTCTCAATTTCCGAACCTTCATCCAGACTAATGAGATGGAAACTTCAACTCGAACAATATGAGTATGAAATTGACTATATACCCGGTAAGCAAAATAAAACAGCAGATTGTTTATCACGAATAAAAATAAATGCTCTCA
This sequence comes from Phaedon cochleariae, assembly GCA_918026855.4. Taxonomy (NCBI): domain Eukaryota; kingdom Metazoa; phylum Arthropoda; class Insecta; order Coleoptera; family Chrysomelidae; genus Phaedon; species Phaedon cochleariae. The sequence continues at coordinate 66,814,213 of OU896707.1, read as the reverse complement.
CAGATTCATCCAATGACGAAGATTCAAATATTTCAGATAGGAGTCAAGACGAAAATGAAGTTTATTTTCTTAACAAATTTTATGAATTTGTTGAAAAACGAAAGAAAGAGTCTCTTATTGATTTCAGTATAATAAAGCAAACAAATGATAATCTGATTTTTGTTGCACATAATGATATCATATTACTCGTTCCACAGAATGAAAACAAAGATACACCACATTTGCTGACAGTCATTAAAGACACTTGCATTGACCCTGATAATCAACAATTAAATCTTTCACAAACTTTAACGACAAAACAGAGTATCAGATTCGAACAAAGGAAGTATTATCTTATTCAACTACCCACAATGAAACTTGATTCAATTAGCTTGAAAGATTGTTTTCGAATATTTTATTCACTAAGAGATGAATTGCCCGAAAACGTCAATTATTTCATAAACCCATTGAAACATATACCATTTCTAGACATTTTGAGTTTTATTTTCAAAGATAAGGAAAATATCACTTTCACTATATGTCATGATATTGTTAAAGTACCTCCAGAAAATGAAAGGAAGGAAATTCTTGAAAATTACCACTCTAGTAAAACTTCAGTTCATAAAGGTATCAACGAGACATTTCGTAGGATCAGAGATCGTTTCGTTTGGCCTAATCTCAAAGCTGATGTCGAAAATTTCATAAAAAATTGTGATGTTTGTAACAAAACAAAAACAAACAGAAAAAATACCGATTATCCTCTAGTGATAACTGAAACTCCTGAAAAACCATTTCAACATATAAACATTGATTTACTAGACATTAATCGAAATAATATTCTACTAACCATTGTAGACAATTTTTCAAAATTTGCTCAAGCTTATTCAGTTCAAAACAAACAAGCTATTACAATCATTGAAAAATTATTGCTATATTTTCAACACTATCCAATTCCCAAAAGAATACATTCAGATTCAGGTTTAGAATTCGATAATCAATACATGAGAGATTTATCGAAACTGTACAAATTCAAAATGACTTATAGTTCAGTCGCTCACCCTCAATCGAATGGAGTAGCAGAACGATTTCATGCAACTCTCTTAGATTCATTGCGAGCATATCATTCAGAAAATCCAAATAAATCAATTCTAGAAGGAATTCCATTTTGTATAAAATCTTATAATAGAAGCAAGTCAAATTCTACTAAGTACACCCCTGAAGAAATAATTTTTGGTCACATCAGAGATGATGATAATGAAACATTATTCAGCCAAGATGAACTTCAAACGAATTATGTTAATGACATGAAAAATCAAGCTTCTTTTATTTTCGAAAAAGTCAAATCTAACATTAGTCAGTCGAAACAGAAATCTAAAGACAGATTTGATCGACATGTAAGACCGAATCAACCGCAGTACAAAGAAGGAGATTATGTTTATTTACGAGAATCTCAGATAGGAAACAAAATGAAAAATAAGTATAATGGTCCTTATAAAATCATTCGTATAAAGAATACAAATACTGCTGAACTCGAAATAGGTCAAAATAAGACTACTATTGTGAATTTCGATAGACTGAAGCAAGCTTCATCTATTCCAGGTTCCTCGGCAGAGCCCTCAGATCCTCAGCAAGAATAGAAAAAATGCATACACCAACTGGTATGTTCTTCCAAAAAGAAGGAATCGCCAGAATATCTAATGATGAATGGAAAATCATTGTATACAAAAATATTTCACTATTTCAAAACTCATTTAAACAAAGCCAGAATGCTCAAGATTCTTTAAAGACACTCTTGAACAAAAATAATATCAACCCTTCATTTAAAATACCATTTTCTGCTCAACTATCGTTATTGAATACCATTAATAAGCAAATAGAAATGAAATTTTCCGAAATTCTATTGGAAACACCAAGTCGTTTCAAACGAGGACTAATAAACGCAGCAGGCTCAGTATGGAAAGTTATAACAGGCAATCTAGATTCCTCTGATGGCGAATATTATAATGAATGCATAAATCAACTTGAAAAAGATGACAAAAATCTTCAACTTCTTATGAAAAATCAAATTCAAATAGTTTCCAGTACTATAAAAAATTTCAATAGTACGCTCATGCAATTAAATATTGATGAAAAAACATTCAATGAAGATTTGAAAGCCATTCAGAATGAAATGATGAAAAATCGAGAAACTAAGTATTATTTGGAACTTCAAATACAGATTCTAGAGAAAATCGAACAAATAATGCATTCAAATACAATTATTCTTGATCAGTTGAATGATATAATCAACAGCATCACTTTTGCTAGATTAAAAATCCTGCATCCTTCAGTTATCCACCCTAATTTATTGATTGAACAACTGAATAGAATTCCAGTGGCCTTGTCTCATGGAAACTTACCTTTTCCGCCTACACATCAACATATTTCAAATATCATTTCTCTAATCAAACTCGAAGCCTTTCAGACAAACGAAAGAGTCGTTTTTATTCTACACATTCCAATTGTAGATAATTCAGATTATGATTTTTATCACATTTATTCAACACCCACTAAAGATCCAAAAACCAACCTTTTCCATACCATTATTCCTCTCTATAAATACGCAGCAATAGCGAGAGATAGTAAGCAATATATTACAGTTCAACTCGATGACTGTTCCGAAGTAATCGAAAACCAAATTCGAATTTGCTTCAATCACTTTCCCAAGACTATATCGCAAGATTCACCCTGTGAAGTTTCAATTTTAATGGACTCCAAGGTAATGCCTAATTGCGAAAAAGTCGTATTAGGAATCGAAGACTACAATGTTCAAAAGTTAGCTGACAACAAATGGCTTTTGACAGTTTCTGATCAACTACCCGTTACTACAACATGTCCAGGCAAAAACTCAGAAACTGAAATCATACGAGAAAATTCACTTCTCACACTTGAACCCAAGTGTAGTGCATTTATTGGTACCACACGTGTATATGCAAGTTTTAATGCAAATGAAACTATAGACCTTCAGCTATACATTCCTGAAATCACATATGATTGTTGTGAACATCTACCAAATAAAGATGATTTGCCAATTTTGAAGCCAATCAAGATCAATCATCTCAATCTCGATGAACTGAACATAGCCCAAGAGAAACTTCATGAATACGACCAGAACCTTAACCATATGATCAACGAATCATTCAGTCAGAGACATTTGGGTACTTTTACGTATATTTGTATGGTACTCATTATTCTTCTTGTCCTATGGTTTCTTTTCAAATGTTGTTGTAAAAGAAAACTTCTGGGATACTACAATAGCCGATCCAACTCAGATGACGGAAACCAACCCGGAAGATGCTGTCCACAAATATTCAACTATTGCAACGTAAGATCGAATGTTTCGAGAAGGCCATCGATTCATTTATCTACCTTCAACGATTCATCAGAAGAAATCGTTTTCCAGCAGAATCCAACAGCCCCTATCGCATCTTCATCCAGAAGAAATCCGAAGAGGATTTAGCCAAGGAAGATTTTTCTATTTTATTGTATTCATGTTTATTTTATTTACTCACCCTGTATTGATATATTGTATTTTTCATAATCTTCCATCGAGACTATTTCAAAGTTATTTCAATATTAATAATTCTTAATTTTTTCTCAATCATTCATTGATTTTTCAGATTAAGAAAAAATCTTAATGGGGGAGGTGTTATATCCTGACATTCCATTTGAACTTATAAAATAATTCACTGCTTGATATAATCATATGAGATTAATCTGCCCACGCGATTCTAGAGAAGTCGCGAGGTGCATTTTCAGCATTTTCTGAAGATAACAGTCTTGAATGCATATTCACGACTGGGAATCAACAGACTAGAATGAGCTTTCAATTCGAACACATCAAAATTAAGTAACATCACTCAAAATCAAAGTCTCGATCAAAGATACATTTCAGCTCGAAATAAAGTGTATTTTTTAAAAACCAACGAGTATCTCCCAAGTTATAAAATACATGTTGAATGAACTGAATAAAAATTGGTAGAAATCTGAAAAACTCAATTTAAATCGAAATACAGCGGATTAATCAGGCAGATCTGATGAGTCATTTTGTACAAATCACCATCAAATGGAGTGAATCAGAACAAAGGGGTTGATAGAACGAATTTACTCTCATCTATGAGATTCGAATATCGTATTACGATCGTGATACGGGGTCTCTATAAACTATCATAGCACTGTAGTGCTGCTATGGACATCGAATCAAGAATGCTATCTGGGAGAGCCCTGCAATGATGAGGGCCAAGAACTCGAAACCTGTCTGCACGCGTTTCTGAACCACTTAGGCGCAGCTCGGCGTTTGGGATCCTAATGGCATTTTTTCTGATCTTACTGAATCAGATAAATTTTTTTAGGGAAGTGATCACAAATTGAACCCTTCCGATGGAATAATAAAACATGAATAATTCTCAAGTTTGGATCTGGAATTTGTTTTCATAATATGTCATCTTCAATGGTTTCGATGAAGAAACGTTGCCGTCAAATTTCAGGAAATTACGATAAATCATTTCTGGTAAATATCGGCCATCGAAGTTATACGGAAATTTCACATAATATTATTCGTTATAAATTGTCAAAAAATGTTCTCATATACATATACATCACTCGTCTTGATTTTCTCTATCCACCATTTTGCTATGTGATTCTCCTCATGAATCACCCTGTGTTTGTCGTTGAAAATGTGAATCACCCTGTATATACAATGTTTCTCCATAAATTTGAGAAATTGAGTCAGATTCCTCAGGAATTGACAGTTTGGCTAAAATGAATTTATCCAGTACTTCACGAAAGCAAAAACCGGTCCCAATTTACCCCGTTTGATTGACGGTAACCCATTAATTTCCTTACCATACAATGGACCATTCAGTAATTAGAACAAAACTAATCGTCTCTTATCCGGGAATCCAAAACGATGTTAACTTAGTATAATTAGTAGTACGTTCGTCAATGTGCTTGTTACATAGTGAATACAAATCTCGAACTTCGGAATTGTGTCCAAGCAACTCTATGTCGGAAACAACAAGTTACTGTATAATGATCTTCATCTTCGATCAATTATGCGTCCCTTGATTTTTTCTGGTCCATACTGAATATCCCGAGGATCCAAAGTTAGTTTCGGCTTGCAGGAATGGGGTTCTAAGTTACAATACCGTCGCCATCGACAAGAAGTTTAAGCTCATATTCATTATTAGAAAAGAGATAAAAATAAATTGTGAAAATATAACAAAGTATTCATTATGGCAATCCAGAAGAATCAGATTTTTCATGATGGTCACGTCATCATCTTCATCTTATAAAAGTTCAAAGTGTGTTGAATTCGTAAGATTTAAAAAAAAAATCGAAAGTTATTGATACCGTGCTCTTGAACTCACCGAGAGCAATCGGGTTTTCCGAAATATAATATTCATTCGACAAGAATAAACTACAATTCTGTTTTTGTTTCTAGTGCTCATTTTTAAAATCGCTCTGATTTCAGAAACACCCTTCATAGATATTCTCCTACCTAATTTCACCACGGTTAGTTCCGATTAGAGTCACTATACCCCAAATCTATAGTCTAAGATCCGATTGCAAGTTTTATTCAAAATAATATCGATATAATACAACGGATGCTATTTTCAATTCGTTGTATGAGGACTACACTGAGATCAATGGTGGTGATGCTGTTGCACCTGTCAAAAGTATTACTCCGGAAACTACATTACCATGGTTTCAGGGGACTCTCCTATGAGTGGATTCAGTCATATTTATTTAATCGTGAACAAATTGTGAAAACTAGAGAAGAAATTTCATCAACACAAAAAGTATTTTGTGGGGTTCCGCAGGGCTCGGTCCTTGGTCCAGTTCTTTTTTTCGCTATATACGTGGATGATATGACCTATATCAATATCTCTGGTGAGTTCACATAATTTGCAGATGACACGACTACCATATGGCATAGCGAAAAGGGTACTGAGTTGAATAACATTATAAAGAAAGATACATATAATTGAAATTCCAGAGTGGTGCGAATCTAATGAACTCTCGTTCAATATCAACAAAACAAATCTGATAACATCCAAATGTGCTCTTGATGATTTGACACTTGCTTCTGGCAACATTGAGAATAAGAACTGCATAAAATGCTCAGGAATCCATATCGATAGTGAATTAAAATTCGAAGATCATGTTATTTTATAGTCTTCATTCATTACATCACAATACAAGACATAATAGAGATATCAAACTCATACTCCCATCATCTACTTTCAATAAAAATTCCTCTATTTATAATGGTGGCAAAATTTACAATCATCTTCCTAATTATATAAAGGACATTGGACCATCCAACGCATTCAGGAAAGCTGTGAAGTATTTATTATCAGATCAGTCAAACTCTAAAGTATTTTGGTCATTTGTGTCAAATAAAAAGAAATGCAGCTCCTTTCCCCGACACATAAACTTCAAGGATAGGCAGGGTACTGATTGTTCAACTATTTGTGAAATATTTGGTGAGTACTTTGGGAGTGTATACGAGTCCAACTCAACCCCATCCCTTCTGGATCTTTCAAGCACCTCCAATAACTTTGATATAAAACAAATCAGTAAGGAAGAAATTCTGGCCGCATTGTCACAGTTAGATAATAATAAAGGAAGTGGCCCTGATGGTTTCCCTGCAGTATTTTTGAAATCATGTAAGGAAAGTCTGGTTGAGCCCCTTCACATACTGTACAATAAATGTCTACGTGAAGGTACATATCCCAAAGTTTGGAAAATAGCTCAAGTGTTACCGATACACAAATCGGGAGACATTAACGATGCAACAAATTACAGGCCGATATCTCTGCTAAGTTTATTTGGTAAAATATTTGAATTTATAATTTGTAAGATAATGTTTTTTATGGTCAAAAATTCTATCACCACTACTCAACATGGTTTTTTCAAAAAGCGTTCTGCACTTACAAACCTGGTGCCCTATGTACAAGATATTTATGGCAACATGGAGAAGGGGATCTCAACTTGTGCGGTGTACACCGATTTTTCTAAGGCTTTTGACAAGGTTCATCATCCTACCTTGTTAATAAGGCTTAGAAATTTCGGTGTGCATGGTTACCTGCTGGGACTTGTTACGTCATATGTTCAGGACAGATTTCAGTACATAGCACTGAATAACACAAAGTCTGATTTGCTGCCAGTTACCTCGGGGGTTCCTCAGGGCTCCCATCTAGGGCCGCTACTATTTAGTATCTATGTAAGTGACGTCGGGAGCTGTTTCCATCACTGCAATATCTCATTATATGCCGATGATATGAAAATTTTCTCTCCTTTAAAATCTCTCTCGGATTATAGTTTAATACAGGAGGACCTCGATCGCTTTTCGGAATATTGTAAAATATATAAATTTTCACTAAATACTAAGAAATGTAGTCAAATCATATTTACTCGTAGCCCGAATCCACCCATCTCTTCGCTCAATATTGACAATGATAAACTGTCGTTTTCTGATGAGATAGTTGACTTAGGTGTTACTTTGGCTACAAAATTGTCCTTTGAAAGTCATATTGAGAAAATTGTGAGAAAGTCCCTAAGGACTCTTGGCTTCATATTGAGAAATACTAGGGATTTTAGGAATCCTTCCTCGTTACTGATTATGTTTAACACTTTGATAAAACCTATCCTTGAATACTGTAGTGTTGTTTGGAACCCATCTTATCAGAAATACATAAAGAGACTAGAGTTTGTGCAAAAGAAGTTAATCAACATTATAAATTATTGATTCTTCAGATATAGGCACTACTTTCCTTATGAAAGTAACCTAATTTTCTATAATCTAGTGAGCCTATCTCTTAGGCGTGATTTCAATGATATATACTTTATTTACAAAATATTTAATAATCTAATTGATTCCAATGAATGTTCAAAACTTTTTACACTAAACTGTTCCTCATATAATATTCGTCATAGACAACTATTTGTTACTCCTTATTTTTCCACAAATTATTTTGGTAATTCTCCAATGATTAGATGTACGGTCACAATCAACACCATGATATCTGATGATTTGGACATTTTTATGCTTAGCGTTGAGTGCTTCAAAAAGAAACTGAGGAAGTTCTTAAACACTTGTATTATGATCACTTAGCCGAATTTCATATATTTTGCTTTGGATCTGTAAACTAGATTAAGTTTTTTTTTTATATCCTCTCAATTTTTTTTTTCTTGGTATTTCAAGATTACACAATTGTTATTTTTATTGTTATCGTGTGTTATCCTGTTATTGGGCTTGTCCTGTTGGGTAACCTATGTGAATAAATAAATAAATAAATAAATAAATAAATAAATAAATACCCAATTATTGTTTAGATGAATATTTCACTGATTCACTGGATGTGGGAGATCGATTTCAATGATGCATCATTCGACATTTTATTGACAGTGAAATCTGCTGACTATTTCGCATATCATACAGATCGTCTAGAAAAAAATAACTTGCATAATTTGATTTGATTTTCTTTTACATAAGTATTCGAGGTTTAATTCACTATGGTTTGCGCCATTGGTTGAGATCACTAGCTTTCGACTCATGCGCAATGACTTACGAGCGATTGTGCGCTCTAAACTCTTTTCCGATCTATATATCTTTAACAGCTGGCTGCATAGAAAAAAAAATAGCATTTTATAAATGTAACAAAATGATACCTGTTCATACCTGGCTGCGAAGGAGTTGCGGCCAAATACTCAAAGGCAACTATCACATTTGAAGTTATATTCAGATACATAGCTGTAAGGTGGAATATATTCCATTTGAAAAACAAATTGATGTACTACGAAATAGCCACAATGCTTAAAGTCGAGTGATTGGTTAAATAGATGCAAAGAGCTCAAAGTCGTTAATAAAATCCATTTTCTGAATGAGAATTTGTATTCAGAATCTACTGCACCGTGTATTACAGAAACAGTGAGTCTGACTGCAAAATTGGATGAAAAATAGAACATGTCCTATTTTTCATTCATTTAATGTTGAAGCGCTTCCACATAACGCCGTTTTTTAACCTTCGATTTGTTTGTTTCGTTTTGAAGTGAGAAACACATTTCTGGGGTCATGGAAATGTCACTTAGTTGATATTTGGAGAAGGTAATATAGGTATATCTACTGATTAATTTTACTGTTATCTCAAATTTAGATGACATGAGTTCTATAATGCTTTGGTCTTCGGAGCATAGATTTTGGTGCTTCAATAGAAAAATACCAAAAATATCCCTGTTTGTTTGCAATCTCGCTTGCAATCATACACCCAGAAACGCTCGAGTAGACGCTTTAACATGCTTTGACAAAGATGAAATGTGGATTGGGTACCTAACTCATTTCTGGTGAAATACATTCCCGCATATTTGTATCTTTTTCAGTTCATTTTGTCGAGAACAAAAGTGAACTGATCATTATTCATTCTTCTGATATTTGTAGATACTTATATGATACATGCATTCCATAAAGGTGTTCGTTTTGTACCATATTCAGTGCTCCTAGCCCATCACGGGTGTTTCTTCTTTGGAGCGATTCACTAGGCAATTTTTATACATTTTTTCATTCCGAATTTTTCAAACAAATACGCTGATAGCACTCAGATTTGCAGAACTGCAGACAGCAATTTTTCAAGATGAACTATTATTTATTACATACTTCAATTTGAATATCTTCTTCCAAAAATGTATTTTGAGGTTACTATACACGAACAATCGGCATGTGCATCTGCAAATTATATTATTTCACATCATGCGCATTCCCCTTGTCACAATGTCTTATCTGTGATCTTATGTCGTGTCACACAGCACAGAATTTTTCCACAGAAAATGATTCAGATTATTCTGAATGCTTCATTGTTCATTGTGTTCAATAATGATCAATTTAATGAGTGAAAAACTGGCCCGTGTAATAATGACTTCACTCTGTTTTTTTTTTACTCGGCACATGGCTTCTGATTGTTGCTACGCGCCCTGTATAGAAGCAGATCCGTGCGAGGAAGCTCGTGCGAACTGCAGAGCATTAGTGAGGACCCCAACACGAGATTTCAAGGTCATTCGTAACCTCTGAGTTCTGATGTGAAAACGGCTCTTTGCGTGTATCTATGTTTCCCTAATTGCCAATTACCCTATTTATGAGATACTTCTTCCGAGTTTGTCCTTGATTGTGGATGGAATCTGCAGAGCGTATCTACTAGTATATCTACCCATTTGTCAAAGTAAAGATGTAAGAATCGATTAAAATGTAGGCATGAGCTGCTAGATCTTGAATTAATTTCGAGTATAGAGGGTGTTTTTCATTGATACGCTAATATTTGAAAGGGCGATTCTTCGACCCATTGCATGAAATGAACTTCTTGTTCACGTATGTCGTAAGCATCCTAATAACTTTTCAGATACAGGGAGTTTAAGGTGAAAATATCTTCTCGTTACCACCCAGTGCAGTTTCCCTTGTTGGCAAAATCTATTATGTTATACGTTACAGAAATAATGAAGAAATTTCAAAATGTAGCATATATGAAATTATCCTGTAATCTGAACATGAACTTATGAAGTCCGGTATAATTTTAAAATTCTTCAGGAAAACGCTGCTTCTTATCAAGTTTCAAGAGGAGGTTCTTATTGTAAAAAAATTGAATGAAATCATAGTTTTTTATGAAATATGAAAATTCTCCTCTGTTGCTCACAAACAATAATCGAGACAATAATATCCCCCCTACGGCGCCACTGCAAATCAGATTGATCGAATGTTATTGCTATATTTTATTTGCCAGCAGGGTCTCACCACTTTTGAAATATCTTCTATTTCTGTAGAGCGATTGCCTAGTAGTTGAATAAAACTGATTATTTTTGTCAGGACATTTACGATATACGTCCATAAGAAGTTGTTCGCTTGAAATTTTAGTCTCGCCATGGATCACTTACTGTTTGGGAGTAGATACATTGAATGAAAATTAATGGATGATTGTTCTATCTATGAATAAAACATGTAAAAATCTGTTCAATGCCAACAATATTTAAATTTGTTGGCAGAAATTTAACATTACAGAGACAGTAGATATATATCTTGATGCGATTTTTCGTGATACTCCTCAATACTCGGTTCAGTGCTACTCAAAGCCTAACCAACGTCGGCACCATAGTATCTAACCGATTTAGGTGCTTATTTTTGATGATTAGAACCCCTGCTCGCATTGATATGTCAATGAAAACAGAGTTTGGTATCGAATAGAAATTGGATTTTTTTTAACTTCTGGAGATTATATGTTGTTAGGAATACTTCCTCAGGCAATGAATTCCAGAGCCTAGCCGTTTTATGCATGAAGGAGTTTTGATAAAGTGCTGGTCGACATCTTTCGAGGTTGACAACGAAAGGATGTGCTGACTGGGCTTGTCTAGTTCGCCTGACTGGTATTGCTGGTAGAGGGATGATAGCAGAGATTTCCGAAGAACATTTCCCGTGGAAGAATCGATTGAAAAGTGAAAGGTCGTCGACCTTTTTACGGTGTTCCAATAATGTCAAAGAGTGAGTGAGTGTGGCGTCACCCACCAGGCGAATGACTCTTCTCTGGATGGAATTTACGAGCATCAGCGTATGTTTTGGTGCTGAGCCCCATATGTGGGAACAGTATTCCAGATCAGGCCGTACAGCGCTTTGTAGATCATGAGGAGCTGTTGAGGTGTAAAGTAGCTTTTCGCACGGAACAAGAATCCCAGTTTTTGTGAAGCAGCTTTTGCGATGGATCTGACATGATTATCCCATGAAAGAGTGTTGCTGATGGAAATACCGAGCATAGATATGGTGGGCTTGGTGGGGATGGTGGTGCCAGACATTACAATGTCGGGCATACTGAGTTCCGCCTTTCTAGAGAAAATACAGGCTTGAGTTTTGGTGGCGTTGAATTCAACTAGGTTGTTGGTTCCCCAGGCTGTGATTTCAGCAAGGTCTTCGTTGACATCATCGACCTGCCTGCGCCGTGAGTTCTTAGTTTCCTGGGAAGAAATGGGAATTCTGGAAGAGAACGCAGTATGGAGGGTACTATCATCTGCGAAGCTGTGGATGGGCAAGTTGTTACTCCCAACATATATTATTGATATGAAGAAGGAATAATGTTGGTGCCAAAATTGATCCTTGTGGAACGCCGGAATTGAGGCCAATGGTATCAGACGATACACCGTCCACCACCACGTGGCGAAGGCTTCACAGACCCCTTTGGGTGTTTTCAGGGACCACTGGTGGTCCGCGGACCTTCGGTTAAGAACCACTACCTTTTAAATATTAGCATGTCATTAAGGAACAGCCTGTATACAAGGTATGAAGAGGTGGAAGTTTCTCGGATATAATTGAACAAGTACATAAAAATTACCGATAATTTTGCGTGTTATCTAAAAATTGCAAGAGTTTATATATTCATATTTTGGCGAGAGAGCCCGAGTCCGAAGGAGGAAGGCTTTTTTACAAAATATGAAAATAACCGATTACAATTTGAATAAGATAACATGACACTTGAATGCATAATTTTCAGGTCCTCTTTATGCACGAATGTAATTCATTGGATTACCCGACAAATAAAGAAATTCTCCTAGAAATGTTGTTTGTTTTTTGTATGGAGCACTCATCAAAATGCGACATTTTTTACTTTCTGAAGTCTAGTTTCAAATATGTTGTTATGGCGACAGGATGTTTTCGCAGTGCAATCTTCGCTCTGCATTGCAATTACCGCTGTAATTTTTCGATAATCGCATTGCTCTTATGAGACATTTCATATATGAGGGAAATATTCCTCGTTATCTTATGCTAAACTGAAAAATGCCCAATGATGTAGGTACAGGGTGAGTTAGATTGAACGTCATTGATTTTGATAGATAATAACAACAAAAAAATACTTTCATGAGAACACTCGACTCTATTGTCTATTAATTTCACAACGTTTTGCCTCAAATAATTTGAAGCTCGATCAGGATTGGAGCTACAAATTCGTACTCTCCACGAAGGATTGAACGAGCAGCCAATAGATTCAGGTAGGTACTAAGAGAGAAAATGTGAAACTACTCGACGTGATTATTGATCAAAGACAGAATTGGGCTAGTTATAGTCAATTGAGCAGAAAAGCCCTGGAAGGGACACATATAATAAAAAAAAATAAAAACTCTTCAAAATTCCGACTTATAACTCGGAATTTTAAAATTCCGAGTTATAACTCGGAATTTTACATCAAAATTCCGACTTATATCTCGGAATTTTAAAATTCCGTGTTATAACTCGGAATATTGGATGTAAAATTCCGAGTTATAACTCGGAATTTTAAAATTCCGAGATATAAGTCGGAATTTTGATCTAAAATTCCGAGTTATAACTCGGAATTTTAAAATTCCGAGATATAAGTCGGAATTTTGATCTAAAATTCCGAGTTATAAATCGAAATTTTAAAATTCCGAGTTATAAGTCGGAATTTTGATGTAAAATTCCGAGTTATAACTCGAAATTTTAAAATTCCGAGATATAAGTCGGAATTTTACATCCAATATTCCGAGTTATAACACGGAATTTTAAAATTCCGAGTTATAAGTCGGAATTTTGATGTAAAATTCCGAGTTATAACTCGAAATTTTAAAATTCCGAGATATAAGTCGGAATTTTACATCCAATATTCCGAGTTATAACTCGAAATTTCACAATTCCGACTTATATCTCGGAATTTTAAAATTCCGAATTATAACTTGGAATTTTAAAATTCCGAGATATAAGTCGGAATTTTACATCCGATATTCTGAGTTATAACTCGGAATTTTAAAATTCCGAGTTATAACTCGGAATTTTACATCCAATATTCCGAGTTATAACACGGAATTTTAAAATTCCGAGATATAAGTCGGAGTTTTGAAGAGTTTTTATTTTTTTTATTGTATGTGTCCCTTCCAGGCCTTCGTAGAAAACTCTCTTGTGATTCAATTTTGAGAGCAAGAAATTTTCTTCCATAGGGTCTTCAATTGTCGACATTTTGCCATTATGAAGTTGAGCGCCCTGGGATAACAGGAATAAAACTCTTGTGTCGATGTTGGTCTCAACGAAAATAAAAAATTTCAACTACATTTGAAGATACCCGAGAAAAAGTAAAAATTGTATTTGATTTTCGAATTGCTAATTCAACATTGGCGCAACCAATCCTATAAAAAAGTGAGCTATTTGGAAGTTATAATATCATATCAGTTATGCATAGCTGAAGCAGATCATGAGGATCTTGCATGATTTTTTTATAGTTATTGGTTTTTGCGATTGATTGTTCTTCAGAATAATTGATCCGATATAGTGGTTCAATTGTTGATAACAGCAACCTTATCACTACTTGTTGATGTAATTGATTATTGTGTGGTATGTAATCAATCAAACGACTCTCATTTTCATATTTTATAATATAATACTCGTTGAAATTATATGGATATGACTTGATGAATACGAAATCGATAAGCTTAATAAAAAATCACCTAAATCTCACGGATTTATCAGATAACTGATCACTGTATGGTAATAATGTTTTCCAGATATCATTAAAAATAGATATTGTTTTCACCACTAGCAATACATTCGATCATTATAATTCTGTGAAACTGAAATATGGACCTATTATCACTATGGAAGCACTTCTTCTCAACTCCAATTGAAATCTGGTACCCATGACCATTTTTTTTTCTTTCGCCGAGGTGGTTGAAATCTTTTATAGACATCATATGGGTCCAATCCCCCATATGATAGTGTGGGAGTCCCCTCCATGGTATACCCACTAAACACTCCACCCCGTTGTAGGCTCCGACGACACTTAGGCCTAGTGGCCCATTGTATCTCACCTACATGCCGTTATCAATTTTACCACATACGACTCATAGTGCCTATTAAGGGCCACTTCAATATGAAAGACCCTTTTCGTTCAGGTTCCTGAAGATTGCTCTTCCGATCCCTGTTCTCGTCTACGAAGAAGGCCAAAAGTTTTCCTTCTCCGAGTGACGGGGGAAGGGGTTGGTCCAGCCCTGTGGTGCCCCCTGCACAGGGCTAAGGCTGTTTACTCTGGGATGTCGCCCTGTTTCCCAGAGGCCCCGT